>CM062809.1:682568468-683168468 GCA_031772625.1 Pinus tabuliformis
ATATATGCTAAGGGTTAAAAAAAAATGTTTTGCCTGTAGATGTTCAGATGAAGTCGCCATATTTCAAAGACAGTATTGAACTCTTAAATATATCCCTCACGAAGGAAGTGAAAATAAAAATAGAAAACGAGTGTAAGAGACTAACGCTAGAATTTAGGGTTCTAATGCTAGAATTTATATCTCTCAGTGGAATTCATTAGAAGGCGAAAAATATATAATAAGGGTTAAAAATAGATGTTCAGATGAAGTCGCCATATTTCAAAGACATTATTGAACTCTTAAATATATCCCTCACGAAGGAAGTGAAAATAAAAATGGAAAACCAGTGTAAGAGACTAATGCTAGAATTTAGGGTTCTAGAACTCGTACCACAACGAAAAACTCATTAGTTAAATCTCTCGAAAGGCCAGAAGCACTACGAAATCTCCTTGTGAAAGTCTGGTGCTATGGCTAAGAAACCCTCCATGCAGAGTTGTAACACTTACATAAATGATAGAGTACAGTTAACATACATAAGTTTCCACCGTTAAGAAAAAAATTAATACAGACATCACTAAAGGGGAATACATACAAGCATTACTAAAGGGGAATCACTAAACGGGAATACACATATTCTGTAAGAACTTACCAAAGGTCGAGCCTGTATAATGTCCTAAACACAGGCGCAACCATATTGAAATTTTGATATTTCTATTTGAGTAGAATTAACAAGATTATGGTGCTTACTACTTTGAAAATAAGACAAAACACCTTGTTAGAGTAGGGTTTGAAATGAATTCACAGAACCACCTGTTTGAAATGAAGTCACAGAACCTCCTTCGCTACAAGAGAATAAACATTATGAACCCATGACAATGGGGCTTGGTAGGGTAGCTACGCTAAGCATATCTGAATCAATCTCCACCGTCTATCAATCAAGATTTGGTCTACACCATTGAATCTCATAGCTAGCTAGGGTTCCATGAGGGTGGTATGTACCAAAGCAAAAGCATAAGTCCACTTGAATGGTATTCTATGTGGTAGCCACCGTGAATGGTGGTGTAGTTTTAATTTTACAAAATGTGTATACAGTTTACAACCACCAACAAATACACTACACACACACACACATATATATAGATGTATATATGTTCACAAATTGGGTTTGGATTGTTTCATTTGCATAAAATATTTTAAGAAGAGAAGAGATATTTTGGGTTTTGCCGTAGCTTGGAGCCTAATTTCTGTGTCCATTGTATTTATTTTTTTTCTCTTGATAATTGTTCCATGAAGAAGATCTAATAAATAAAACATAAGAAAATAAATAAATTTCACAAGGAATTATTAATATTAAGGAAAATATGAATTAATAGCTACCATATTGCTAAGGTGAACAAGATAAGGCATCAAGATCATATTTTGGACACAAAGAAGTGTTTACCAAGGTAGATCACTTGCAAAAGGATCAAGACTACATCAAACTCTCATCAAGGAATATTACAAGAATATTGTTGATATCCCTTGAAAGGAGATCTATTTAAAGGCTCACGAGAAGACATCCTTGAAGGAAACATCAATGAATATTGAAGTTGTTGTTGAAGGTATCGTATAAGAAATGTTTCTAGGAATAATTAAAGTCTCTTTGAATATATTTAAAGCCTCGAGATAGTTGGAGACATGATTAGAGAAGGGTAGAGTCTTGGTTGACAAGTATGTATCATACTGTTATTGTATATCTGAATCTATAGGTCATATGAGTTCTTTCTGCAAGGAGAGAAATAAGCTTATTGGATCAAAAAAATTCCTAGCATGGAAGAAAATGATTGATATAACACTTACATAACATGATTTAATGAAATATGTCCTCAGTGAAATTGTTGAACCTAGAAAATAAAAGAGTCAAGAGCTAGAAAAATACAAGAATTGAGAAGTGAAGGCACAAATGATCATTGTTGAATCCATTAAGGATCATCTTGTTCCATTTGTTACTAATTTCAAGAATTCTAAGTCTATGTATGACAACCTAGTAAATTTGTCCTCTATAAGCACATTAGCTCAAAATATTTCCTTGAGAAACCAACTATACAGAATAAGGAAATCGAAGGATGAAGACATGGCCTCCTATCTGATGAATATTTCAAAAATAACTGATTGGTTTCATGGGCTTGGGGAGAAAATTTCCGACTCTGAAATGAACCTATGTGTATTAAATGCTTTGCCACTAGAATGGAGTATTTTTGCAACTAGCATCTACTCTAAGAAATATACTACTCTTAATGAGTTGTGGGCTCTATGCATCTTGGAAGAGACTAGGATCAAGGGAAAGTATGACACTAAATCGAGTTAACAATCTCAAGCCTTCATTGTAAGAACCAAGAAGTTGAAGAAGGGAAAGTTTGAAAAGTCCAAGAAGAAGTCGAATATGTCAAAGTTTGAATGCTTTAGCTGTAATGAATATGGACACTTTAAAAGGGATTGTACAAACAAGTATAACAACACAAGAAAGGAAAGAAGTGAATCTCACACAACTTGAGAGAAGGGAAAACGTAAGAAGAATTCATAGAGAGAAGATATCAAATATATTTACTATTGAAGAAGGCATCCTCTTTGTCCGGTTCTTTATGAAGTTTGTCTTTCCTTCATTTAGAATAACATGCATTATTGTTTACTCTAGAAGAGTTTTGTTTTTCTAAAATCATGGAATCATGGATAGTAGCATGTGATAGTAGAAGATTTAGTGTCTACTTGATTGAGTTTCTTTCCAGGAATAATCTAATCCTTATAATTCAGAATATTGGAACATTTTGCATATTATTCATCTTTTCATTATCTAACATTATGTTAGAAGTAGTCATGTTTCTAAGATGGATCATCAAGGTCCTATAAGTACCATCAATTTGAAAGGTTACTGGAAAAAAAATTATGAAAAGCTTATTATATATTCCATATTGTATGGAAACAATACTCTTAAGTGATGAAGGAATGTGATTGGTCAAGTTGAAGGCTCATTTAACGTAAAATAAATAGATGATTGGATGAACGCATAAATATGAATACTTGAAGTACCTCTTCTCCTAGATAAGACTCATATATACAAAATATTGTAATATGCTTGGTATGATTATATGATGCTTAAAAGAAGAATTTGACTTAATCGAAAATGAATAAAGAATTAAGACTTTCTCACTAGGTTATATACAATAGTGATCAACATCGAGTATAGTCTCAGGAAGAAAATTGTAACTTGGTAATCAAGTTCGATCCGTGGGCACCCTGATGCATGAAGGAAGATTCTTGTGGGATGGATGATGAGGAAGTTTTTATGATATATCCATCATGATGAGGTAAGTCTAATATTAATAATTTCTTGTTAGTTATCTGGTTAACATCTTGTTTGGATACCTAGAATGATATTATAGGAATATATGAAGAATATTGAGGCAAGCTCAACATATGATATTGGGAAATTATGATGTCAAGATGTTTTCATCTTGGGATTAAAAGGTGGCACTGAAAGAACATAACTTGAAGTTCAAGCTCAAGTAAAGATTACTTTCATGAGGAAGCTATGATTAACTTAAAGATCGGCAAGGCTCAATATATTTCCTTCATGAATGAAAAGATGAAAGTGATGTGAAAAAATGACCCTGTCACAATATTGAAGGAAGAAGATGGCTCCATGATATCCAAGAAGGAAGAAAGTTTGATATAATGAGGATAGAGGTCAAGAGGGAGCCATGTAGCTATCTTCTTAAAGAACAAGTGGCTTATACTCCTATGCAAACAAGCTAGAGAGCAGGTGGTTGACTTCTCAAATTGAAAAAGAAGTCAACAATCTCATCTAGAGTTGAGAGGGAGTGAAGGAGTCTCCTCAAACATGAGCAAGGATCTACTCCTTAATTCAAAGGGAATGGGGATATCCTCTCTAGTTGAGAGGTAGTGATGATGGACATCACATTTGCATTATCTTATTCATGTGTCATGCACTTAAAGAGGATTAACAACTATAATTTTAAGTGGAGGCCACGGAAAAATAATGGCGGAGGATTGGATAAGCATATGTGGTTTCCTTGAGGATAGAAAAATCCATGAAATTAAAGGTACTAACACTCTTTGAGGACAAGACATGTATCCAAGATAGGGGTTGTCAAAGAGGACTGGTATTTTTTGAGGATTAGGTTTAAAAATTCAAGATAAGGATATTCCTAGAGGGACATACTTAGTGAAAATATGGATGGAGTATGTGCCTTAGAGGCAGTGCAATATCTCACATAAATCCTCCCAGAATAATGCTCTTGAATGAAGTCGAGCTTGTCTAATTAGGCCTAAAAAACAGTGTTGGTCATAATGTTTATGCTTCTAGCAGACTTATCAATATGACTCTTCTTATGAGAAATATTTAGTTTGAGAATGATGCTTTTACTAGTTTTACAATTATGAATACCTCCCTAGTTAAGAGGGAGTGTTGGAAATATATAATTCAATACATATATATTATGTAACAAAAAAAGGAAGAAAGATAATTTATTATTTTAAAGCATGGATTTCATGATTCTTATTTACAGTCTTCTAGCTAAAAGCACTTTCTTCATGCTTCTAGGGTTTGTTAGGTTATAGGATTTATTGTCAGGAGTCAAGAGAGTCAACATCATGATTATAAAACTATTTCATCCAAAATATGCCTTCTCAAAGAATTTATTTAGATTCTAGAAAGCCTTGGAAACCTCCAAAGTACAAGTCGGCACTGACATCTATAAGTTGTCTTACAGGAGGTAATCCGACCCCTTGGAAAGGCTATAAATAAAAATAGATTTGACCTCATTTGGCACTCACTCACACAGAGGTTTGATCTCTCGAGAGAATTTTGATATGAAGTTGAGATGACTAAGAAGGCTAGAGAAAAGATCAAGGAAGGAAGAAAAATTCTTAGATAATTTTTTGGGGGCTCTACCTCTCTCACACGTTTGAAGAATTAGGGTTTTTTAGCTTCAAGGAAGTCCAGAATTGCAGGTTTGAATTGTAGGAGATCATATTGTAGAAACAATTTGTTGGAATGCCACATATTCTGATGTGATCTTGTTGACCTTGGGAGACATTATGTTGCTCAAAGGAGGGTCTCTTGAAGAACTGTCTTGCACCAGAACTAAGGTTTCTGTAGCAACTATAAGATCAAAATTGTAGGACAGAGATGCAGGAAAAAGTTGCAGTGTCAAAAGTTGGGGGTCGAAGTTGAAGGTGGAAGCTAGCTGATGTAAGGTTAAGCCTTGTGTGATATGATATAACTCGAAGGGCTTCTTGGAGGGATGAATTGGTACTTAAAGGAGTACTTGGTCATTTGGGTATTGGTTGTATCATTTGAAGAATATTCTATAAGAAGAGGAGATTTTATGGGTTTTCTCCTTGGACGAGCTTTTCCCTGGCTTGGAGCCGAATTTATGTGTCCATTTTCTTTATTAAATTTCTCTTGATAATTATTTGATGAAGATCTAATAAAGAAAATACAAGAAGATAAATAAATTTCATAAGAAATTATTAAGGTTGAGGAAAATCTGAATTAATAGCTACCATGTTGCATTTTCCAACACAAACAAAGCTAGGGTTTGCTTAAAAATTGTTGTTTACTTATACGCACAATGGTGGTCACCTCACTTCGGTTACTCGAGTAAGGAATTTTGTTCCAGGGAAGATCCTTGTCATAGATTTCACCTAAGAAAGAACAATCAAAGAAAATTATTTACTAAGAAAAATATAACCAACAGAGTTACTATCAATGAAAATTATAAAAAGGCTAGACAAGTACTAAAATACTTTCAATAAATAGCCATTTCATGTCGTTCAAGAAAGTTAAACCTAACCTAAAGAAGTCACGCTTTGTTTACCTGCAACCAAACTTTTACGAGTGCCATCATAGACTAGAACATTCAATATAGATGCATTCGACCTTTAAATAGAGAAGATAACCTTGTAACCATGGAATCATAGAAAAATCTAAGTTGCAAAGGTCTGTTGCAAGTTTCAAGTGTGAAAATTGGACTCAAATGACAAAGAGGCTACATGTAGTTACTCCAAGCTAACCCTAGGATATTTGGACTGCCATTGTTAACAGACATTACAATGCAGGTGGGCATTGCCCACATGTTCAATCACTTTACAATTACATGGTCTCATTGTCGATGAGGTACCCCATCAAAGCATGTGTCCACATTACTTACACTAACTAGAAGCTTTAGAGCAGTCAAAACATATTTAATAACAAACATTATAGACAAAGGCATCATACAACATAGCATAATGATATTATATATGTGTGAATCCTTCAAAATCTTGATGGGCCTTGTGATAGGTCAACAAAATCTATGATGAGCCTCAGTTGTAATATGATGCACCATAAAACAAGTTAATAATATTATTACAATCAATAAAAAAAAATCGAAAAGCTTCTAACTGTAAGACAGTGATTGTGTAGAGTGAGTCCCTTTATTAACATTCATCCTCCATGAGGCCAATAGGACCCTTATTTTAAATATAAAAGAAAAAAGAGATGGACATATGATTTTGGCATTGTAGAGAGAATATATATATATATATATATATATATATATATATATATATATATATATATATATATAGCAAATGTTCAACATAGGAATATGATATCTTGATCTAGTCAACATTTTTGGTGAGAATTTCATGTTAAAGAAATTAGAGCCTGGTGGTTTTTGAAAAATATAAATAAAGATTGGAAATCTAGATAATAATTAATTTATTATCATTCCTTTATTTCCTTTCAACAAAATATTTTATTTCCTCATAAGACTTCATGTATGCATATGTACTACTAAGGTTAAAAAAAATACATCTCTTGCTCTTCATAAATAAAATGAGAATAATATATGACATATATTTCCCACTTCAGCGCCATTAATACCCTGAAATAGACGGAAATCTTCTTCACCATCATCCATGCCTTTAAAATGCTCACTTGGAAGGAAATCATCATTATCTTCATTGGTGCCTTGAAGGTCCTCGCTTGGAGGGGAATCATCATTGACCTGACTAGTGCCATGAAAATCCTCACTTAGTATGAATACTTCATCATCCTCATTGGTGCCTTGAAAATCTTCGCTTGGAGTAAATTCTCCATCGTCCTCATTAGTGCTGCTTTTAAAATCTTTGCTCAAAAGATCTTCATCATCTTTATAAGTGCTTATAAAATCCTCACTTGGAGGAAATTCTTTATCATCCCCATCATTTCTTTTGAAATCCTTACTCGGAGGAAATTCTTCATCATCGTGATCAAGGCCATTAAAATCCTCATTTAAAGGCAATTCTTCATTGCCCCCGTCAGTATCTTTAATATCCTTACTCGAAGAAAAATCTTCACTTAAAAGAAATTCTTTATCATCGCCATCAATATCCTTTCTTGGAGGAAATTCTTCATCATGGTGATCAAGGCCATTAAAATCCTCATTTGAAGACAATTCTTCATTGCCCTCGTCAGTATCTTTAATATCCTTGCTTGAAGAAAAATCTCGACCATTATATTCAGAATCTTTTAAATTGTCATTAAAATTCCCCATTGGAGTCAAATTTTGAGTAATTTTCATATGATTAATGTTATCATTAGATAAATAACCTTCATAATATTCCTGCCCTTCATTAAGAGTGCCTTCAGACTTCTTAGTACGTGGAAAATTAGACTTTGATGCTGCACAAATAAAAAATAAAAAACTCACTATTAAATAGATACATAGCTTTTGCTAAAAACATAGAATTATACAAAATACTCATACTTGAAATGACAGAAATAATTTGTCAAAATAATTTTTTAAAACACTTTCAGGTTAAAACCAAAATAAACAGAGAATGTGGCAATATCTTAGTTATGTGGGCTAAATTCGACAGCAAAGCAAGGGGAGAAGTTCCAAGTCTCGAGGAGAGGACAAGTAAAGTCGATTAACCCTAATTCTGAAACGCAAAATTACATGACATTTCAATGGAAGAAATCGCACGGCAGAATAAAATAAAAGCTTGTGAGTTTACAACATCGTCACTTTGATACTAACAATTACTTTGCAGGGGGTTTATAGGATTCAGGCCATCGAGCAATTTACCATCGTCCACAATTTCTGTGGGGAACAACCGACTCTTCTTAACGTGGAACCTGAACTTGTCCCCTTCATAAATTCTAAGACCCATTGCCCTTATTTTCTCCATTCTCTCCCTTAGAGGCAACCCTTCGGAGGTAGCGATGTTACGAAGTTCAGACTCATACCCTGAAACGATCTTCCTAATGGCAGCAGCATATGCTTGGTCCTCTGAATAATATACTCCCTCTATGGAATTCGTGGGCGGCTCATAGCTGTCAGATTCATCGAAGGCATAGGCTTCGCTCTTCATTAACACATACACGGTGGTCGGTGCAGGTGGTGGAGTAGCAGGAAGAGGTGGCGGAGCGGCTGCTTTCCTTTTCTTTGCTGCAGTACAACACTCGTTCAGTTTACCGGAATTAACCCATTTAGCGGCAGCGGATCGCCGTAGAGGCTTTGACGAGGAAGATGACCATGCGTCTGATTTTTTTGGCTCCATTCCAAGTTACTCTGCAAGTAGAACGCTAAACGGAACACGAGGATCGAAGAAATTGACAGGTAAACCTTAAAGAGGAAGAGAAGAGCGAGGAAAATTCACAGTTCGTAGTACAATCTTCCATTACACTAGGTAAATATATAGAAGAAGGGAGAAAATTTCACGGACATGATTGAGCTCTTTGTTGGAAATAGTGTGCATGCAATGTATATGAGTTAGTTCTACTATAGTTTATAACAAGTTAACCAGAATTGAGTCCAGTTTATTATAATTTCATAAAGTTAACTTGAGTCGAGTCAAGTCTAGTTAGAGTCTATCATAAATTCCATAATTAAAATGATTATAATTTGAGTCAAGTTTAATTAGAGTAAGTCATAATTGGATAATTAAAATGATGTGTGAAAGCAAGTTAACTCGAGTCAAGTCTAGTTTTTTTCAGAAGAGAAAATCATCATAGATTATATTAAGAGAATATAACAATCATATTACATAGCAGAGAGCTCATCAAAATCTTGTGACTGATAACCAGAGTGATCTGACAGCAGATATCAAAAGCATCCCGAAAAAGGAAGATCCTGATAGTCCGAGAGAACATACATATTTTGAGAGCTTGAGTTAGATAAACATATTCCTTGATACATAGATAAACATACTCCTTGATACATAAATACTCCTTGATACATAGAGAAGCTATCAGAAGGGAAAAAACTTCTAACTCATAGCAGTGAATAGATACATACAGTGGGACAAAAAAGTACTCAAAAATACACAGATCATCCTAAAAGATCATGATTTTAGTCAAGTCTAGTTAAAGTATATCATAATTCTATAATTATCTCAATTATAGTGTGTGAAAGCCAAGAGTGGTTACTATGTATGTATGTGAGAAAAATTTATAAATAAAATATTTATTTTGCGTGTGAATTAGTGTTTTTCTTATTTCTTCTTTCCAACTGAAGTAAAGCTACCTAGATAATTATGTATAAAAAAAAATTATAAAGAATTTTTCTTGGTAGCAAGGTAGAATTGGTAAATGTTAATTGTCTGCCATTAAGTAATATATATAACCAAATAACTCAAGCAAATATCATAAGGAATGATACGTTCAAAAACTGGGAAAAGTTTTACCTGGTTAAAGAAATAATCACTATGCCAATTTCTAAGACAATTACGTACTTTTTCTGCGAAAAGTAACAACATTTGGAAATAGACAGAAGAACATAAATCGTTGAGATTATTATTTTAAATTGTTACGAAATTACGAAATTGCGCATGAACTTCTTTATTTTGACTGCATACGTCATCATTTTCTAACTGCTTGAGAGATTTTTTCTATTAAATAAATTTCATAGCAAGTTTAAATTCTAATAAATATTTTGCTATGATCTTGAATTGTTTACATCAATTTCAAATTCTGACTGTAATCTTTACAGATTATTAATATCATAATTTATATATGATTTTATAAAAGTATCTATGAAGTGCAGATTAATTGTTTTATGTGGATTTTCAAATTTTATTAGAGGTTAAAAATGTGAGTCACTTTTAATGCATATAAACGGTGGCATAAAACAAAATTTCCATAATTTTTAATTTAAAAAACTATTTTATTTATATTTTTAATTTAGATTTGATTAATATCGCAATTGGAATAGATATGCAACGAAAATTTGTTTATATTAAAATTTTATTTTATCATTAATATAACATTATTAAACATTTTTTTATTAATTTTAATATATAATATTAAAATGTTGAATTTGATTTATATATATGCCCCACGTAGTAATGTTCACCTTGGGCAGTGGCTAACCAGCCTGCCATAGGGCATTAAATGCGTTCACCTTGGGAAACCTTGGGCAGCGGCTAACCAGCCTGCCCCGGGCATTAAATGCCCCAGGAGATGCGGGCTGGATAGCCCGATAACACTCGAATTCCCATTTCTTATTTAATGCCCAGTCTCCCCGCTCGCGTGTTATCGGGTTATCCAGCCTACATCTCCCAGGGCATTAACCCGATAACACGCGAGCGGGGAGACTGGGCATTAAATAAGAAATGGGAATTCGAGTGTTATCGGGCTATCCAGCCTGCATCTCCTCGGGCATTTAATGCCCTATGGAAGGCTGGTTAGCCGCTGCCCAAGGTGAACGCATTTAATGCCCTATGCCAGGCTGATTAGCCGCTGCCCAAGGTGAACATTACTAAGTGGCATATATATTTAAATCAAATTCAACATTTTAATATTATATATTAAAATTAATAAAAAAATGTTTAATAATGTTATATTAATGATAAAATAAATTTTTAATATAAACAAATTTTCTTTGCATATCTATTCCAATTGCGATATTAATCAAATCTAAATTAAAAATATAAATAAAATAGTTTTTTAAATTAAAAATTATGGAAATTTTGTTTTATGCCACCGTTTATATGCATTAAAAGTGACTCACATTTTTAACCTCTAATAAAATTTGAAAATCCACATAAAACAATTAATCTTCACTTCATAGATACTTTTATAATATCATATAAATTATGATATTAATAATCTGTATAGATTACAGTCAGAATTTGAAATTGATGTAAACAATTCAAGATCATAGCAAAATATTTATTAGAATTTAAACTTGCTACGAAATTTATTTAATAGAAAAAATCTCTCAAGCAGTTAGAAAATGATGACGTATGCAGTCAAAATAAAGATGTTCATGCGCAATTTCGTAATTTCGTAACAATTTAAAATAATAATCTCGATGATTTATGTTCTTCTATCTATTTCCAAATGTTGTTACTTTTCGCAGAAAAAGTACGTAATTGTATTAGAAATTAGCATAGTGATTATTTCTTTAACCAGGTAAAACTTTTCTAGTTTTTGAACGTATCATTCCTTATGATATTTGCTTGAGTTATTTGGTTATATATATTACTTAATGGCAGACAATTAACATTTACCAATTCTACCTTGCTACCAAGAAAAATTCTTTATAATTTTTTTTTATACATAATTATCTAGGTAGCTTTACTTCAGTTGGAAAGAAGAAATAAAAAAAACACTATTTCACACGCAAAATAAATATTTTATTTATAAATTTGTTCTCACATACCTACATAGTAACCACTCTTGGCTCTCACACACTATAATTGAGATAATTATAGAATTATGACATACTTTAACTAGACTTGACTAAAATCATGATCTTTTAGGATGATCTGTGTATTTTTGAGTACTTTTTTGTCCCACTGTATGTATCTGTTCACTGCTGTGAGTTAGAAGTTTTTTCTCTTCTGATAGCTTCTCTATGTATCAAGGAGTATGTTTATCTATGTATCAAGGAATATGTTTATCTGACTCAAGCTCTCAAAATATGTATCTTCTCTCGGACTATCAAGATCTTCCTTTTTCGGGATGCTTTTGATATCTGCTGTCAGATCACTCTGGTTATCAGATTTTGATGAGCTCTCTGCTATGTAATATGATTTTTATATTCTCTTAATATAATTTATGATGATTTTCTCTTCTGAAAAAACTAGACTTGACTCGAGTTAACTTGCTTTCACACATTATGATCATTTTAATTATCCAATTATGACTTACTCTAATTAGACTTTACTCAAATTATAATCATTTTAATTATGGAATTTATGACAGACTCTAACTAATAAACTAGACTCAATTCTGGTTAACTTGTTATAAACTATAGTAGAACTAACTCATATACATTGCATGCAGGCTATTTCCAACAAAGAGCTCAATCATGTCCGTGAAATTTTCGCCCTTCTTCTA
This sequence comes from Pinus tabuliformis, assembly GCA_031772625.1. Lineage (NCBI taxonomy): Eukaryota > Viridiplantae > Streptophyta > Pinopsida > Pinales > Pinaceae > Pinus > Pinus tabuliformis. The sequence goes on from CM062809.1 coordinate 682,580,821, forward strand.
TATATTTACCTAGTGTAATGGAAGATTGTACTACGAACTGTGAATTTTCCTCGCTCTTCTCTTCCTGTTTAAGGTTTACCTGTCAATTACTTCAATCCTCGTGTTCCGTTTAGGGTTCTACCTGCAGAGTAACTTGGAATGGAGCCAACAAAATCAGACGCATGGTACTCTTCCTCCTCAAAGCCTCTACGGCGATCCGTTGCCGCTAAAAGGGTTAATTCCGGTAAATTGAACGAGTGTTGTACTGCAGCAAAGAAAAGGAAAGCAGTCGCTCCGCCACCTCTTCCTGCTACTCCCCCTGCACCGACCACCGTGTATGTATTAATGAAGAGTGAATCCTATGCCCCCGATGAATCTGACAGCTATGAGCCGCCCATGAATTCCATAGAGGGAGTATATTATTCAGAGGACCAAGCATATGATGCTGCCATTAGGAAGATCGTTTCAGGGTATGAGTCTGAACTTCGTAACATCGCTACCTCCGAAGGGTTGCCTCTGAGGGAGAGAATGGAGAAAATAAGGCCAACGGGTCTTAGAATTTATGAAGGGGACGACTTCAGGTTCCGCATTAAGAAGAGTCGGTTGTTCCCCACGGAAATTGTGGACGATGGTAAATTGCTCGATGGCCTGAATCCTATAAACCCCCTGCAAAGTAATTGTTATTATCAGAGTGACGATGTTGTCAACTCACAAGCTTTTATTTTATTATGCTGTGCAATTTCTTCCATTGAAGTGTTATGTAATTTTGCGTTTTAGGATTAGGGTTAATCGACTTTACTTGTCCTCTCCTCGAGACTTGGAACTTCTCCCCTTGCTTTGCTGTCGAATTTAGCCCACATAACTAAGATATTGCCACATTCTCTGGTTTATTTTGGTTTTAACCTGAAAGTGTTTTAAATTTTATTAAGGAAAAAATTATTTTGACAAATTATGTCTTTGTCATTTCAAGTATGAGTATTTTGTATAATTCTATGTTTTTAGCAAAAGCTATGTATCTATTTAATAGTGAGTTTTTCTATTTTTTATTTGTGCAGCATCAAAGTCTAATTTTCCATGTACTAAGTCTAAAGGCACTCCTAATGAAGGGCGGGTATAGTATGAAGGTTATTTATCTAATGATAACATTAATCATATGGAAATTACTCAAAATTTGACTCCAATGGGGAATTTTAATGACAACTTAAAATATTCTGAATATAATGGTCGAGATTTTTCTTCAACCAAGGATATTAAAGACACTGACAAGGGCAATGAATAATTGTCCTCAAATGAGGATTTTAATGGCCTTGATCACCATGATGAAGAATTTCCTCCAAGAAAGGATAATGATGGCGATGATAAAGAATTTCTTTCAAGTGAAGATTTTTCTTCGAGTAAGGATATTAAAGACACTGATGAGGGCAATGAAGAATTTCTTTTAAATGAGGATTTTAATGGCCTTGATCATGATGATGAAGAATTTTCTCCAAGTAAGGATGTCAAAAGAAATGATCGGGATGAGAAAGAATTTCCTCCAAGTGAGGATTTTATAAGCACTGATGAAGATGATGAAGATCCTTTGAGCAAAGATTTTAAAAGCATTAATGAGGACGATGGAGAATTTACTCCAAGCGAAGATTTTCAAGGCACCAATGAGGATGATGAAGTATTCATACAAAGTGACGATTTTCATGGCACTAGTCAGGTGAATGATGATTCCCCTCCAAGCAAGGACCTTCAAGGCACTTTAAACTTTTGGAGGCTAACTTGGTGTGGAGGGAAGTTTTGGTCTTGGTCTAGGGTGAACATTCTCAAAGAATACTATGGAAAGGAAGAATTACATTGACTGGGTTTTCCCCTTGAGGGGGGTTTTACCTTGGCATGTGCCTACATCTTGTGTCCATTGTTTTATGTGCTGCTGCTTTTGGTAATTTCATGATAAACTAAAGAAAGAATATATAAAGAATCTTAATAATAACCTTTAGAGGTTTCGAGGACTTTCTAGACTCTAAATAAATTATTTTAGAAGGTATATTTTCCCGGAAGGGTTTCATAATCACGATGTTGACAGTCTTGACTCTTGACAATAAATCCTATGACCTAACAAAACCTAGAAGCATGAAGAAGATGCTTTTACCTAGAAGACCATCAATTAGAAGCATGAGACCCATGCTTTAAAATAACAAATTTGCTTTCTTATTTTGTTTGTTACATAATATATAGATATTGAAATGTATATTTCGAATAGTAGTTACATTTCCAACACTCCCTCTTAACTAGGGAGGTATTGATAATTGTACAGCTAGTACAAAATCATTCTCAAACTGAAGAGTTCTCATAAGAAGAGTCAGCTTGATAAGCCAACTTTAAGCATCAACATTATGACCATCACTTCTTTTTAGGTCCAACTAGTCAAGCTCAACTCCATTCTAGAGCATTATGCTAGGAGGCTTTATGTGAGATATTTTTGTACCTCTGAGGCACATACCCCATCCATATGTTCACTTGATATGACCTTTTAGTAATATTCTTATCTTGGATTTTTTACCCTTATTCTTCAATGAATACCAATACTCTTCGACAACCCTTGTCTTGGATATCCATCTTATCCTCAAAGAGTGTCAATATCTTTCATTTCTTGGATTGTCTATCCTCAAGGAAATCACATATGCTTATCCAATCCTCCAACATTATTTTTACATGTCCTTCACTTAGACTTACGACTCTTAGTTATGGTCAAGTGCATGACACATGAACATAATGCACATGTGATGTCCATCGTCACTCCCTCTCAACCAAAGAGGATATCCTCATTCCCTCTAGATTAAGGAGTAGATCTTTGGTCATGTTTAAGGAGACTGCCTTACTCCATCTCAACTCTAGAGGAGACTATTGACTTCTTTTTCAATTTGAGGAATCGACCACAAGCTCTCTAGCTTGTTTCCATAAGAGTATAAGCCACTTGTTCTTTATGGAGATAGCTACATGGCTCCCTCTTGACTTTTCTTCTCATTATATCAAGTTTTCCTCCTTCTTGGGTATCATGGAGCCATCTTCTTCCTTAAATATTGCGACAATGTCAATTTTACACATCACTTTCTTCTTCTCACAGATGAAGGAATTATATTGAGCCTTACCAACATTCAAGTTAATCATATCTTCCTCATGAAAGTGATCTTTCTTTGAGCTTGAACTTCAAGTTATCTTCTTGAATTGCTACCTTTTATCCCAAAATGAAAACATCTTGACTTCATAATTTCCCAATAGCATATCTTATGCTTGCCTCAATATTCTTAATATATTCCTACAATATCCTTGTATGTAGCAAAACAAGATGTTTACTAGATAACTAATAAGAAACTATTAATATTAGACTTACCTCATCATGATGGATTTCTCATAAAAAAATCCTCATGATCTATCCCAGAAGAATCTTCCTTCAAGCATTAGAGTGCCCAAGGCTTGAGCTTGATTACCAAGATATAATTTTCTTCTCGAGACTATACTAGATGTTGATCACTATTCTATATAACCTAGTGAGAAAGTCTTAATTATTTATTCATTTTAGAGTAAGTCAAATTCTTCTTTTAACCATCATATAATCATTTCAAGCATATTACAAGATTTGTACATATAAGTCTTACCCAGGAGAGAGTTACTTCAGATATGCATATTTATGCTTTCATCCGATCATCTAGCTACTTTACCTTAAATGAGCCTTGAAATTGACCAATTTCATTCCTCCATCACTTAGGAGTATTGTTTCCATACTATATGGAATATATAATAACCTTGTCATAATTATTTTTCAAAAAACCTTTTAAAATTGATGGTTCTCATAGGATTTTGATAATCCATCTTATAAAACTGACTACTTCTAACATAATGTTAGAGAGCGTATAGATGAATAATATGAAAAATGTTCCTAAGGACTAGATGATTCATAGAGAGAAACTCAATCAAGTTGATACTAACTCTTCTACTATCACATGCTACTATCTATGATTACATGCTATTACAAAAACAAAAATATTCTATAGTAAACAACAATTCATGTTATTCTAAATTAAAGAAAGGAAAACTTCATAAAGAACTAGAAAACAAGGATGCCTTCTTCAATAGTAAATATATTTGATATCTTCTCTCTATGACTTCTTCTCAGGTTCTCCCTTCTCTTCAACTTTGTGAGCTTCACTTATTTCCTTTCTTTTATTTTTCTACGTGCTTGTACAATCCATTTTAAAGTGTCCATATTCATTTCGTCTAAAGCATTGAACCTTGGACATATCATACTTCTTCTCAGACTTTCCAAACATTCTCTTATTCAACTTCTTGATTCTTACAATGAAGGATTGATATTGTTCATTCGATTTAGTGCCATCCTTTTCCTTGATCCTAGTCTCTTCCAAGATGCATTGAGACCACAACTCACCAGAAGGAGTAGTATATTTCATATTTCTTAGAGTGCATGCTAGTTGCAAAACTGCTCCATTCTAGTGGCGAATCATTTAGTACACATATGGCCATTTAAGAATCTGAAATTTTCTCCCCAAGCCCATGCAACTAATATCTTATTTTTAAAATCTTCATCAGGTGGGAAGTGATGTATTCATCCTTCGATTTTCTTATTCTCGATAGCTGGCTTCTCAAGGAAATATTTTGACTGAATGTACTTATAGAGGAAAAATTTACAATATTATCATACATCACCTTAGAAGTCTTCAAATTAGTAAAAAATGGAACAAGATGATCCTTAATGGATTCAAGAATGATCATTTGTTCCCTCACTTCTCAATTCTTATATTTTTCTAGCTCTTCAGTCTTTTATTTTCTAGGTTCAACAATATCACTAAAGACATATTTGATTAAATCATGTTCTGTAAGTGTGAGATCAATCATTTTCTTATATGATAGGAAATTTGTCGATCCAATAATATTATTGATCTCTATGCATAAAGAAACGATATGACCTATAGATCTAGATATAAAATAACAACATGATACTTATTTGTCAACTAAGAGTCTTCCCTTCCTTGATGATGTCTCCAACTATCTTGAGGCTTTAAATATCTTCAAAGAGACTTTAATGAGGTCCTAGAAATATGTCTTCTAGGATACCTTAAACAATAACTTCAAGATTCCTTGATGTTTCCTTCTAGGATGTCTTCCAATGAGCATTTAAATAGATCTCCTTTCAAGAGAGATAAAAATTATTCTTGTAATATTATTTGATGAAATCTTGATGTAGGATTGATCCTTTTGCAAGTGATTTACCTTGGCAGACTATTCCTTATGTCCAAAATATGATCTTCTCAACTGCCTTCTCTTGTCCACTTTATCTCTAATACCATGTTGGAAAATGTAATATGGCAACTATTAATTTAGATTTTCTTTAACCTTAATAATTTCTTGTGAAATTCATTTATCTTCTTATGTTTTCCTTATTATATATTCTTCATCAAACAATTATCAAGAGAAAAACAATAAATACAATGGACACAAAAATTATGCTCCAAGCCAAGGCAAAACCCATTCAAGGGGAAACCCAAAAATCTCTTCTCTTCTTAAAGAATTTGATTCAAATGAGACAATCAGGACCCAAATCCTAGACCAAGTCCTCCTCTAGGAAGAAAGTCAGACCTTCCTTCTAGATCAGTTTACACAAGGAATAATCCTATTTCAACTAACTTCTAGCTTCAACTTCAACACTACAATTTCGTCCTACAACTTTGACCTTGTAGCTATTGCAGAAACCTAAATTGTGACACAAGATCGTTCTTCAAGAGATCCTCCTTTGAGAAAGATAATGTCTTCCAACGTTAACAAGTTCAAATTAGCATATGTGACATTCTAGCAACTTGATTTGTAATAGGATCTCCTGCAATTTGAACCTACAATTTTGGGCTTCCTTGAAGTTGTAAAAGCCGTAACTCTTTGCATGTGTGAGAGAGATAGAGCCCAAAAGAAACTGTCCAAGACTTTTTATTCCTTCCTTGATCTTTTTTCTAGCCTTATTAGTCTTTTCAACGCTAGGTCAAACTTTTATTGAGAGATCAAACTTCTATGTGAGAGTGAAAAATAAGGTTGAATCTACTTCTATTTATATTCTTTCCAAGGGGTCGAATTCCATCCTTTAGGATGACTTGTTGCTACGGAGGTCCACTTGAACTTTGGAGGTTTTGAGGACATTCTAGACTCAAAATAAATTCTTTTACAAGTCACATTTTTCCCGGAAGGGTCTTATAATCACAATGTCGACTCTCTTGACTCATGACAATAAATACTATGACCTAACCGACCCTAGAAGCATGAAGAACATGATTTTGCCCAGAATACCATCAATACGAAGTATGAAATCCATGCTTTAATATAATCAATTTTCTTTCTTCTTTTATTTGTTAAATAAGATATACATGTTCAAATGAGTACAATAACAATTATGAAGAATGAAACTAGTTACATTTCCAATAGTTTGTTCTAACACTACGATTAATTCTTAAATAATTTTTATTTTCTAACCATAATAAATTCATGACTTCAGGAGTAGGGTTGCGACACCCTGTCCTTCTCAATGAAAGGCAATATCTTCATTTAAATTTTTCTTTTTTTCTTTTTTTTAGAGGCTATGCTCTAGATCTTTCTTTAGAGAATTATAATTTTCCTCCTCCTCTTTCCTAGTTATATGCTCTCATGTCCAGGTATCCTTGGTTTGGTTGTCTCCTATGTAAGATTTATATGGATTTTCTTCACTGTTTGCAACTTTTCTATGTTGTCACATATTTTCTATTCTCTTCCAAGTTACTTGACCATGCTACCCAAAACCCTTGCAAGGTTCTTTGATGCTTAAGGTATTTAACTAGAAATAAAGACACTCTTCACTAAAACTCTCTATTCTTCTTGAGATTTTTAGTCTGTTTATGGATGTATATTTTTTTTTCTATTTTGCATGCCTATTATTTTCTGGTAGTTCATCCTTGATATCTAAAATTTCTATCAATAATAAGTGTAGTTCTTTTACTCCCGGTTCTGGGTGTCTGACAACAACATAGGCACGTGGACAGTGGTTTGGATGGGCACGTGGTTGATTTGCACCGCCACACATCCTCTCGCGGCTCTGGTCAAAACTCCTCCTCTGTTCTAGCCTAATTCGACTTTAATGATGCCAATACATCCATTTACGTTGGTTAGTTTCTTGATCGTGGTGTTATCAACCTGCCATAATAGTGTTTATCCTATTCGTCTGGCTCCTCCTCCGTTGCAATTACAGCAGCTTGTTTTCAGCCTCTCTCAGGAGAAAACTAGGCTCTGCCTCTCTGGAGGAGCTTCTGGCTTTGCCCTCAAGCCATCCTCTGTTTCCCCTACTCTTATGCTTGCCACCAGCTTGCTACCCTGAGCACTGAAGCCAAGTTAGTTTTTTCCCTTCATTGCTTCCTTCGTCTTCCAAGAAGCCAAGATCATCCCACCCCTCCATCTATGCCAAAACTGTGAAAACGAATGAGCTGCAGAAGGGGAAGCTCTCGCGGGAAAATTGGGCGCTAGGCCGCCTCCTCTATGACAGACTCTTCAACCTCCTACCCAGACGTTCGCTCAGATAGATACCTTGCTACTCAGAGTGGACGGGGTAGGGGCAGAGGTTTACAGATACCAGCTCCGAGCTCCTTCCATTCCATGACCAATGCCGCTTGGTTACATTCCCCCTGCAGTCATGGCTCTTCTACCTTCATGGCCACGTCACCATTGAGCTTATTGAGTTCAATTCAAGTCAAGGGGCTGGCTCCCTCAGTGCGACTTCAGACACGCCGGTGGAGGACAAACCAGGCCCGATCCAAGCAAACCTTGATCAGAGAAAAGCTTTGGGCTCTAGTAAAGGCAAGGCTTCTCAAAGCATGAATAATCTAGTGGGCTCCTCTGATGACGACGATGGTTACAAATATGGATGCCGCATCACTGAGGAGCTGCCTGATTCCTCTCCCTGATTCCTCTCCTGATGCTTAAGCATGTTGGTTCCTTTTGGTTCTATTGGATCTTTGCCAGCTCGAGAAGGTTCACTCACCACTATCCTAATTATGTTGAAAAATGCATTAGATCATACTGCTAGTTTTTCATACGCAAGGGGCATTCTACCAACCTTCAATTTCCAATTTCGGTCGCAGTCAAAGTTACCTCTGTTTTCAACTATGGGTTGTCATGTAGTTGGTCACAGCTACCATGTCTACTTTCACTGTCTGGGTTGTCATATAGCTCCGGTTTAATTCCCAATTCCAAGTTTTGGTTATCGTACAACTCAGGTTCAATTCTCAATTCCATGTACAACTATGGAGCTTTCTGTATTTTTTTCTTTACTCATGAACATGCTCTCTACAATTCTTGAGGGCTATACTTTACTGGATTTTGGCACACAGATTTGCTTTTCTTTTAATCATGTCTGAATTTTGGGCTAGATCTACGAGGTCATGGTCTCGGTGTAAAATATTTTTCTATTAATATAGAAGTAGACTTAGCCTTATTCAGAAGAAAAAACGTGTAGTTCTTTTACAATACCCAAGGTTTTATTTTTGCATCCTTTGCAAAGTTAGTATGGAAATTTCTTGTAATTTTCAATGAAATGGCCTCGACCTTAAATACCTGGCCACATTAATAATTATTAATGTTTTTTGGAAAATTATAAACATAATATTTTCTTTTAAAAATATACCATTGTTTACAATTTATGAAACCCTTAATTTGTTTTTTAGTTTCCTTGCTTCTTGAATATAGATACATATTTCGTAGTTATTATAGTGGTTTTTTATACTCTATGAAGTCTAGGTGAATGATTTATTTGATATACTTTGTACAATTTCCTTTATTTAATAAAAAAATTTGGATTATTCAAAATAAATGTTCCTATCAAAGAAAAAACGTGTAGTTCTTTTACAATACCCAAGGTTTTATTTTTGCATCCTTTGCAAAGTTAGTATGGAAATTTCTTGTAATTTTCAATGAAATGGCCTCGACCTTAAATACCTGGCCACATTAATAATTATTAATGTTTTTTGGAAAATTATAAACATAAAATTTTCTTTTAAAAATATACCATTGTTTACAATTTATGAAACCCTTAATTTGTTTTTTAGTTTCCCTGCTTCTTGAATATAGATACATATTTCATAGTTATTATAGTGGTTTTTTATACTCTATGAAGTCTAGGTGAATGATTTATTTGATATACTTTGTACAATTTCCTTTATTTAATAAAAAAATTTGGATTATTCAAAATAAATGTTCCTATCAAAGGAGAAGACAAAGTGATACTTATATATTCCATAATAGATAGTTTAATCAATTTTCGTCTCTTTTGCTACACTAAATATTCTCCACCTCTGTGTTATTTATGGTTATATATTTACAAATATGTATATAAGCCAATACATAAGCATGCTATATTGTGTTTGTTTACAAATTATTTAGACGATAATTCTTGGAGGAACTTATCACGGGATCTACCAACTCTTTATATGTCCTAATTACCTTTTGAGTTTAGGACTATTACTATGAGGACAAGTAGACAAACCATTGTCTAAAGGGATCTTGAGGCAACTAACCTCACTCATTTTTTAATATATATATATATATATATATATATATATATATATATATATATATATATATATATATATATATATATATATATATATATATATATATATATATATATAACTAACATTAATACACAAGTATTCTTTCCATACTATATGGAATATATAATAACCTTGTCATAATTATTTTTCAAAAAACCTTTTAAAATTGATGGTTCTCATAGGATTTTGATAATCCATCTTATAAAACTGACTACTTCTAACATAATGTTAGATAATGTATAGATGAATAATATGAAAAATGTTCCAATATTCTCAATTTTAAGGACTAGATGATTCATAGAGAGAAACTCAATCAAGTTGATACTAACTCTTCTACTATCACATGCTACTATCTATGATTACATGCTATTACAAAAAAAAAAATATTCTATAGTAAACAACAATCCATGTTATTCTAAATTAAAGAAAGGAAAACTCTAAATTAAAGAAAGGAAAACTTCATAAAGAACTGGAAAACAAGGATGCCTTCTTCAATAGTAAATATATTTGATATCTTCTCTCTATGACTGCTTCTCAGGTTCTCCGTTCTCTTCAACTTTGTGAGCTTCACTTATTTCCTTTCTTTTATTTTTCTATGTGCTTGTACAATCCATTTTAAAGTGTCCATATTCATTTCGTCTAAAGCATTGAACCTTGGACATATCATACTTCTTCTCGGACTTTCCAAACATTCTCTTATTCAACTTCTTGATTCTTACAATGAAGGATTGATATTGTTCATTCGATTTAGTGCCATCCTTTTCCTTGATCCTAGTCTCTTCCAAGATTCATTGAGACCACAAATCATCAGAAGGAGTAGTATATTTATTAGAGTGCATGCTAGTTGCAAAACTGCTCCATTCTAGTGGCGAATCATTTAGTACACATATGGCCATTTAAGAGTCTGAAATTGTCTCCCCAAAACCATGCAACTAATATCTTATTTTTAAAATCTTCATCAGGTGGGAGGCGATGTATTCATCCTTCGATTTTCTTATTCTGCATAGCTGGTTTCTCAAGGAAATATTTTGACTAAAAGTACTTATAGAGGAAAAATTTACAATATTATCATACATCACCTTAGAAGTCTTCAAATTAGTAAAAAATGGAACAAGATGATCCTTAATGGATTCGAGAATGATCATTTGTTCCCTCACTTCTCAATTCTTATATTTTTCTAGCTCTTCAGTCTTTTATTTTCTAGGTTCAACAATATCACTAAAGACATATTTGATTAAATCATGTTCTGTAAGTGTGAGATCAATCAAATTCTTATATGCTAGGAAATTTGTTGATCCAATAATATTATTGATCTCCATGCATAAAGAAACTATATGACCTATAGATCTAGATATAAAATAACAACATGATACTTATCTCTCAACTAAGAGTCTTCCCTTCCTTGATGATATCATTTGTTGATCCAATAATATTATTGATCTCCATGCATAAAGAAACTATATGACCTATAGATATAGATATAAAATAACAACATGATACTTATCTCTCAACTAAGAGTCTTCCCTTCCTTGATGATATCTCCAACTATCTTGAGGCTTTAAATATCTTCAAAGAGACTTTAATGAGGTCCTAGAAATATGTTTTCTAGGATACCTTAAACAATAACTTCAAGATTCCTTGATGTTTCCTTCTAGGATGTCTTCCAATGAGCATTTACATAGATATCCTTTCAAGAGAGATAAAAAAATATTCTTGTAATATTATTTAATGAAATCTTGATGTAGGATTGATCCTTTTGCAAGTGATTTACCTTGGCAGACTATTCCTTATGTCCAAAATATGATCTTCTCAACTGCCTTCTCTTGTCCAATTTATCTCTAATACCATGTTGGAAAATGTAATATGGTAACTATTAATTTAGATTTTCTTTAACCTTAATAATTTCTTGTGAAATTCATTTATCTTCTTATGTTTTCCTTATTATATATTCTTCATCAAACAATTATCAAGAGAAAAACAATAAATACAATGGACACAAAAATTATGCTCCAAGCCAAGGCAAAAACCAACCCATTCAAGGGGAAACCCAAAAATCTCTTCTCTTCTTAAAGAATATGATTCAAATGAGACAACCAGGACCCAAATCCTAGACCAAGTCCTCCTCTAGGAAGAAAGTCAGACCTTCCTTCTAGATCAGTTTACACAATGAATAATCCTATTTCAACTAACTTCTAGCTTCAACTTCAACACTACAATTTCGTCCTACAACTTTGACCTTGTAGCTATTGCAGAAACCTAAATTGTGACACAAGATCGTTCTTCAAGAGATCCTCCTTTGAGAAAGATAATGTCTTCCAACGTTAACAAGTTCAAATTAGCATATGTGACCTTCTAGCAACTTGATTTGTAATAGGATCTCCTGCAATTTGAACCTACAATTTTGGGCTTCCTTGAAGTTGTAAAAACCATAACTCTTTGCATGTGTGAAAGAGATAGAGCCCAAAAGAAACTGTCCAAGACTTTTTATTCCTTCCTTGATCTTTTTGCTAGCCTTATTAGTCTTTTCAACGCTAGGTCAAACTTTTCTTGAGAGATCAAACTTCTATGTGAGAGTGCAAAATAAGGTTGAATGTACTTCTATTTATATTCTTTCCAAGGGGTCGAATTCCATCCTTTAGGATGACTTGTTGCTATCAAGGTCCAGTTGAACTTTGGAGGTTTTGCGGACATTCTAGACTCAAAATAAATTCTTTTACAAGTCACATTTTTCCCGGAAGGGTATTATAATCACAATGTTGACTCTCTTGACTCATGACAATAAATACTATGACCTAACAGACCCTAGAAGCATGAAGAACATGATTTTGCCCAGAATACCATCAATACGAAGTATGAAATCCATGCTTTAATATAATCAATTTTCTTTCTTCTTTTATTTGTTAAATAATATATACATGTTCAAATGAGTACAATAAGAATTATGAAGAATGAAACTAGCTACATTTCCAATAGTTTATTCTAACACTATGATTAATTCTTAAATAATTTTTATTTTCTAACCATAATAAATTCATGACTTCAGGAGTAGGGTTGCGACGCCCTGTCCTTCTCAATGAAAGGCAATATCTTCATTTAAATTTTTCTTTTTTCTTTTTTTTAGAAGCTATGCTCTAGATCTTTCTTTAGAGAATTATAATTTTCCTCCTCCTCTTTCCTAGTTATATGCTCTCATGTCCAAGTATCCTTGGTTTGGTTGTCTCCTATGTAAGATTTATATGGATTTTCTTCAATGTTTGCAACTTTTCTAGGTTGTCACATATTTTCTATTCTCTTCCAAGTTACTTGACCATGCTACCTAAAACCCTTGCAAGGTTCTTTGATGCTTAAGGGTATTTAACTAGAAATAAAGACACTCTTCACTGAAACTCTCTATTCTTCTTGACATTTTTAGTCTGTTTATGGATATATATTCTTTTTCTATTTTGCATGCCTATTATTTTCTGGTAGTTCATCCTTGATATCTAAAATTTCTATCAATAATAAGTGTAGTTCTTTTACTCCCGGTTCTGGGTGTCTGACAACAACATAGGCACGTGGCCAGTGGTTTGGATGGGCACGTGGTTGATCCGCACCACCACACATCCTCTCGCGGCTCTGGTCAAAACTCCTCCTCTGCTCTAGCCTAATGCGACTTTAATGATGCCAATACATCCATTTACGCTGGTTAATTTCTTGATCGTGGTGCTATCAACCTGCCATAATAGTGTTTATCCTCTTTGCTCTGGCTCCTCCTCCATTGCAATTGCAACGGCTTGTTTTCGGCCTCTCTCAGGAGAAAACTAGGCTCTGCCTCTCTGGAGGAGCTTCTGGCTTTGCCCTCAAGCCATCCTCTGTTTCCCCTACTCTTATGCTTGCCACCGGCTTGCTGCCCTGAGCACTGAAGCCAAGTTAGTTTTTTCCCTTCATTGCTTCCTTCGTCTTCCAAGAAGCCAAGATCATCCCACCCCTCCAACTATGCCAAAACTGTGACAACGAATGAGTTGCAGAAGGGGCAGCTCTCGCGGGAAAATTGGGCGCTAGGCCGCCTCCTCTATGACAGACTCTTCAACCTCCTACCCAGACCTTCGCTCAGATAGATACCTTGCTACTCAGAGTGGACGGGGTAGGGGCAGAGGTTTACAGATACCAGCTCCGAGCTCCTTCCATTCCATGACCAATGCTGCTTGGTTACATTCCCCCTGCAGTCATGGCTCTTCTACCTTCATGGCCACGTCACCATTGAGCTTATCGAGTTCAATTCAAGTCAAGGGGCTGGCTCCCTCAGTGCGATTTCGGACACGCCAGGGGAGGACAAACCAGGCCCCATCCAAGCAAACCTTGATCAGAGCAAAGCTTTGGGCTCTGGTAAAGGCAAGGCTTCTCAAAGCATGAAGAATCCTGTGGGCTCCTCTGATGATGACGATGGTTACAAATATGGATGCCGCATCACTAAGGAGCTGCCTGATTCCTCTCCTGATGCTTAAGGAGGTTGGTTCCTTTTGGTTCAATTGGATCTTTTCCAGCTCGAGAAGGTTCACTCATCACTGTCCTAATTATGTTGAAAAATGCATTAGATCATACTGTTAGTTTTTCATACGTAAGGGGCATTCTACCAACCTTCAATTTCCAATTTCGGTCGCAGTCAAAGTTACCTCTGTTTTCAACTATGGGTTTTCATGTAGCTGGTCACAACTACCAAGTCTACTTTCACTGTCTGGGTTGTCATATAGCTCCGGTTTAATTCCCAATTCCAAGTTTTGGTTATCGTACAACTCAGGTTCAATTCTCAATTCCATGTACAACTATGGAGCTTTCTGTATTTTTTCTTTACTCATGAACAGGCTCTCTACAATTCTTGAGGGCAATACTCTACTGGATTTTGGCACACAGATTTGCTTTTCTTTTAATCATGTCAGAATTTTGGGCTAGATCTACGAGGTCATGGTCTCGGTGTAAAATATTTTTCTATTAATATAGAAGTAGCCTTAGCCTTATTCAAAAGAAAAAACGTGTAGTTCTTTTACAATACCCAAGGTTTTATTTTTGCATCCTTTGCAAAGTTAGTATGGAAATTTCTTGTAATTTTCAATGAAATGGCCTCGACCTTAAATACCTGGCCACATATACAATACCCAAGGTTTTATTTTTGCATCCTTTGCAAAGTTAGTATGGAAATTTCTTGTAATTTTCAATGAAATGGCCTCGACCTTAAATACCTGGCCACATTAATAATTATTAATGTTTTTTGGAAAATTATAAACATAATATTTTCTTTTAAAAATATACCATTGTTTACAATTTATGAAACCCTTAATTTGTTTTTTAGTTTCCTTGCTTCTTGAATATAGATACATATTTCGTAGTTATTATAGTGGTTTTTTATACTCTATGAAGTCTAGGTGAATGATTTATTTGATATACTTTGTACAATTTCCTTTATTTAATAAAAAAAATTGGATTATTCAAAATAAATCTTCCTATCAAAGGAGAAGACAAAGTGATACTTATCTATTATGATGTTCCTGTCAAAGGAGAAGACAAAGTGATACTTATATATTATGATGTTCCTATCAAAGGAGAAGACAAAGTGATACTTATATATTGCATAATAGATAGTTTAATCACGTTTCGTCTCTTTTGCTACACTAAGTATTCTCCACCTCTGTGTTATTTCTGGTTATATATTTACACATATGTATATAAGCCAATACATAAGCATGCTATGTTTTGTTTGTTTAAAAATTATTTAGACAATAATTCTTGGTGGAACTTATCACGGGATCTACCAACTCTTTATGTGTCGTAATTACCTTTTGAGTTTAGGACTATTACTATGAGGACAAGTAGACAAACCATTGTCTAAAGGGATCTTGAGGCAACTAAACTCACTCACACACACACACACACACACACACACACATATATATATATATATATATAACTAACATTAATACATACATATATATATATATATAACTAACATTAATACACAAGTATTTTTTTGATATTTCCTTTCCTATATATATATATAACTAACATTAATACACAAGTATTCTTTTGATATTTCCTTTCCTTCCTTCTCAGGCAAGAATCAAATTTAACATAGCATTTTTATGCATTCAAACTTTTCTTTTCTTTACAACCCAAGATGTATTTTGAGGATTTTCCCTATTTAGGGTTTACCTTGCATGTCTATTGACTACTTCTGATGATATTATTGTTACTAATATGTAGTTGTAGTCTTTTATGCCCCCTGTTGCCTGTTAGAAATACAAATACTAACTTTAACACATACAAGCCTTTAGGTTATAGAGCTAAAACATTATAACGCAATATATAAATATATATATATATTTATATATATATATATAACTAACATTAATACATACATATATATATATATATATATATATATATATATATAACTAACATTAATACACAAGTATTTTTTTGATATTTCCTTTCCTATATATATATATATATATATATATATATATAGATATATATATATATAACTAACATTAATACACAAGTATTCTTTTGATATTTCCTTTCCTTCCTTCTCAGGCAAGAATCAAATTTAACATAGCATTTTTATGCATTCAAACTTTTCTTTTCTTTACAACCCAAGATGTATTTTGAGGATTTTCCCTATTTAGGGTTTACCTTGCATGTCTATTGACTACTTCTGATGATATTATTGTTACTAATATGTAGTTGTAGTCTTTTATGCCCCCTGTTGCCTGTTAGAAATACAAATACTAACTTTAACACATACAAGCCTTTAGGTTATAGAGCTAAAACATTATAACGCAATATATATATATATATATATATATATATATATATATATATATAGATTCTTAACTTACTTTTTCAATATAAGTTTGATTCTCCTTTCATTTTCAAAGTTTTTTGTGGATTAATTATTTAACAATAATTGAAAATAACAAAGAACAAGCTCTTGTAATGTAATGAGGGATCCCACGATCCTCCCATGTGAGCTACCTTTCTAGCTAGCTACCCTTGAGCCCTTCTCCTCTTTGTCTGAGAAAAAATTAAGGAACTTTCCAAAAATCTCTTCTCCTGAGCCTTTAAAGTAACATCCTACTCATTTTTTTGGGTTCAATCTAGTCTTTCTCTCCCACTGGTTATGCTTTAGAAAAAATTCTTTTCTCTCCCGTAATGCTTTTATTCAAATTCCACCCCATGAAATTTATTCCAGTCATGGCTTCTTATGTTGGTCCGTCTTTTCCAAATTTTTCCTTTCTCTCCCGTAATGCTTTTATTCAAATTCCACCCCATGAAATTTATTCCAGTCATGGCTTCTTATGTTGGTCCGTCTTTTCCAAATTATGTTGAATAGTGGAAAAAGGATAATTTTTTCTTCATTCCTTTCATCTTCTTGGACATAATTAATTCTAAATATTTCTGTGATAGTTAGGAGTTAAGCTCCACATGATAACCCTTTCATCTTCTTGGACATAATTAATTCTAAATATTTCTGTGATAGTTAGGAGTTAAGCTCCACATAATAACCCTTAACACATTACAAATAATGCTAACACAACCAAAATAAGTTCTCTTCCATTAATTAAAGATATTTGCGTCAAAAGTCATATACTTATACTTACTTAGGCTCTTAGTTTTTTTACCACAATTAAATGAAAAAGTTATAAATAATTGCCCATGGGGTGTTACAATGAGGATGATGATGATTTTAATTTAAGTGAGGATTTTAAAGCCATTGACGAAGAGGAGGATGATTTCCGTCCAAGTGAGGATTTTAAATGCACTGATGAGGATGATCATGATTTCCCTCCTAACGAGGATTCTAAAAGAATGGATGAGGATGATGATGAGTTCCCTCCAAGTGAAAATTTTAAAAGCACTAGAAAGGATGTTGAAGAATTTCCTCCAAGTGAGGATTTTAAATGCATTTATTAGGAAGACAAAGGATTTTGTCTCAGGAATTTATTGACATGGATAACAATGATAATGATTTTCCTTCAAGCAAGGATTTTAATAGCACTAATGAGGATGTTGAATAATTTCCTCCTAGCGAGGATTTTAAAGACACTCACTCAAGCTAATAAAGAATTTCCTAGAAGCAAAGATTTTAATGACACTGCATTCACAAAGATGAAGATTTTTCTTTAAAAATTTTTCGGGAAGTACTAATGTAAATCATCAAAACAATAGGTCTTCGTAACTTATTTAATATAAATGAATCTATTCTAGCCTCTACCTTCTTTTCTACCTTATTACCTAATCTTTCTGAGAGTTAAAGCCATAGAGTGTAAGTTTAGTCATTGACACTTGTCTACGGTATGGACTAGCTCTAGTAGTCTTAGTCCCTGGTCTTATCATGCCTTACTTTCTTGTGTGTGTAAAGATAATTATGATTAAGGTATAGACCATTCAAGTGAATATTTTAAAAACATAAGATAATTATGATTAAAGTATAGACCATTCAAGTGAATATTATAAAAACATAAAAAATGATGTTGGATTATATATTTTAAAAACATAAGATAATTATGATTAAAGTATAGACCATTCAAGTGAATATTATAAAAACATAAAAAATGATGTTGGATTATATACTCTTAAACATACATTAGCATAAAGGTATCTTAATAGTTCATTGAAATATAATTTTATATATTTTTTAACAATTTAAACAAGGTATTCAACCTTGCCGAATATGTTAAAGTTTGTAAACATAATATCTCTAAACTTTCACATATAAATATATTCTATGTGAACTAGACTATGTACATATTTAAAGACATGGATTTCTTCATCCTAGTTAATGAAAGCAATATAAAAACTATCCAAAAGTAACTCGAAAACAATATAAGCAATTCAAGATCTTTTATGGTTTTTTTTAACATTTCAATTGGTTTAAACACTCTTCGTCAACGCCGCTTAGATAGTTAAAACTATGGCTAAGGTGTTAACAACAATACTGAGTTTTGAGAGGGAAAGAAATCATAATTTTTATTATCATTTAAATTGTTTTTAATAATTGGTTAATGATTTAAAATTTTATAAATAAGTATAGATTTATTTTAATTTAGAATATAAATTTTTAGTGAAATTTTTGAGAAAAAAGTTTAAATATTGAGTGATTTGATTTTTTTAAGTTTCTAGTATATTTAATTATGAATTTACGTTAATTTTGAGCAAAACACTGATAAAATGTTTTAACAATAATATTTTCTTTTTATTTTCAATTGTTTTATAAAATATATACATAATTAAAAATGTTCTATTTATGATTTATATTCTCCGCATTAACAATATATATATATATATATATATATATATATAAAACAAATGTGATACACACATGCTTATCTATCTATCTATTTATCTATACACACACATTGAATTATTTTTGTTGTTAGTATTTTTTAAAACATTATATTTCAACTGCATAACATCTATACATATGTATGGTATAAAAATATGTTATTGAAAATAGATGTTGTATTTATGGCTAACAATATTTTTTTGTTATTAATCTATTTTTGTTTTAAATATTTCATCTAGACTAGACATGAAATGAAGTACACATAATATATTATCAATACTTTATTTGCATATCTCTCAACTTCATGTTAAATAGTAAACGAATTATAAATCTCTCTCATATTGAAAAATTGATTATTATTTTTTTACTTTCAATTAATTTAATTTTTCTTTCTATAAAATTGATCTAAAAATAACATAGAAATTAAAATTTATTTATGCTTAAAGTTTAGTTTTTTAATTATTTTTAAATAAAACCTTATATGACATTTCATATTAAAATATAAAAAGTCCCCATTAAAAAAATAATATAAATCACAAATTATTAAAATATATTTATATCATATATAAAAAATTTAATACAAAATGTTCTAAGACAAAACACCTATTAATCTCTTTCAAAATGACCACCATCACACTTGAAAAGAATCTCATCAAATTCTCAACCTTGCAATTGGTCGTATGGACGATGGTCTTATTCCACACGAGGAAGTGAAGGTCAACGATAAAAAAAATCCATAGTATTTTGAATGAATTTGTTCAGATGATATTTATATTGGTATCCAAACTTCGTGGGAGGATTCCTGTACTATCCCACCCATAATGGCCATTTGTTATCCCCATACCACTTCACTTTCTTGCTGGTTATCCATAATCCTTTGTACACACTAAAGTTACATTGCCAATAGTAATGAAGGTGTTGTGGGAGTAGAAAAATAGAGATCGCCAACTGCATTATTATTCAATGCTCTACCATATCCATTGGTATCTATGTTAAATATAGAGAATCAGATGTATTAAAGTAGTTTTATTATTGGAAATTATTTAATGATAATTAAAAGTAGTTAAAATTACGAGGGGAAAACATAATATTCATTAAAAAGGAAAGGTGGAAAAAATTACATTCACCGAAACACTTGCTAGCGATTTTAGAAAATATTTTCCAAATTTTGGGTCAAATTAACTAGGAAACATCCTCAAATTTGATCACAATAAATGTTAAGGAAAAAATGAATATTTAAAAATCCTCAAATTGATAATTTTTTTTGGAAAATGAACATAAATATTTAACAATTAAATTAAGTTTAAGAAATAATAAATTATTTTAATTAATTTAATTTTGAAAAATCGATATTTCTTAAATATTAAGAATCAGTTATTACAAAACCAAGTTTTAAAACTCCAATTTTAAATTGGGGTTTTAACCACCCCAATTTATATCAACACAAGTAACATAAAAACCTCAATTTTGTGAATGGTTGGAATTGTGATGGAGTATAAGTAATAAATATACTTATTTTTCAAAGAGATGTTGGTTGAAATAGTTGGGTATACTTATGGAGAGCGGTTGATGGTGACGCTCTAAGGTTTGAATCGGTATTGTATAAATAATAGTGATTTGATTTATGTTATTTTTTTCAAATTATAGTTTTTGTGTGTTGTATAAACATGATATGTATTAGAGTTTTTGATTATATGATTTTTTTTTTTAATATATATATATATTTTTTTTTTTTTAACTTAAGTTGAATGTACATGGAAACTTTTATTTATGGGAGAGTTTTCCAACATATTTTATGGTTTAATTTGTTGGTTAAGAATTTCTTGGAATTACATGTTTGAGTTGTAAACTCTGACAATCTTAGTGCCACAAATATTTTTCACGGTGTTGAATCCATATTAAAAAAACTCCTTTTGATCAACAAAAACAAAAGATTTTGCCAAAAAAAACCGTAGAATTCTAGCCAAAAAGACTTAAACAAGTGATCTACGTGACATCATAATATTTTAATGTTCACTTTTCTTTTAAATTGAATGGTGTGATTAGTAATGATTGTGAATGAGATAATATTATTTTATTATTAAAGTATATTTTGAAATTTCATATTATTATTATCGAGTGATCTGGGTGACATCATAATATTTTAGTGTTCATTTTATTTTAAATTGAGTGGCATGATTAGTAATGATTGTGAATGAGATAATATTTTTTATTATTAATGTATATTTTGAAATTTCATATTATTATTATCAATATATTTGTGGAGAAATTAATATATGATTGTTAAATTCTATTTTTAATCTAAGATATAGGATTCTAGACTTTTTCATTTTATTTATTTTTAATGGTGGGAAAAATAATCATAATTCAATTGTCAAATCATCAATGGTGATAGTTATTATTGGTTTCTATCATCCCTCTTATTCAAGGAAAACCAAGTTATGTAATCCAAGGAAAGCCAAGTTACCTAGAATTACCCGTTGGTGGTCCATAAGGAGTTGACTTTCATTCCTACCATATACTTCTAGGTCTTGGGCCTTTAGCTTGCTCTTTATCTATGAAAGGCTTTAGATGTTACACGACACGTTAGATGTAAATATTTTGTAAATGGTATTGGCTTTCGTTCCTACCATATACTTCTAGGTTTTGGGCATTTAGCTTGTTCTTTACCTCCTAGAAAGATGAGATCTTACCAAACAAAAATAATTTAAGCATTAGATTTTTTACCTCCTAGAAGGATAAGATCTTACCAAACAAAATGAATTTAGGGATTAGATGTTACACAACATGTTAGATGTAAATATTTTTCAAATTCAATTTTTTTATATTGTAATTTTGTTTTTATTAATAAAATTACAGACAATTTTTTAGATAAAAGAAAATCATATATATATATCACATTGAAATATATAACATATAAATATAAATAGTGGTTATAATGACATAGCCAAAAACCATAACCGATTTCAAAATTAAAATTATTAAAAATATTATATTTTAATTTAATTTTTTTAATTAAAACTTAATTAATATATTAAACATAAAATATAACGAGACTTTTAACCATGATATTTGGGGAGATGTTGTAGTGGTGTAAAGAAATTAAAAGTAAGTTCCTAGAGAAGTATGTAGAAATGTTGTAATGTCTTGTAAACTTTTGGACTTAGTTAAAATACAATAAAAAATGGGTTTAGATACATCTTAACTTTGGATCTACCAAAAGCCGTAAGGGATCAAATCTCCTTTCACTCCTTGAGAGATTTACATATCCAAAAATTTTATACCTTCACCCTTGGCAGATCCGAAATTAAAATAAACCCAAACTAATTTGTAAAAAAATTATTATTTCTAAATCAATTTAAAGTAAAAACATCACACGATTGATAAAAAAAAAATGTGTGGTCATTCAACATAGAGTGATCAATAAGTGAAGTAATAATTATAAATTAATTTCTTGCGCGTTCCTTTTTCAGATAATGTACCAGTTATATCTAAGCAACTGCTCAGATTAACAGTACAAATACAATATGTACAACATCTTTTAAGGAATGTGCCATTTGTGTTAATAAATGAATTTATGAGGGTATCCTTGAAAAAGGGTCAAGGTGAACATTACTACGTGGCGCATATATTTAAATCAAATTTAGCATTTTAATATTATATATTAAAATTAATAAAAAAATGTTAATAATCTTATATTAAAGATAAAATAAAATTTTAATATAAACAAATTTTGGTTGCATATTTATTCAAATTGCGATTTTAATCAAATCTAAATTAAAGATATAAATAAAATAGTTTTTTAAATTAAAAATTTGGAAATTTTGTTTTATGTCACCGTTTATATGCATTAAAAGTGACTTACATTTTTAATCTCTAATAAATTTGAAAATCCACATAAACCAATTAAACTGTACTTCATAGATACTTTTATAATTTCCTATATAAATTATGATATTAATAATCTATAAAGATTAGATTCAGAATTTGAAATTGCTGTAAAAATTCAAGATCATAGCAAAATATTTATTAGAATTTAAACTTGCTACGAAATTTATTTAATAGGCAAACTCTCTCAAGCAGTTAGAAAATGATGACGTATGCAGTCAAAATAAAGAAGTTCATGCGCAATTTCGTAACAATTTAAAATAATAATTTCGACGATTTATGTTCTTCTATCTATTTCCAAATGTTGTTACTTTTCGTAGAAAAAGTACGTAATTGTCTTAGAAATTGGCATAGTGATTATTTCTTTAACCAGGTAAAACTTTTCCCAGTTTTTTAACGTATCATTCCTTATGATATTTGCTTGAGTTATTTGGTTATATATATTACTTAATGGCAGAAAATTAACATTTATCAATTCTACATTGCTACCATGAAAAATTCTTTATATTTTTTTTATACATAATTATCTAGGTAGCTTTACTTCAGTTGGAAAGAAGAAGAAAAAAAAACACTAATTCACACGCAAAATAAATATTTTATTTCTAAATTTTTCTCACATACATACATAGTAACCACTCTGGGCTTTCACACACTATAATTGAGATAATTATAGATTTATGACAGACTTTAACTAGACTTGACTCGAGTTAACTCGCTTTCACACATTATAATCATTTTAATTATCGAATTATGACTTACTCTAATTAGACTTCACTCAAGTTATAATCATTTTAATTTAATTATAATCATTTTAATTATGGAATTTATGAAATTTATGACAGACTCTAACTAGACTTGACTCGACTCAAGTTAACTTTATGAAATTATAATAAACTGGACTCAATTCTGGTTAACTTGTTATAAACTAGAGTAGAACTAACTCATATACATTGCATGCAGACTATTTCCAACGAAGAGCTTAATCATGTCCGTGAAATTTTCTCAGTTCTTCTATATATACCTAGTGTAATGGAAGGTTGTACTACGAATTGTGAATTTTCCTCGCTCTTCTCTTCCTGTTTAAGGTTTACCTGTCAATTTCTTCAATCTTTGTGTTCCGTTTAGGGTTCTACTTGCAGAGTAACTTGGAATGGAGCCAAAAAAATCAGACGCATGGTCCTTTTCCTCGTCAAAGCCTCTACGGCGATCCGGTGCCGCTAAAAGGGTTAATTCCGGTAAACTGAACGAGTGTTGTACTGCAGCAAAGAAAAGGAAAGCAGCCGCTCCACCACCTCTTCCTACTACTCCACCACCTGCACCGACCACCGTGTATGTGTTAATGAAGAGCGAAGCCTATGCCTTCGATGAATCTGACATCTATGAGCCGCCCATGAATTCCATAGAGGGAGTATATTATTCAGAGGACCAAGCATATGCTGCTGCCATTAGGAAGATCGTTTCAGGGTATGAGTCTGAACTTCGTAACATCGCTACCTCCGAAGGTTTTAACCTGAAAGTGTTTTAAATTTTGTTAAGAAAAAAATTATTTTGAACAATTATGTCTCTGACATTTCAAGTATGAGTATTTTGTATAATTCTATGTTTTTAGCAAAAGCTATGTATCTATTTAATAGTGAGTTTTTTTATTTTTTATGTGTGCAGCATCAAAGTCTAATTTTCCACGTACTGGGTCTGAAGGCACTCCTAATGAAGGGCAGGAATATTATGAAGGTTATTTATCTAATGATAACATTAATCATATGGAAATTACTCAAAATTTAACTCCAACGGGGAATTTTAATGACAATTTAAAAGATTTTGAATATAATGGTCGAGATTTTTCTTCAACCAAGGATATTAACGACACTGACAAGGGAAATGAAGAATTGTTCTCAAATGAGGATTTTAATGGCTTTGATCACCATGATGAAGAATTTCCTCCAAGAAAGGATAATGATGGCGATGATAAAGAATTTCTTTCAACTGAAGATTTTTCTTCGAGTAAGGATATTAAAGACATTGATGAGGGCAATGAAGAATTGCTTTTAAATGAGGATTTTAATGTCCTTGATCACGATGATGAAGAATTTTAATTGTTTTTAAATGAGGATTTTAATGTCCTTGATCACGATGATGAAGAATTTTCTCCAAGTAAGGATGTCAAAAGAAATGATCGGGATGAGAAAGAATTTCCTCCAAGTGAGGATTTTATAAGCACTGATGAAGATGATGAAGATCCTTTGAGCAAAGATTTTAAAAGCATTAATGAGAACGATGGAGAATTTACTCCAAGCGAAGATGATGAAGTATTCATACAAAGTGAGGATTTTCATGGCACTAGTCAGGTGAATGATGATTCCCCTCCAAGCAAGGAGCTTCAAGGCACTTTAAACTTTTGGAGGCTAACTTGGTGTGGAGGGAAGTTTTGGTCTTGGTCTAGGGTGAACATTCTCAAAGAATACTATGGAAAGGAAGAATTACATTGACTGGGTTTTCCCCTTGAGGGGGGTTTTACCTTGGCATGTGCCTACATCTTGTGTCCATTGTTTTATGTGCTACTACTTTTGGTAATTTCATGATAAACTAAAGAAAGAATATATAAAGAATCTTAATAATAACCTTTAAAGATTTCGAGGACTTTCTAGACTCTAAATAAATTATTTTAGAAGGTATATTTTCCTGGAAGGGTTTCATAATCACGATGTTGACAGTCTTGACCCTTGACAATAAATCCTATGACCTAAAAAAACCTAGAAGCATGAAGAAGATGCTTTTACCTAGAAGACCATCAATAAGAAGCATGAGACCCATGCTTTAAAATAACAAATTTTCTTTCTTATTTTGTTTGTTACATAATATATACATATTGAAATGTATATTTCGAATAGTAGTTACATTTCCAACACTCCCTCTTAACTAGGGAGGTATTGATAATTGTACAGCTAGTACAAAATCATTCTCAAACTGAAGAGTTCTCATAAGAAGAGTCAGCTTGATAAGCCAACTTTAAGCATCAACATTATGACCATCACTTCTTTTTAGGTCCAAATAGTCAAGCTCAACTCCATTCTAGAGCATTATGCTAGGAGGCTTTATGTGAGATATTTTAGTACCTCTGAGGCACATACCCCATCCATATGTTCACTTGATATGTCCTTTTAGTAATATTCTTATCTTGGATTTTTTACCCTTATTCTTCAATGAATACCAATACTCTTCGACAACCCTTGTCTTGGATATCCATCTTATCCTCAAAGAGTGTCAATATCTTTCAAATTCAATTTTTTTTATGTTGTAATTTTATTTTTATTAATAAAATTGCAGACAATTTTTTAAATAAAAGAAAATCATATAAATATCACATTGAAAGATATAACATATAAATATAAATAGTAGTTATAATGACATACCCAAAAACCTTAATTGGTTTCAAAATTAAAAAAAATTATAAATATTATATTTTAATTTAATTTTTTTATATTAAAACTTAATTAATATATTAAACAGAAAATATAACCAGATTTTTAACCATGATATCTGGGGAGATGTTGTAGTGGTGTAAATGTTTGTAAACATCTACATGTGGGCTCAATTAAAAATTAATAAAAAATTAAAAAACAAGTTCCTAGAGAAGTATGTAGAGATGTTGTAATGTCTTGTAAACTTTTGGACTTAGTTAAAATATAATAAAAAATGGGCCTAGATACATCTTAACTTTGGATCTACCAAATGCTATGAGGGATCAAATCTCCTTTCACTCCTCGAGAGATTTACATATCCAGAAATTTGATACCCTCACCCTTGGCAGATCCGAAGTTAAGATAAACCTAAACTAATTTATAAAAAAATTATTAATTCTAAATAAATTTCATGTAAAAACGTCACATGATTGATAAAAAAATGAGTGTGGTCATTCAACATAGAGTGATGAGTAGGCAATGGCTAACGAGCCTGCCATAGGGCATTAAATGCCCTCTTAGCTGCATACTCCATAAGCCGATAACAGATCGCTGTTATTTTTTATTTATCTAGTCACCCGCGTGTGAATCACCGTAATCATGTTATTTTTTATTTATCTAGTCACCACAAGTGTGTGTGTTATCGGCATAAGAAGTATGCAGCTAAGCGGGCATTTAAAAATCCTCAAATTGATAATTTTTTTTGGAAAATGAACATAAATATTTAACAATTAAATTAAGTTTAAGAAATAATAAATTATTTTAATTAATTTAATTTTGAAAAATCGATATTTCTTAAATATTAAGAATCAGTTATTACAAAACCTAGTTTTAAAACTCTAATTTTAATTATTGACTTAAAAACCATATTGCGATTTACTTAACAACCCCAATTTATATCAACACAAGTAACATAAAAACCTCGATTTTATGAATGGTTGGAATTCTGATGGAGTATAAGTAATAAATATACTTATTTTTCAAAGAGATGTTGGTTGAAATAGTTGGGTAGACTTATGGAGAGCGGTTGATGATGACGCTCCAAGGTTTGAATCGGTATTGTATAAATAATAGTGATTTGATTTATGTTATTTTTTGGAATTATAGTTTTTGTGTTGTCTTCTAAACATGTTATGTATTAGAGTTTTTGATTATATGATTTTTTTTTTCCAAATCTCATTTTTTTAACCTAACTTGTTTTTAGTGTACAGGGAAACTTTTATTTATGGGAGAGTTTTTCAACATATTTTATGGTTTAATTTTTTGGTTAAGAATTTCTTGGAATTACATGTTTGAGTTTAAATTATTGCAATCTTGTGGCACAAATATTTTTCAAGGTGTTGAATCCATATTGAAAAAACTCATTTTGAGCAACAATAACAAAATATTTTGCCAAAAAACCGTAGAATTCTAGCCAAAAAGACTGATCTACGTAACATCATAATATTTTAGTGTTCAATTTTGTTTTAAACTGAATGGTGTGATTAGTAATGATTATGAATGAGATAATATTATTTTATTATTAAAGTATATTTTGAAATTTCATATTATTATTATCAAGTGATCCGGGTGACATCATAATATTTTAGTGTTCAATTTTATTTTAAATTGAGTGGCATGATTAGTAATGATTGTGAATGAGATAATATTATTTTATTATTAATGTATATTTTGAAATTTCATATTATTATTAACAATATATTTGTGGAGAAATTAATATATCATTGTTAAATTCTATTTTTAATCTAAGATATAGGATTTTGAATTTTTCATTTTATTTATTTTGAATAGTGGGAAAATAATCATAATTCGATTGTCAAATCAACAATGGTGATAATTATTATTGGTTTCTATCATCCCTCTTATTCAAGAAAAACCAAGTTACCTAGAATTACCCGTTGGTGATCCATAAGGGGTTGACTTTTATTCCTTCCATATACTTCTAGGTCTTGGGCATTTAGCTTGTTCTTTACCTATGAGATCTTACCAGAAAAAAATAATTTAGGCATTAGATGTTACACGACATGTTAGATGTAAATATTTTTTAAATGGTGTTGGCTTTCATTCCTACCATATGCATTAGATGTTACACGACATGTTAGATGTAAATATTTTTTAAATGGTGTTGGCTTTCATTCCTACCATATATTTCTAGGTTTTGGGCCTTTAGCTTGTTCTTTACCTCCTAGAAAGATGAGATCTTACCAAACAAAAATAATTTAGGCATTAGATTCTTTACCTCCTAGAAAGATAAGATTTTACCAAACAAAAATAATTTAGGCATTACATGTTACAGGACACGTTAGATGTAAATATTTTTCAAATTCAAATTTTTTATATTGTAATTTTATTTTTATTAATAAAATTACAAACAATTTTTTAAATAAAAGAAAATCATAGATATAGATATATATATATATATATATATATATATATATATATATATATATATATATATATATATATATATATATATATATTACATTGAAATATATAACATATAAATATAAATAGTAGTTATAATGACATACCCAAAAACCATAACTGATTTCAAAATTAAAAAAGTTATAAATATTATATTTTAATTTAATTTTTTCATTTTTTTTGGGAGGAAAAAATCCTTAATTTCCATTAATTTCAAAAAATTACATGTTGTAGATGCGAAATGCATATGCAGAAGTGTGGGCTAAGCCACTTACAAATACTATACTTCAAAAGAAGTATACCAGAAAAGCCCTCAGACAGGGCAGCAAGTAAATGGGTATGTAAACCCCAAAACAGTCTGCAGAAAATAGACTAGTGGAGGATACCCATACCCATCACAGAAAAACAACAATAAAAAATCTCCTTAAGTTGAAAATTGTGAACAATAAACTCAAAATCTAGCCTCCAGGACAAACTAGGAGAGGCACAAAATGAAGAAGAGAGCAGCCAAAGTAGCCACTCCTCCCCCGCCCCCTCAAACTCTCCACCTAAAACCGAAGAGACCAGAGGTAGAAACCAAACTACCCCATACATCCTCAGCAGCCTGCAGAAACCCCAGCAAGAAACAGCCATGATGAAGTGGCATGAAACGATGCAAAGACAGTCACCTCCACATCCCAGTTCCCTCAACGCTCCAAAAAACTGCAGAGGTATGCTAGCGAGCGACCAAAAATAGCACCATCTGCCACAGCAGAGGAACCCATCAGGTCCCAACCAGAGCAGAGGCGAGTCCGGGGCAGAGGCGGCTAGGGCAGCCACCTCGCCCCCACGAAGAGTAAAACTAAAACCAAAAATCCCCGCACCCGCTCCGTGGCTCAGATCAAAAATGCCAAAGGCCTACTCCTTGGCTTGACCGCCAAAGCAAAGCGGCACGGTAGGGTCGAACAGAAAACTGCCGAAACCTGCAAGACACGAAAACTCGCCGCAGCCTCCCGACTCAATACACAATGCAAGTCCCCCAGAACCCTTCCATTGATACTAAGAGCCCAAGATGAGTGGACCTCCAACCTGGAGTCTCAGAGCCAAAAACGAGGAAAAAAACTTAGTGTCGCGCTTTGGTGAATGAATATTGCGCGTTGCGAGGGTGCGGATCTGTAGGATAGCGGGGGCCGAAAGATGTAGCTCTGCCACAAGCTATGCAGGATCTGTAAAAACTTCAAAACCAACTGAAACTTCCCCCAACACTCAAATTTCAGACAGCAGACTTCGGTAGCACGACAATGGCATCGAAGCTCCCAATGCCAACGTCAAGAAGGGCTGCTAGAAACCTCACCAGAGGTGGCCTTGCCGCCTCAAGTGCAACGGCGGCAGCAAGAGCAGAAGAAAAAACCCTATTTCCTCCGCAACGTTTTCTTCATCTCATTCCATTAATTTAATTTTTTTATATTAAAACTTAATTAATATATTAAACAGAAAATATAACCAGATTTTTAACAATGATATTTGGGGAGATGTTGTAGTGGTGTAAATGTTTGTAAACATTTACATGTGGACTCAATTAAAAATTAATAAAAAATTAAAAGTAAGTTCCTAGAGAAGTATGTAGAGATGTTGTAATGTCTTGTAAACTTTTGGACTTCGTTAAAATACAATAAAAAAATGGGCCTAGATACATCTTAACTTTGGATCTACCAAAAGCTATGAGGGATCAAATCTCCTTTCACTCCTCCAGAGATTTACATATCCAGAAATTTGATACCTCTCACCCTTGGCAGATCCAAAATTAAAATAAACCTAAACTAATTTATAAAAAAATTATTATTTCTAAATAAATTTAAAGTAAAAACGTCACACGATTGATAAAAAAAAGAGTGTGGTCATTCAACATAGAGTGATCAGTAAGTGAATTAATAATTATAAATTAGTTTCTTGCGCGTGCCTTTTTCAGATAATGTGACAGTGATATCTAAGCAACTGCTCAATTTAGCAATTAAAAGTGCAAATACAATATGTACGGCATCATTCCTATACAATATGTACGGCATCTTTTAAGGAATGTGCCATTTGTGTTAATAAATGAATATATGAGGGTATCTTTGAAAAAGGGTCAACGTGAACATTACTACGTGGCGTATATATTTAAATCAAATTTAGTATTTTAATATTATATATTAAAATTAATAAAAAAAATGTTTAATAATGTTATATCAATGATAAAATAAAATTTTAATGTAAACAAATTTTCTTTGCATATCTATTTCAATTGTGATATTAATCAAATCTAAAATAAAGATATAAATAAAATCGGTTTTTAAATTAAAAATTATGGAAATTTTGTTTTATGACACCGTTTATATGCATTAAAAGTGACTCACATTTTTAACCTCTAATAAAATTTGAAAATCCACATAAAACAATTAATCTGGACTTCGTAGATACTTTTATAATATCATATATAAATTATGATATTAATAATCTATAAAGATTACATTCAGAATTTGAAATTGATGTAAACAATTCAAGATGATAACAAAATATTTATTCGAATTTAAACTTGCTACGAAATTTATTTAATAGACAAACTCTCTCAATCCGTTAGAAAATGATGACGTATGCAGTCAAAATAACGAAGTTCATACGCAATTTCGTAACAATTTAAAATAATAATCTCGACGATTTATGTTCTTCTATCTATTTCCAAATGCTGTTACTTTTCGCAGAAAAAAGTACGTAATTGTCTTAGAAATTGGCATAGTGATTATTTCTTTAACCAGGTAAAACTTTTCCCAGTTTTTTGGTTATATATATTACTTAATCGCAGACAATTAACATTTACCAATTCTACCTTACTCCCATAAAAAATTCTTTATAATTTTTTTTATACATAATTATCTAGGTAGCTTTACTTCAGTTGGAAAGAAGAAGAGAAAAAAACACTAATTCAAACGCAAAATAAATATTTTATTTATAAATTTTTCACATACATACATAGTAACCACTCTTGGCTTTCACACACTATAATTGAGATAATTATAGAATTATGACAGACTTTAACTAGACTTGACTCGAGTTAACTTGCTTTCACACATTATAATCATTTTAATTATCGAATTATGACTTATTTATAAATTTTTCTCACATACATACATTTTTCTCACATACATACATAGTAACCACTCTTGGCTTTCACACACTATAATTGAGATAATTATAGAATTATGACAGACTTTAACTAGACTTGACTCGAGTTAACCTGCTTTCACACATTATAATCAAATTAATTATCGAATTATGACTTATTTATAAATTTTTCTCACATACATACATAGTAACCACTCTTGGCTTTCACACACTATAATTATCTCATTTTAATTATCGAATTATGACTTATTTATAAATTTTTCTCACATACATACATAGTAACCACTCTTGGCTTTCACACACTATAATTGAGATAATTATAGAATTATGACAAACTTTAACTAGACTTGACTCTAGTTAACTTGCTTTCACACATTATAATCATTTTAATTATCGAATTATGACTTACTCTAATTAGACTTGACTCAAATTATAATCATTTTAATTCAATTATAATCATTTTAATTATGGAATTTATGAAATTTATGACAGACTCTAACTAGACTTGACTCGACTCAAGTTAAATTTATGAAATTATAATAAATTGGACTCAATTCTGGTTAACTTGTTATAAACTATAGTAGAACTAACTCATATACATTGCATGCAGACTATTTCCAACAAAGAACTCAATCATGTCCGTGAAATTTTCTCCCTTCTTCTATATATTTACCTAGTGTAATGGAAGATTCTACTACGAACTGTGAATTTGCCTCGCTCTTCTCTTCCTGTTTAACGTTTACCTTTCAATTTCTTCGATCCTCGTGTTCCGTTTAGCGTTCTACTTGTATAGAAACTTGGAATGGAGCCAAAAAAATCAGACGCATGGTTCTCTTCCTCCTCAAAGCCTCTACGGTGATCCGCTGCAGCTAAAAGGGTTAATTCCGGTAAACTGAACGAGTGTTGTACTGCAACAAAGAAAAGGAAAGCAGCCGCTCCGCCACCTCTTCCTCCTACTCCACCACCTGCACCGACCACCATGTATGTGCTAATGAAGAGCGAAGCCTATGCCTTCGATGAATCTGATAGCTATGAGCCGCCCACGAATTCCATAGAGGGAGTATATTATTCAGAGGACCAAGCATATGTTGCTGCCATTAGAAAGATTGTTTCAGGGTATGAGTCTGAACTTCGTAACATCGCTACCTCTGAAGGGTTGCCTCTGATAGAGAGAATGGATAAAATAAGGGCAACAGGTCTTAGAATTTATGAAGGGGACGAGTTCAGGTTCCGCATTAAGAAGATTCGGTCGTTCCCCACGGAAATTGTGGACGATGGTAAATTGCTCGATGGCGTGAATCCTATAAACCCCCTGCAAAGTAATTGTTAGTATCAGAGTGACGATGTTGTCAACTCACAAGCTTTTATTTTATTCTGCTATGCAATTTCTTCCATTGAAATGTTATGTAATTTTGCATTTTAGAATTAGGGTTAATCGACTTTACTTGTCCTCTCCTCGAGACTTGGAACTTCTCCCCTTGCTTTGCTGTCGAATTTAGCCCACATAACTAAGATATTGCCACATTCTCTGGTTTATTTTGGTTTTAACCTGAAAGTGGTTTAAATTTTGTTAAGAAAAAAATTATTTTGACCAATTATGTCTCTGCCATTTCAAGTATGAGTATTTTGTATAATTCTATGTTTTTAGAAAAAGCTATGTATCTATTTAATAGTGAGTTTTTTTTATTTTTTATTTGTGCAGCATCAAAGTCTAATTTTCCACGTACTGAGTGTGAAGGCACTCCTAATGAAGGGCGAGAATATTATGAAGGTTATTTATCTAATGATAACATTAATCATATGGAAATTACTCAAAATTTGACTCCAATGGGGAATTTTAATGACAATTTAAAAGATTCTGAATATAACGGTCGATATTTTTCTTCAACCAAGGATATTAAAGACACTCACGAGGGCAATGAAGAATTGTCCTCAAATGAGGATTTTAATGGCCTTGATCACCATGATGAAGAATTTCCTCCAAGAAAGGATAATGATGGCGATGATAAAGAATTTCTTTCAAGTGAAGATTTTTCTTCGAGTAAGGATGTTAAAGACACTGATGAGGGCAATGAAGAATTGCCTTTAAATGAGGATTTTAATGGCCTTGATCACGATGATGAAGAATTTTCTCCTAAGGATGTCAAAAGAAATGATCGGGATGAGAAAGAATTTCCTCCAAGTGAGGATTTTATAAGCATTGATGAAGATGATGAAGATCCTTTGAGCGAAGATTTGAAAAGCATTAATGAGGACGATGGAGAATTTACTCCAAGCGAAGATTTTCAAGGCACCAATGAGGATGATGAAGTATTCATACAAAGTAAGGATTTTCATGGCACTAGTCAGGTGAATGATGATTCCCCTCCAAGTAAGGATCTTGAAGGCACATTAAACTTTTGGAGGCTAACTTGGTGTGGAGGGAAGTTTTGGTCTTGGTCTAGGGTGAACATTCTCAAAGAATACTATGGAAAGGAAGAATTAAATTGACTGGGTTTTCCCCTTGAGGGGGGGTTTTACCTTGGCATGTGCCTACATCTTGTGTCCATTGTTTTATGTGCTGCTGCTTTTGGTAATTTCACGATAAACTAAAGAAAGAATATATAAAGAATCTTAATCATAACCTTTAGAGGTTTCGAGGACTTTCTAGACTCTAAATAAATTATTTTAGAATGTATATTTTCCTGGAAGGGTTTCATAATCACGATATTGACGGTCTTGATTCTTGGCAATAAATCCTATGACCTAACAAAACCTAGAAGCATGAAGAAGATGCTTTTACCTAGAATACCATCAATAAGTAGCATGAGACCCATGCTTTAAAATAACAAATTTGCTTTCTTATTTTGTTTGTTACATAATATATACATATTGAAATGTATATTTCGAATAGTAGTCACATTTCCAATGCTCCCTCTTAACTAGGGAGGTATTGATAATTATACAGCTAGTACAAAATCATTCTCAAACTGAAGATTTCTCATAAGAAGAGTCAGCTTGATAAGCCAACTTTAAGCATCAACATTATGACCATCACTTCCTTTTAGGTCCAACTAGTCAAGCTCAACTCCATTCTAGAGCATTATGCTAGGAGGCTTTTTGTGAGATATTTTAGTACCTCTGAGGCACATACCCCATCCATATGTTCACTTGATATGTCCTTTTAGTAATATTCTTATCTTGGATTTTCTACCCTTATTCTTCAATGAATACCAATACTCTTCGACAACTCTTGTCTTGGATATCCATCTTATCCTCAAAGGGTGTCAATATCTTTCATTTCTTGGATTGTCTATCCTCAAGGAAACCACATATGCTTATCCAATCCTCCAACATTATTTTTACATGTCCTTCACTTAGACTTACGACTCTTAGTTATGGTCAAGTGCATGACACATGAACATAATGCACATGTGATGTCCATCGTCACTCCCTCTCAACGAAAGAGGATATCCTCGTTCCCTCTGGATTAAGGAGTAGATATTTGGTCATGTCTAAGGAGACTGCTTTACTCCATCTCAACTCTAGAGGAGATTATTGACTTCTTTTTCAATTTGAGAAATCGATCACAAGCTCTCTAGCTTGTTTCCATAAGAGTATAAGCCACTTGTTCTTTATGGGGATAGCTACATGGCTCCCTCTTGAGTTTTCTTCTCATTATATCAAGTTCTCCTCCTTCTTGGGTATCATGGAGCCATCTTCTTGCTTAAATATTGTGACAATGTCAATTTTACACATCACTTTCTTCTTCTCACAGATGAAGGAATTATATTGAGCCTTACCAACATTCAAGTTAATCATATCTTCCTCATGAAAGTGATCTTTCTTTGAGCTTGAACTTCAAGTTATCTTCTTGAATTGCTACCTTTTAATCCCAAAATGAAAACATCTTGACTTCATAATTTCCCAATAGCATATCTTATGCTTGCCTCAATATTCTTAATATATTCCTACAATATCCTTGTATGTAGCAAAACAAGATGTTTACTAGATAACTAATAAGAAACTATTAATATTAGACTTACCTCATCATGATGGATTTCTCATAAAAACATCCTCATGATCTATCCGAGAAGAATCTTCCTTCAAGCATTAGAGTGCCCAAGGCTCAAGCTTGATTACCAAGTTATAATTTTCTTCTCGAGACTATACTAGATGTTGATCACTATTCTATATAACCTAGTGAGAAAGTATTAATTATTTATTCATTTTAGAGTAAGTCAAATTCTTCTTTTAACCATCATATAATCATTTCAAGCATATTACAAGATTTTTTACATACAAGTCTTACCGAGGAGAGAGTTACTTCAAATATGCATATTTATGCTTTCATCCGATCATCTAGCTACTTTACCTTAAATGAGCCTTCAAATTGACCAATTTCATTCCTCCATCACTTAAGAGTATTGTTTCCATACTATATGGAATATATAATAACCTTGTCATAATTATTTTTCAAAAAACCTTTTAAAATTGATGGTTCTCATAGGATCTTGATAATCCATCTTATAAAACTGACTACTTCTGACATAATGTTAGATAATGTATAGATGAATAATATGAAAAATGTTCCAATATTCTTAATTTTAAGGACTAGATGATTCATAGAGAGAAACTCAATCAAGTTGATACTAACTCTTCTACTATCACATGCTACTATCTATGATTACATGCTATTACAAAAACAAAAATATTCTATAGTAAACAACAATCCATGTTATTCTAAATTAAAGAAAGGAAAACCTCATAAAGAACTGGAAAACAAGGATGCCTTCTTCAATAATAAATATATTTGATATCTTCTCTCTATGACTTCTTCTCAGGTTCTCCCTTCTCTTCAACTTTGTGAGATTCACTTATTTCCTTTCTTTTATTGTTCTACGTGCTTGTACAATCCATTTTAAAGTGTCCATATTCATTTCTTCTAAAGCATTGAACCTTGGACATATCATACTCCTTCTCGGACTTTCCAAACATTCTCTTATTCAACTTCTTGATTCTTACAATGAAGGATTGATATTGTTCATTCGATTTAGTGCCATCCTTTTCCTTCATCCTAGTTTCTTCCAAGATACATTGAGACCACAACTCATCAGAAGGAGTAGTATATTTCTTAGAGTGCATGCTAGTTGCAAAACTGCTCCATTCTAGTGGCAAATCATTTAGTACACATATGGCCATTTAAGAGTCTGAAATTGTCTCCCCAAGCCCATGCAACTAATATCTTATTTTTAAACTCTTCATCAGGTGGGAAGCGATGTATTCATCCTTCGATTTTCTTATTCTGCATAGCAGGTTTCTCAACGAAATATTTTGACTGAATGTACTTATAGAGGAAAAATTTACAATATTATCATACATCACCTTAGAAGTCTTCAAATTAGTAAAAAATGGAACAAGATGATCCTTAATGGATTCAAGAATGATCATTTGTTCCCTCACTTCTCAATTCTTATATTTTTTTAGCTCTTCAGTCTTTTATTTTCTAGGTTCAACAATATCACTAAAGACATATTTGATTAAATCATGTTCTGTAAGTGTTAGATCAATCATTTTCTTATATGCTAGGAAATTTGTTGATCCAATAATATTATTGATCTCCATGCATAAAGAAATGATATGACCTATAGATCTAGATATAAAATAACAACATGATACTTATTTGTCAACTAAGAGTCTTCCCTTCCTTGATGATGTCTCCAACTATCTTGAGGCTTTAAATATCTTCAAAGAGACTTTAATGAGGTCCTCGAAATATGTCATCTAGGATACCTTAAACAATAACTTCAAGATTCCTTGATGTTTCCTTCTAGGATGTCTTCCAATGAGCATTTAAATAGATCTCCTTTCAAGAGAGATAAAAAATATTCTTGTAATATTATTTGATGAAATCTTGATGTAGGATTGATCCTTTTGCAAGTGATTTACGTTGGCAGACTATTCCTGGTGTCCAAAATATGATCTTCTCAACTGCCTTCTCTTGTCCACTTTATCTCTAATACCATGTTGGAAAATGTAATATGGCAGCTATTAATTTAGATTTTCTTTAACCTTAATAATTTCTTGTGAAATTCATTTATCTTCTTATGTTTTACTTATTATATATTCTTCATCAAACAATTATCAAGAGAAAAACAATAAATACAATGGACACAAAAATTATGCTCCAAGCCAAGGCAAAACCCATTTAAGGGGAAACCCAAAAATCTCTTCTCTTCTTAAAGAATTTGATTCAAATGAGACAATCAGGACCCAAATCCTAGACCAAGCCCTCCTCTAGGAAGAAAGTCAAACCTTCCTTCTAGATCAGATCACACAAGGAATAATCCTATTTCAACTAAGTTCTAGCTTCAACTTCAACACTACAATTTCGTCCTACAACTTTGACCCTGTAGCTATTGCAGAAACCTAAATTGTGACACAAGATCATTCTTCAAGAGATCCTCCTTTGAGAAAGATAATGTCTTCCAACGTTAACAAGTTCAAATTAGCATATGTGACCTTCTAGCAACTTGATTTGTAATAGTATCTCCTGCAATTTGAACCTACAATTTTGGGCTTCCTTGAAGTTGTAAAAACCATAACTCTTTGCATGTGTGAGAGAGATAGAGCCCAAAAGAAACTGTCCAAGACTTTTTATTCCTTCCTTGATCTTTTTGCTAGCCTTATTATTCTTTTCAACACTAGGTCAAACTTTTCTTGAGAGATCAAACTTCTATGTGAGGGTGCAAAATAAGGTTGAATCTACTTCTATTTATATTCTTTCCAAGGGGTATAATTCCATCCTTTAGGATGACTTGTTGCTACCAAGGTCCACTTGAAATTTGGAGGTTTTGAGGACATTCTAGACTCAAAATAAATTCTTTTACAAGTCACATTTTCCCGGAAGGGTCTTATAATCACAATGTTGACTCTCTTGACTCATGACAATAAATACTATGACCTAACAGACCCTAGAAGCATGAAGAACATGATTTTACCCAGAGTACCATCAATACGAAGTATGAAATCCATGCTTTAATATAATCAATTTTCTTTCTTATTTTATTTGTTGAATAAGATATACATGTTCAAATGAGTACAATAACAATTATGAAGAACGAAACTAGTTGCATTTCCAATAGTTTGTTCTAACACTACGATTAATTCTTAAATAATTTTTATTTTCTAACTATTATAAATTCATGACTTCAGGAGTAGGGTTGCGACGCCCTGTCCTTCTCAATGAAAGGCAATATATTCATTTAAATTTTTCTTTTTTCTTTTTTTAGAGGCTATGCTCTAGATCTTTCTTTAGAGAATTATAATTTTCCTCCTCCTCTTTCCCAGTTATATGCTCTCAAGTCCAGGTATCCTTGGTTTGGTTGTCTCCTATGTAAGATTTATATGGATTTTCCTCACTGTTTGCAACTTTTCTAGGTTGTCACATATTTTCTATTCTCTTCCAAGTTACTTGACCATGCTACCCAAAACCCTTGCAAGGTTATTTGATGCTTAGGGTATTTAACTAGAAATAAAGACACTCGTCACTAAAACTCTCTATTATTCTTGAGATTTTTAGTTTGTTTATGGATGTATATTTTTTTTCTATTTTGCATGCCTATTATTTTCTAGTAGTCCATCATTGATATCTAAAATTTCTATCAATAATAAGTGTAGTTCTTTTACTCCCGGTTTTGTGTGTATGACAACAACATAGGCACGTGGCCAGTGGTTTGGATGGGCACGTGGTTGATCTGCACCACCACACATCCTCTCACGGCTCTGGTCAAAACTCCTCCTCTGCTCTAGCCTAATGCGACTTTAATGATGCCAATACATCCATTTACGCAGGTTAATTTCTTGATCATGGTGCTATCAACCTGCCATAATAGTGTTTATCCTCTTCGCTCTGGCTCCTCCTCCATTGCAATTGCAGCGACTTCTTTTCGGCCTCTCTCAGGAGAAAACTAGGCTTTGCCTCTCTGGAGGAGCTTCTGGCTTTGCCCTCAAGCCATCCTCTGTTTCCCCTACTCTTATGCTTGCCACCCGCTTGCTGCCCTGAGCATTGAAGCCAAGTTAGTTTTTTCCCTTCATTTCTTCCTTCGTCTTCCAAGAAGCCAAGATCATCCCCACCCTCCAACTATGCCAAAACTGTGACAACGAATGAGTTGCAGAAGGGGCAGCTCTCATGGGAAAATTGGGCGCTAGGCCGCCTCCTCTATGATAGACTCTTCAACCTCCTGCCCAGACCTTCGCTCAAATATATACCCTGCTACTCAGAGCGGACGTGGTAGGGGCAGAGGTTTATAGATACCAACTCCGAGCTCCTTCCATTCCATGACCAATGTCGCTTGGTTACATTCCCCTTGCAGTCATGGCTCTTCTACCTTCATGGCCACGTCACCATTGAGCTTATCGAGTTCAATTCAAGTCAAGGGGCTGGCTCCCTCAGTGCGATTTCAGACACGCCGGCGGAGGACAAACCAGGCCCCATCCAAGCAAACCTTGATCAGAGCAAAGCTTCGGGCTCTGGTAAAGGCAAGGCTTCTCAAAGCATGAAGAGTCCACTGGGCTCCTCTGATGACGATGATGGTTACAAATATGGGTGCCGCATCACTGAGGAGCTGCCTGATTCCTCTCCTGATGCTTAAGCAGGTTGGTTCTATTAGATTTTTGCCAGATCGAGAAGGTTCACTCATCACTGTCCTATTTATGTTGAAAAATGCAATAGATCATACTGCTAGTTTTTCATACGCAAGGGGCATTCTACCAACCTTCAATTTCCAATTTCGGTCGTAGTCACAGTTACCTCTGTTTTCAACTATGGGTTGTCATGTAGTTGGTCATAGCTACCAAGTCTACTTTCACTGTCTAGGTTGTCATATAGCTCCAGTTTAATTCCCAATTCCAAGTTTTGGTTATCGTACAGCTCAGGTTCAATTCTCAATTCCATGTACGACTATGGAGCTTTCTGTATTTTTGCTTTACTCATGAACAGGCTCTCTACAATTCTTGAAGGCAATACTCTACTGGATTTTGGAACACAGATTTGCTTTGCTTTTAATCATGCAAGAATTTTGGGCTAGATCTACGACGTCATGGTCTCGGTGTAAAATATTTTTGTATTAATATAGAAGTAGCCTTATTCAGAAGAAAAAAAGTGTAGTTCTTTTACAATACCCAAGGTTTTATTTTTGCATCCTTTGCAAAGTTAGTATGGAAATTTCTTGTAATTTTCAATGAAATGGCCTCGACCTTAAATACCTGGCCACATTAATAATTATTAATGTTTTTTGGCAAATTATAAACATAATATTTTCTTTTAAAAATATACCATTGTTTACAATTTATGAAACCCTTAATTTGTTTTTTAGTTTCCTTGCTTCTTGAATATAGATACATATTTCGTATTTATTATAGTGGTTTTTATACTCTATGAAGTCTAGGTGAATGATTTATTTGATATACTTTGTACAATTTCCTTTATTTAATAAAAAAATTTGGATTATTCAAAATAAATGTTCCTATCAAAGGAGAAGACAAAGTGATACTTATATATTGCATAATAGATAGTTTAATCAATTTTCGTCTCTTTTGCTACAATAAATATTCTCCACCTCTGTGTTATTTCTGGTTATATATTTACAAATATGTATATAAGCCAATACATAAGCATGCTATGTTTTGTTTGTTTACAAATTATTTAGACGATAATGCTTGGTGGAAATGATCACGGGATCTACCAACTCTTTATGTGTCCTAATTACCTTTTGAGTTTAGGACTATTACTATGAGGACAAGTAGACAAACCATTGTCTAAAGGGATCTTGAGGCAACTAACCTTGCTCATTTTTTATTTTATATATATATATATATATATATATATATATATATATATATATATATATATATATATATATATATATATATATATATATATATATATATATATATATATATGTATATATATGTATATATATATGTCTATATATATATATATATATATATATATATATATATATATATATATATATATATATATATATATATATATATATATATATATAACTAACATTAATACACAAGTATTCTTTCAATATTTCCTTTCCTTCCTTCTAAGGCAAGAATCGAATTTAACATAGAATTTTCATGCGTTCAAACTTTTCTTTTCTTTACAACCTAAGATGTATTCTGAGGATTTTCCCTATTTAGGTTTTACCTTGCATGTCTATTGACTACTTCTGATGATATTATTGTTACTAATATGTAGTTGTAGTCTTTTATGCCCCCTGTTGCCTGTTAGAAATACAAATACTAACTCTAACACATACAAGCCTGTAGGTTATAGAACTAGAACATTATAACCCTATATATATATATATATATATATATATATATATATATATATATATATATATATTCTTAACATACTTTT
This sequence comes from Pinus tabuliformis, assembly GCA_031772625.1. Taxonomy (NCBI): domain Eukaryota; kingdom Viridiplantae; phylum Streptophyta; class Pinopsida; order Pinales; family Pinaceae; genus Pinus; species Pinus tabuliformis. Next base: position 682,623,067 of record CM062809.1, read on the forward strand.
TCAATATAAGTTTGATTCTCCTTTCATTTTCAAAGTTTTTTGTGGATTAATTATTCAACAATAATTGAAAATAACAAAGAACAAGCTCTTCCTAGGAATGTAATGAGGGATCCCACGATCCTCCCATCTGTAAGCTACCTTTCTAGCTAGCTACCCTTGAGCTCTTCTCCTCTTTGTCTAAGAAAAAATTAAGGAACTTTCCAAAAATCTCTTCTCCTGAGCCCTTAAAGTAACATCCTACTAATTTTTTTGGGTTCAATCTAGTCTTTCTCTCCCACTGATTATGCTTTAGAAAAAATTCCTTTCTCTCCCGTAACGCTTTTATTCAAATTCCACCCCATGAAATTTATTCCAGTCATGGCTTCTTCTGTTGGTCCATCTTTTCCAAATTATGTTGAATAGTGGAAAAATGATAATTTTTTCTTCACTCCTTTCCTCTTCTTGGACATAATTAATTCTAAATATTTCTGTGATAGTTAGGAGTTAAGCTCCACATGATAACCCTTAGCACATTACAAATAATGCTAACACAGCCAAAATAATTTCTCTTCCATTAATTAAAGTAAATATTTGCGTCAAAAGTCATATACTTAGGCTCTTAGTTTTTTTACCACAGTTAAATGAAAAAGTTATAAATAATTGTCCATGGGGTGTTACAATGAGGATGATGATGATTTTAATTTAAGTGAGGATTTTAAAGCCATTGACGAAGAGGAGGATGATTTCCCTCCAAGTGATGATTTTAAATGCACTGATGAGGATGATCATGATTTCCCTCCTAGGGAGGATTCTAAAAGAATGGATGAGGATGATGATGAGTTCCCTCCAAGTGAAAATTTTAAAAGCACTAGAAAGGATGTTGAAGAATTTCCTCCAAGTGAGGATTTTAAATGCATTTATTGGGATGAAAAAGAATTTTGTCTTAGGAATTTATTGACATGGATAACAATGATAATGATTTTCCTTCAAGCAAGGATTTTAATAGCACTAATTAGGATGTTGAATAATTTCCTCCTAGCGAGGATTTTAAAGACACTCACTCAAGCTGATAAAGAATTTCCCAGAAGCAAAGATTTTAATGACACTGATGAGGATGATTGAAAAGTTCCTCCAAATGAGGATTCTAAAGGAAATTATCATGACGAATGAAATTTTTCCTCTAAGGAAAAAATTTCGAGACACTAAAAAAAATGACAATGATTTTGATCCAAGTGAAGACTTAAAAGAAATGACAATAATTTTGATCCAAGTGAAGACTTAAAACATGTTGATGAGGATGTTGAAACATTTCCTCTAAGGGTTTTAAAGGCATTCACAAAGATGAAGATTTTTCTTTAAAATTTTTTCGGGAAGTACTAATGTAAATCATCAAAACAATAAAGATAATTATGATTAAGGTATAGACCATTCAAGTGAATATTTTAAAAACATAAAAAATGATGTTGGATTATATACTCTTAAACATTAGCATAAAGGTATCTTAATAGTTCATTGAAATATAATTTTATATATTTTTTAACAATTTAAACAAGGTATTCAACCTTGCCGAATATGTTAAAGTTTGTAAACATAATATCTCTAAACTTTCACATATAAATATATTCTATGTGAACTAGACTATGTACATATTTAAAGACATGGATTTCTTCATCCTAGTAAATGAAAGCAATATAAAAACAATCCAAAAGTAACTCGAAAACAACATAAGCAATTCAAGATCTTTTATGGTTTTTTTTTAACATTTCAATTGGTTTAAACAGTCTTCGTCAACGCCGCTTAGATAGTTAAAACTATGGCTAAGGTGTTAACAACAATACTGAGTTTTGAGAGGGAAAGAAATCATAATTTTTATTATCATTTAAATTGTTTTTAATAATTGGTTAATGATTTAAAATTTTATAAATAAATTAATTTAGAATATAAATTTTTAGTGAAATTTTTGAGAAAAAAGTTTAAATATTGAGTGATTTGATTTTTTTAAGTTTCTAGTATATTTAGTTATGAATTTACGTTAATTTTGAGCAAAACACTGATAAAATGTTTTAACAATAATATTTTCTTTTTATTTTCAATTGTTTTATAAAATATATACATAATTAAAATCTGAATGTTCTATTTATGATTTATATTCTCCCCAATAAGAATATATATATATATATATATATATATATATATATATATATATATATATATATATATATATATATATAGATATATATATATAGATATATATAACAAATGTGATACACACATGCTTATCTATCTATCTATTTATCTATACACACATTGAATTATTTTTGTTGTTAGTATTTTTTAAAACATTATATGTGAATGGCATAACATCTATATATATGTATGGTATAAAAATATGTTATTGAAAATAGATGTTGAAATTTTTTATTTATGGCTAACAATATTTTTTTGTTATTAATCTATTTTTGTTTTAAATATTTCATCTAGACTAGACATGAAATGAATTACACATAATATATTACCAATACTTTATTTGCATATCTCTCAACTTCATGTTAAATAGTAAACGAATTATAAATCTCCCTCATATTGAAAAATTGATTATTGTTTTTTTACTTTCAATTAATTTTTTCTTTCTATAAAATTGATGTAAAAATAACATAGAAATTAAAATTTATTTATGGTTAAAGTTTAGTTTTTTAATTATTAATATTTTTAATTATTTTTAAATAAAACCTTATATGACATTTCATATTAAAATATAAAAAGTCTCCCATTAAAAAAATAATATAAATCACAAATTATTAAAATATATTTATATCATATATAAAAAATTTAATACAAAATGTTCTAAGACAAAACACCTATTCATCTCTTTCAAAATGACCGCCAATCTCATCAAATTCTCAACCTTGCAATTGGTCGTGTGGACGATGGTCTTATTCCACACGATGAAGAGAAGGTCAACCATAAAAAAATCCATAGTATTTTGAATGAATTTGTTCAGATGATATTTATATGGGCATTCAAACTTCGTGGGAGGATTCCTGTACTATCCCACCCATAATGACCATTTGTTATCCCCATAGCACTTCACTTTCTTGCTGGTTATCTATGATCCTTTGTAGACACTAAGGTTACATTGCCAATAGTAATGAAGGTGTTGTGGGAGTAGAAAAATTGAGATCGCCAACTGCATTATTATTCAATGCTTTACAATATCGAGTGGTATCTATGTTAAATATAGAGAATCAGATGTATTAAAGTAGTTTTATTATTGGAAATTATTTAATGATAATTAAAAGTAGTTAAAATTACGAGGGGAAAACAGTGGAAAAAATTACATTCACCGAAACACTTGCTAGCGGATTTATGATTTTAGAAAATATTTTCCAAATTTTGGGTCAAATTAACTAGGAAACATCCTCAAATTTGATCACAATAGATGTTAAGAAAAAAAAATGAATATTTAAAAATCCTCAAATTGATAATTTTTTTTGGAAAATGAACATAAATATTTAACAATTAAATTAAGTTTAAGAAATAATAAATTATTTTAATTAATTTAATTTTGAAAAATCGATATTTCTTAAATATTAAGAATCAGTTATTACAAAACCTAGTTTTAAAACTCTAATTTTCATTATTGACTTAAAAACCATATTGCTATTTACTTAACAACCCCAATTTATGGGACACAGTTTAGCTGGCGCAGAATTAAGCAGAGGAGGAGTGGGAGATCATGGAGAATGTAAGCGACAGAGGGAGAATGTACAGAAGAACAGAGGCGGGCAGAAAGATAAGGTAAGTGGATACGGGAAAAGGCGTGTGGGAAGGGAAGGAAATCTGTTAGACCTCGGAGATAGCTTGGATAGGAGTAAGGATTCAAATAGAAGTTTAAGGAAAAAAGCTGGCAAGTGAAAGCAGAAGGATCAGCCACCCATCCTTGGAAAAACCAAACGAAAGGCAACAGAGAGAAGAATGAGAAAGACAGCAACTGATATGAGCAGGGTAGGAAGCTGGACGGGGCAGGAAAGAAGCATAGCTGACCCCCGCGAAGTTATGGAACAGAATCAGTCGGGCATGGAGAGGAAGATAGGAGGGGCAGAGCTGAAAAATCCAGAACAGGGGTATCATGTGTAGACGCGGAAAAGTGGTATGGGGAAGGGGAGGCCTCCTGAGGATAGGCTACCAAAAGAGGCAAAAAAACCTGGAGAAGAAAGCTAAGGGGCATGGAGATGAAGGATGCCTGGGTGGCCCCTCTGTCATAGCTGGTCAGGGAAGCAAAGTAAAGGAAGACAATAAAGCTGGTAGCTCAGGCCGAGGAAGGGGCCGCAGAGGCAGGGTGAGAGGGTGCCAAGATGGTAGCCAGGAGCGGAGCTCCTCATCTCCGGTTGGAAAGCGTCGTGGCAGAAAGATGCTGAAGCATCAGGTCCAGAATGCGGAGAGAGCGTATAGTGAGGAAACTAATGCTAACATTCGGAGGATAATTCAGGAGTTGGAGGTTGCAGCCACGTAGGAGGAGTCGGAATACGAAAAGGAAGATTGGGAATATCTGTTTCCGGACCCAGGAAACACTAGGGGCCACATGTCCCTATATAAGCAGGCCCTTCATGTTTACTGGGTAATGAAGAGGTTTCTAGCAAAAGCAATGGAACAAGTAGCTATGGAGATGGCAGAAATGGCCTAGGGTATTCCAAATTTGAAAAAAGAGATGAAGAACCTTTAGATAACTCTTCTCATGCAGGATGGAAAGATCGATGAGATTCAACAACAGTTAAAGAAGATAGCTCCTGGAACAAAGGAAGCAGACAATCAGCAGGGTACTATGGTAGACTGATACCTCCGATTATGTATAAGGTTATCTTAGTTAGGTTGCTAAGAGCATGCTTTCATTTTGCTATAGTTCATTATGCAAATAGGAAACAATATTAGTCTCTTTGGCTGTTTACTATACTTAGCATGGACAAGTAGGCTTAATATTTTTTGTTTTTGGATAGCATGTAAAAACCTAAGGTGGCCAACATACCCGGTTTCCCTTCCGTTCGAGTTGAGGCCACTGTATGCATGTACAGTGTTTTAACCTGAATTAATAGGACACAAAAGGTCGTATGTTAGCTTACAAATATATATATATATATATATATATATATATATATATATATATATATATATATATATATATATTTTTCAAAGAGATGTTGGTTGAAATAGTTGGGTAGACTTATGGAGAGCGGTTGATGGTGACGCTCCAAGGTTTGAATCGGTATTGTATAAATAATAGTGATTTTATTTATGTTATTTTTTTCAAATTATAGTGGCATTAATTTTTTTTGTGTTGTCTAAACATGTTATGTATTAGAGTTTTTGATTATATAATTTTTTTTTTTTCAAATGTTTTTGAATGCACAGAGAAACTTTTATTTATGGGAGAGTTTTTCAACATATTTTATGGTTTAATTTGTTGGTTAGGAATTTCTTGGAATCACAGGTTTGAGTTGTAAACTCTTGCAATCTTATTGCTACAAGGATTTTTCAAGGTATTGAATCTATATTGAAAAAACTCATTTTGACCAACAAAAACAAAAGATTTTGCCAAAAAACCGTAGAATTCTAGCCAAAAATACTTAAACAAGTGATCTGGGTGACATCATAATATTTTAGTGTTCAATTTTATTTTAAATTGAGTGGCGTGATTAGTAATGATCGTGAATGAGATAATTTTATTTTATTATTAAAGTATATTTTGAAATTTTATATTATTATTATCAAGTGATCTGGGTGACATCATAATATTTTAGTGTTCAATTTTATTTTAAATTGAGTGGCATGATTAGTAATGATTGTGAATAAGATAATATTATTTTATTATTAATATATATTTTGAAATTTCATATTATTATTAACAAAATATTTGTGGAGAAATTAATATATCATCGTTAAATTCTATTTTAATCTAAGATATAGGATTCTAAACTTTTTCATTTCATTTATTTTTAATAGTGGGAAAAATAATCATAATTCAATTGTCAAATCAACAATGGTGATAGTTATTATTGGTTTCTATCATCCTTCTTATTCAAGGAAAACCAAGTTACCTAGAATTACCCGTGTGTGATCCATAAGGGGTTGATTTTCATTCCTACCATATACTTCTAGGTCTTGGGCCTTTAGCTTGTTCTTTACCTATGAGATGTTACCAGAAAAAAAAATAATTTAGGCATTAGATGTTACACGACACGTTAGATGTAAATATTTTTTAAATGGTGTTGGCTTTCATTCCTACCATATATTTCTAGGTTTTGGGCCTTTAGCTTGTTCTTTACCTCCTAGAAAGATGAGATCTTACCAAACAAAATAATTTAGGCATTAGATTCTTTACCTCCTAGAAAGATAAAATTTTACCAAACAAAAATAATTTAGGCATTACATGTTACATGACACATTAGATGTAAATATTTTTCAAATTCAATTTTTTTATATTGTAATTTAATTTTTATTAATAAAATTACAAACAATTTTTTAAATAAAAGAAAATCATATATATATCACATTGAATATACAACATATAAATATAAATAGTAGTTATAATGACATACCCAAAAACCATAACTGATTTCAAAATTAAAAAAATTATAAATATTATATTTTAATTTAATTTTTTTATATTAAAACTTAATTAATATATTAAACGGAAAATATAACCAGATTTTTAACCATGATATTTGGGGAGATGTTGTTGTAGTGTAAATGTTTGTAAACATTTACATGCGGACTCAATTAAAAATTAATAACAAATTAAAAGTAAGTTCCTAGAGAAGTATGTAGAGATGTTGTAATGTCTTGTAAACTTTTGGACTTAGTTAAAATACAATGAAAAATGGGCCTAGATACATCTTAACTTTAGATCTACCAAAAGCTGTGAGGGATCAAATCTCCTTTCACTCCTCCAAAAATTTACATATCCAGAAATTTGATACCTTCACCCTTGGGAGATCTGAAATTAAGATAAACCTAAACTAATTTATAAAAAAATTATTACTTCTAAATAAATTTCAAGTAAAAACGTCACAAGATTGATAAAATAATGAGTGTGGTCATTCAACATAGAGTGATTAGTAGGCAATAGCTAACGACCCTGCCATAGGGCATTAAATGCTCGCTTAGCTACATACTCTTTAAGCCGATAACACACGCACGCGGTGAATAGATAAATAAAAAATAACAGCGGTGTGTTATCGGCTTAAGGAATATGCAGTTAAGCGAGCATTTAATGCCCTATGACAGACTCGTTAGCCATTGTCGTGATCAGTAAGTGAAATAATAATTATAAATTAATAATAATTATAAATTAATTTCTTGCGCGTGCCTTTTTTAGATAATGTGCCAGTTATATCTAAGCAATTGCTCAATTTAACAGTACAAATACAATATGTACGGCATCTTTTAAGGAATGTTCCATTTGTGTTAATCAATGAATTTATGAGGGTAACCTTGAAAAAGGGTCAAGGTGAACATTACTACGTGGCGCATATATTTAAATCAAATTTAGCATTTTAATATTATATATTAAAATTAATAAACAATGTTTAATAATGTTATATCAATGATAAAATAAAATTTTAATATAAACAAATTTTCGTTGCATATCTATTCCAATTGCGATATTAATCAAATCTAAATTAAAGATATAAATAAAATCGTTTTTAAATTAAAAATTATGGGAATTTTGTTTTATGCCACCGTTTATATGCATTAAAAGTGAATCACTTTTTTAACCTCTAATAAAATTTGAAAATCCACATAAAACAATTAATCTGCACTTCATAGATACTTTTATAATATCATATATAAATTATGATATTAATAATCTATAAAGATTAGATTTAGAATTTGAAATTGTTGTAAACAATTCAAGATCATAGCAAAATATTTATTAGAATTTAAACTTGCTACGAAATTTATTTAATAGACAAACTCTCTCAAGCAGTTAGAAAATGATGACGTATGCAGTCAAAATAACGAAGTTCATATGCAATTTCATAACAATTTAAAATAATAATCTCGACGATATGTTTTATCTATTTCCAAATGTTGTTACTTTTCGCCGAAAAAGTACGTAATTGTCTTAGAAATTGGCATAGTGATTATTTCTTTAACCAGGTAAAACTTTTCCCAGTTTTTTGGTTATATATCTTACTTAATTGCATACAATTAACATTTACCAATTCTACCTTACTCCCATGAAAAAATGTTTATAAATTCTTTTTTATATATGATTATCTAGGTAGGTTTACTTCAGTTGGAAAGAAGAAGAAGAAAAACACTAATTGACACACAAAATAAATTTTTCATTTATAAATTTTTCTCACATCCATACATAGTAACCACTCTGGGCTTTCACACACTATAATTATCTCAATTATAGAATTATGACAGACTTTAACTAGACTTGACTCTAGTTAACTTGCTTTCACACATTATAATCATTTTAATTATCGAATTATGAATTACTCTAATTAGACTTGACTCAAATTATGATCATTTTAATTTAACTATAATCATTTTAAGTATGGAATTTATGACAGACTCTAACTAGACTTGACTCGACTCAAGTTAACTTTATTAAATTATAATAAACTGGACTCAATTCTGGTTAACTTGTTATAAACTATAGTAGAACTAACTCATATACATTGCATGCAGACTATTTCCAACAAAGAACTCAATCATGTCCGTGAAATTTTCTCCCTTCTTCTATATACTTACCTAGTGTAATGGAAGATTGTACTATGAACTGTGAATTTGCCTCGCTCTTCTCTTCCTGTTTAAGGTTTACCTTTCAATTTCTTCGATCCTCGTGTTCCGTTTAGCGTTCTACTTGCAGATAAACTTGGAATGGAGCCAAAAAAATCAGACGCATGGTTCTCTTCCTCCTCAAAGTCTCTACGGCGATCCGCTACCGCTAAATGGGTTAATTCCGGTAAACTGAACGAGTGTTGTACTGCAGCAAAGAAAAGGAAAGCAGCCGCTCCGCCACCTCTTCCTGCTACTCCACCACCTGCATCGACCACCGTGTATGTGTTAATGAAGAGCGAAGCCTATGCCTTCGATGAATCTGACAGCTATGATCCGCCCACAAATTCCATAGAGGGAGTATTATTCAGAGGACCAAGCATATGGTGCTGCCATTAGGAAGATCGTTTCAGGGTATGAGTCTGAACTTCATAACATTGCTACCTCCGAAGGGTTTCCTATGAGCGAGAGAATGGATAAAATAAGGGCAACGGGTCTTAGAATTTATGAAGGGGACGAGTTCAGGTTCCGCGTTAAGAAGAGTCGGTTGTTCCCCACGAAAATTGTGGACGATGGTAAATTGCTCGATGGGCCCCCAGCAAAGTAATTGTTAGTATCAGAGTGACGATGTTGTCAACTCACAAGCTTTTATTTTATTCTGCTGTGCAATTTCTTCCATTGAAATGTTATGTAATTTTGCGTTTTAGAATTAGGGTTAATCGACTTTACTTGTCCTCTCCTCGAGACTTGGAACTTCTCCCCTTGCTTTGCTGTCGAATTTAGCCCACATAACTAAGATATGGCCACATTATCTAGTTTATTTTGGTTTTAACCCGAAAGTGTTTTAAATTTTGTTAAGGAAAAAATTATTTTGACCAATTATGTCTCTGTCATTTCAAGTATGAGTATTTTGTATAATTCTATGTTTTTAACAAAAGCTATGTATCTGTTTAATAGTAAGTTTTTTTATTTTTTATTTGTGCAGCATCAAAGTCTAATTTTCCATGTACTAAGGAGTCTGAAGGCACTCCTAATGAAGGGCGGGAATATTATGAAGGTTATTTATCTAATGATAACATTAATCATATGAAAATTACTCAAAATTTGACTCCAATAGGGAATTTTAATGACAATTTCAAAGATTCAGAATATAATGGTCGAGATTTTTCTTCAACCAAGGATATTAAAGACACCCTTGATCACCATGATGAAGAATTTCCTCCAAGAAAGGATAATGATGGCGATGATAAAGAATTTCTTTCAAGTGAAGATTTTTCTTCGAGTAAGTATATTAAAGACACTGATGAGGGTAATGAAGAACTGCTTTTAAATGAGGATTTTAATGTCCTTGATCACGATGATGAAGAATTTGAATTTCTTTTAAATGAGGATTTTAATGTCGTTGATCACGATGATGAAGAATTTTCTCCAAGTAAGGATGTCAAAAGAAATGATCGGGATGAGAAAGAATTTCCTCCAAGTGAGGATTTTATTAGCACTCATGAAGATGATGAAGATCCTCTGAGCAAAGATTTTAAAAGCATTAATGAGAACGATGGAGAATTTACTCCAAGCGAATATTTTCAAGGCACCAATGAGGATGATGAAGTATTCATACAAAGTGAGGATTTTCATGGCACTAGTCAGGTGAATGATGATTCCGCTCCAAGCAAGGACCTTCAAGGCACTTTAAACTTTTGGAGGCTAGCTTGGTGTGGAGGGAAGTTTTGGTCTTGGTCTAGGGTGAACATTCTAAAAGAATACTATGGAAAGGAAGAATTACATTGACTGGGTTTTCCCCTTGAGGGGGGTTTTACCTTGGCATGTGCCTGCATCTTGTGTCCATTGTTTTATGTGCTACTACTTTTGGTAATTTCATGATAAACTAAAGAAAGAATATATAAAGAATCTTAATAATAACCTTTAAAGGTTTCGAGGACTTTCTAGACTCTAAATAAATTATTTTAGAAGGTATATTTTCCCGGAAGGGTTTCATAATCACGATGTTAACAGTCTTGACCCTTGACAATAAATCCTATGACCTAACAAAACCTAGAAGCATGAAGAAGATTCTTTTACCTAGAAGACCATCAATAAGAAGCATGAGACCCATGCTTTAAAATAACAAATTTGCTTTCTTATTTTGTTTGTTACATAATATATACATATTGAAATGTATATTTCGAATAGTAGTTACATTTCCAACACTCCCTCTTAACTAGGGAGGTATTGATAATTGTACAGCTAGTACAAAATCATTCTCAAACTGAAGAGTTCTCATAAGAAGAGTCAGCTTGATAAGCCAACTTTAAGCATCAACATTATGACCATCACTTCTTTTTAGGTCCAACTAGTCAAGCTCAACTCCATTCTAGAGAATTATGCTAGGAGGCTTTATGTGAGATATTTTAGTACCTCTGAGGCACATACCCCATCCATATGTTCACTTGATATGTCCTTTTAGTAATATTCTTATCTTGGATTTTTTACCCTTATTCTTCAATGAATACCAATACTCTTCGACAACCCTTGTCTTGGATATCCATCTTATCCTCAAAGAGTGTCAATATCTTTCAAATTCAATCTTTTTATGTTGTAATTTTATTTTTATTAATAAAATTACAGACAATTTTTTAAATAAAAGAAAATCATATATATATCACATTGAAATATATAACATATAAATATAAATAGTAGTTATAGTGACATACCCAAAAACCTTAATTGATTTCAAAATTAAAAAAATTATAAATATTATATTTTAATTTAATTTTTTTATATTAAAACTTAATTAATATATTAAACAGAAAATATAACCAGATTTTTAACCATGATATCTGGGGAGATGTTGTAGTGGTGTAAATGTTTGTAAACATTTACATGTGGGCTCAATTAAAAATTAATAAAAAATTAAAAACAAGTTCCTACAGAAGTATGTAGAGATGTTGTAATGTCTTGTAAACTTTTGGACTTAGTTAAAATATAATAAAAAATGGGCCTAGATACATCTTAACTTTGGATCTACCAAACACTATGAGGGATCAAACTCCTTTCACTCCTCGAGAGATTCACATATCCTGAAATTTGATACCCTCACCCTTGGCAGATCCGAAGTTAAGATAAACCTAAACTAATTTATAAAAAAATTATTAATTCTAAATAAATTTCAAGTAGAAACTTCACATGATTGATAAAAAAATGAGTGTGGTCATTCAACATAGAGTGATGAGTAGGCAATGGCTAACGAGCCTGCCATAGGGCATTAAATGCCCGCTTAGCTGCATACTCCTTAAGCGGATAACACACCAACTGTTATTTTTTATTTATCTAATCACCCTAAGCGTGTTATTTTTTATTTATCTAGTCACTGCAAGCGTGTGAATCACCCTAAGCATGTTATTTTTTATTTATCTAGTCACCGCAAGCGTGTGAATCACCGTAATCATGTTATTTTTTATTTATCTAGTCACCACAAGTGTGTGTTATCGGCATAAGAAGTATGCAGCTAAGCGGGCATTTAATGCCCTATGGCAAGCTCGTTAGCCATTGCCGGGCAGCGGCTAACCAGCCTGCCATAGGGCATTAAATGCCCTGGGAGATGTAGGCTAGATAACCCGATAACACGCGAGCGGGGAGACTGGGCATTAAATAAGAAATGAGAATTCGCGTGTTATCGGGCTATCCAGCCTGCATCTCTTTGGGCATTTAATGCCCTATGGCAGGTTGGTTAGCCAATGCCCAAGGTGAACGCATTTAATGCCCTATGGCAGGCTGGTTAGCCGCTTCCCAAGGTGAACATTACTATGTGGCGCATATATTTAAATCAAATTCAGCATTTTAATATTATATATTAAAATTAATAAAAAAATGTTTAATAATGTTATATTAATGATAAAATACAATTTTAATATAAACAAATTTTCGTTGCATATCTATTCCAATTGCGATATTAATCAAATCTAAATTAAAAATATAAATAAAATAGTTTTTTAAATTAAAAATTATGGAAATTTTGTTTTATGCCACCGTTTATATGCGTTAAATGTGACTCACATTTTTAACCTCTAATAAAATTTGAAAATCCACATAAAACAATTAATCTTCACTTCATAAATACTTTTATAATATCATATATAAATTATGATATTAATAATCTATAAATTATGATATTTATAATCTATAAAGATTACATTCAGAATTTGAAATTGATGTAAACAATTCAAGATCATAGCAAAATATTTATTAGAATTTAAACTTGCTACGAAATTTATTTAATAGACAAACACTCTCAAGCAGTTAGAAAATGATGACGTATGCAGTCAAAATAACGAAGTTCATATGCATTTTCGTAACAATTTAAAATAATAATCTCGACGATATGTTCTATCTATATCCAAATGTTGTTACTTTTCGCCGAAAAAGTACGTAATTGTCTTAGAAATTGGCATAGTGATTATTTATTTAACCAGGTAAAACTTTTCCCAGTTTTTGAACGCATCATTCCTTATGATATTTGCTTGACTTATTTCGTTATATATATTACTTAATGGCAGACAATTAACATTTATCAATTCTACCTTGCTACCGTGAAAAATTCTTTATAATTTTTTTTTATACATAATTATCTAGGTAACTTTACTTCAGTTGGAAAGAAGAAGAAAAACACTAATTGACACACAAAATAAATATTTTATTTATAAATTTTTCTCACATCCATACATGGTAACCACTCTTGGCTTTCACACACTATAATTGAGATAATTATAGAATTATGACAGACTTTAACTAGACTTGACTCGAGTTAACTTGCTTTCACACATTATAATCATTTTAATTATCGAATTATGACTTACTCTAATTATACTTGACTCAAATTATGATCATTTTAATTTAATTATAATCATTTTAAGTATGGAATTTATGACAGACTCCAACTAGACTTGACTCGACTCAAGTTAACTTTATGAAATTATAATAAACTAGACTCAATTCTGGTTAACTTGTTATAAACTATAGTAGAACTAACTCATATACATTGCATGCAGACTATTTCCAACAAAGAACTCAATCATGTTCGTGAAATTTTCTCCCTTCTTCTATATATTTACCTAGTGTAATGGAAGATTGTACTACGAACTGTGAATTTGCCTCGCTCTTCTCTTCCTGTTCAAGGTTTACCTTTCAATTTCTTCGATCTCGTGTTCCGTTTAGCGTTCTACTTGCAGAGAAACTTGCAATGGAGCCAAAAAAATCAGACGCATGGTTCTCTTCCTCCTCAAAGGCTCTACGGCGATCCGCTGCCGCTAAATGGGTTAATTTCGGTAAACTGAACGAGTGTTGTACTGCAGCAAAGAAAAGGAAAGCAGTCGCTCCGCCACCTCTTCCTGCTACTCCACCACCTGCACCGACCACCGTGTATGTGTTAATGAAGAGCGAAGCCTATGCCTTCGATGAATCTGACAGCTATGAGCCGCCCACGAATTCCATAGAGGGAGTATATTATTCAGAGGACCAAGCATATGCTGCTGCCATTAGGAAGATCGTTTCAGGGTATGAGTCTGAACTTCGTAACATTGCTACCTCCGAAGGGTTACCTATGAGGGAGAGAATGGATAAAATAAGGGCAACGGGTCTTAGAATTTATGAAGGGGACGAGTTCAGGTTCCGCGTTAAGAAGAGTCAGTTGTTCCCCATGGAAATTGTGGACGATGGTAAATTGCTCGATGGGCCCCCTGCAAAGTAATTGTTAGTATCAGTGTGACGATGTTGTCAACTCACAAGCTTTTATTTTATTCTGCTGTGCAATTTCTTCCATTGAAATGTTATGTAATTTTGCGTTTTAGAATTAGGGTTAATCGACTTTACTTGTCCTCTTCTGGACACTTGGAACTTCTCCCCTTGCTTTGCTGTCGAATTTAGCCCACATAACTAAGATATTGCCACATTCTCTGGTTTATTTTGGTTTTAACCTGAAAGTGTTTTAAATTTTGTTAAAAAAAAAAAAAATTATTTTGACAAATTATGTCTTTGTCATTTCAAGTATGAGTATTTTGTATAATTCTATGTTTTTAGAAAAAGCTATGTATCTATTTAATAGTGAGTTTTTTTATTTTTTATTTGGGCACCATCAAAGTCTAATTTTCCACGTACTAAGGAGTCTGAAGGCACTTCTAATGAAAGGCGGGAATATTATGAAGGTTATTTATCTAATGATAACATTAATCATATGAAAATTACTCAAAATTTGACTCCAATTGGGAATTTTAATGACAATTTAAAAGATTCTGAATATAATGGTCGAGATTTTTCTTAAAGCAAGGATATTAAAGATACTCATGAGGGCAATGAAGAATTGTCTTCAAATGAGGATTTTAATGGCCTTGATCACCATGATGAGGAATTTCCTCCCAGAAAGGATAATGATGGGGATGATAAAGAATTTCTTTCCAGCGAAGATTTTTCTTCGAGTAAGGATGTTAAAGATACCGACGAGGGCAATGAAGAATTGTCTTCAAATGAGGATTTTAATGGCCTTGATCACCATGATGAAGAATTTCCTCCAAGAAAGGATAAGGATGGGGATGATAAAGAATTTCTTTCGAGTGAAGATTTTTCGAATGGCCTTGATCACCATGATGAAGAATTTCCTCCAAGAAAGGATAACGATGGGGATGATAAAGAATTCCTTTCAAGTGAAGATTTTTCTTTGAGTAAGGATATTAAAGATACTGACGAGGGCAATGAAGAATTGCCTTTAAATGAAGATTTTAATGGCCTTGATCACGATGGTGAAGAATTTCCTCCAAATAAGGATTTCAAAAGAACTGATGGGGATGATAAAGAATTTCTTCCAAGTGAGGATTTTATAAGCACTAATGAAGATGATGAAGATCTTTTGAGCAAAGATTTTAAAAGCACTAACGAGGACGATGGAGAATTTACTCCAAGCGAAGATTTTCAAAGCACCAATGAGGATGATGAAGTATTCATACAAGGTGAGGATTTTCATGGCACTAGTCAGGTCAATGATGATTCCCCTCCAAGTGAGGACCTTCAAGCCACTAATGAAGATAATGATGATTTCCTTCCAAGTGAGCATTTTAAAGGCATGGATGACGGTGAAGAAGATTTCCGTCTATTTCAGGGTATTAATGGCGCTGAAGAGGGAAATATATGTTATATATTATTCTCATTTTATTTATGAAGAGAGAAAGATGTATTTTTTTTAACCTTAGTAGTAAATATGCATACATGAAGTCTTATGAGGAAATAAAATATTTTGTTGAAAGGAAATAAAGGAATGATAATATTTTTATTTTTATCTCGATTTCCAATCTTTATTTATATTTTTCCAAAACCACCAGGCTCTAATTTCTTTACCATGAAATTTTCACCAACAATATTGACTAGATCAAGATATCATATTCCTATGTTGAACATTTGTTATATATATATATATATATATATATATATATATATATATATATATATATATATATATATATATATATATATATAGATATATTCATATATTCTCTCTACAATGCCAAAATCATATGTCCATCTCTTTTTTCTTTTATATTTAAAATAAGGGTCCTATTGGCCTCATGGAGGATGAATGTTAATAAAGAGACTCACTCTACACAATCACTGTCTTATAGTTAGAAGATTTTCCATTTTTTTCAATTGATTGTAATAATATTATTAACTTGTTTTATGGTACATCATATTACCACTGAGGCTCATCATAGATTTTATTGACCTATCACAAGGCCCATCAACATTGTGAAGGATTCACACATATATAATATCATTATGCTATGTTGTATGATGCCTTTGTCTATAATTTTTGTTATTAAACATGTTTTGACTGCTCTAAAGCTTCTAGTTAGTGTAAGTAATGTGGACGCCTGCTTTGATGGGGTAACACATCGACAATGGGACCATGTGACCATCAAGTGATTGAACGTGTAGGCAATGCCCACCTACGTTGTAATATCTGTTAACAATGGTAGTCCAAATATCCTAGGGTTAGCTTGGAGTAACTACATGTAGCCTCTCTGTCATTCGAGTCCAATTTTCACACTTGAAACTTGCAACAAACCTCTGTAACTTAGATTTTTCTATGATTCCATGGTTACAAGGTTATCTTCTCTATTTAAAGGTCGAATGCATCGATATTGAATGTTCTAGTCTATGATGGCACTTGTTGCAAGTAAACAAAGAGTGACTTCTTTAGGTTAGGTTTAACTTTCGTGAAGGACATGAAATGGTTATTTATTGAAAGTATTTTAGTACTTGTCTAGCCTTTTTATAATTTTCATTGATAGTAAATTTGTTGGTTATATTTTTCTTAGTAAATAATTTTCTTTGATTATTCTTTCTTAGGTGAGATCTATGACAAGGATCTTCCCTGGAACAAAATTCCTTACTCGAGTAACCGAAGTGAGGTGACCACCATTGTGTGTATAAGTAAACAACAATTTTTAAGCAAACCCTAGCTTTGTTTGTGTTCGAAAATGCAACATGGTAGCCATTAATTCAGATTTTCCTCAACCTTAATCATTTCTTATGAAATTTATTTATCTTCCTGTCTTTTCTTTATTAGATCTTCATCAAATAATTATCAAGAGAAATTTAATAAAGAAAATGGACACATAAATTCGGCTCCAAGCCAGGGAAAAACTCATCCAAGGAGAAAACCCATAAAATCTCCTCTTCTTATAGAATCTTCTTCAAATGATACAACCAATACCCAAATCCTAGACCAAGTACTCCTTTAAGTACCAATTCATCCCTCCAAGAAGCCCTTCGAGTTATATCATATCACACAAGGCTTAACCTTACATCAGCTAGCTTCCACCTTCAACTTCGACCCCCAACTTTTGACACTGCAACTTTTTCCTGCATCTTCGTCCTACAATTTTGATCTTGTAGTTGCTACAGAAACATTAGTTCTGGTCCAAGATATTTCTTCAAGAGACCCTCCTTTGAACAAGATAATGTCTCCCAAGGTCAACAAGATCACATCCGAATATGCGGCACTCCAACGAATTGTTTCTATAATATGATCTCCTACAATTGAGACCTGCAATTCTGGACTTCCTTGAAGCTACAAAACCCTAATTCTTGAAACGTGTGAGAGAGGTAGAGCGCCAAAAAATTATCTAAGAATTTTTCTTCCTTCCTTGATCTTTTCTCTAGCCTTCTTAGTCGTCTCAACTTCATATCAAACTTTTCTCGAGAGATCGAACCTTTGTGTGAGTGAGTTCCAAATGAGGTCAAATCTATTTTTATTTATAGCCTTTCCAAGGGGTCATATTGCCTCCTGTAAGACAACTTATAGATGTCAGGGCCAACTTGTACTTTGGAGGTTTCCAAGTCTTTCTAGGATCTAAATAAATTATTTGAGAAGGTATATTTTGGTCGAGATGGTTTTATAATCATGATGTTGACTCTCTTGACTCCTGAAAATAAATCCTATAACCT
The DNA here is from genome assembly GCA_031772625.1 of Pinus tabuliformis. NCBI lineage: Eukaryota > Viridiplantae > Streptophyta > Pinopsida > Pinales > Pinaceae > Pinus > Pinus tabuliformis. Next base: position 682,641,325 of record CM062809.1, read on the forward strand.
AACAAACCCTAGAAGCATGAAGAACATGCTTTTAGCTAGAAGACCGTAAATAAGAATCATGAAATCCATGCTTTAAAATAATAAATTGTCTTTCTTCCTTTTTTTGTTACATAATATATATGTATTGAATTGTATATTTCCAACACTCCCTCTTAACTAGGGAGGTATTCATAATTGTAAAACTAGTAAAACATCATTCTCAAACTAAATATTTCTCATAAGAAGAGTCATGTTGATAAGTCGGCTACAAGCATAAACATTATGACCAACAATGTTTTTTAGGCCTAACTTGACAAGCTCAACTTCATTCAATAGCATTACACTGGGAGGATTTATGTGAGATATTGCACTACCTCTAAGGCACATACTCCATCCATATGTTCACTAGGTATGTCCTTCTAGGAATATTCTTATCTTGAATTTTTAAACTTAATCCTCAAAAAATACTAGTCCTCTTTGACAACCCCTATCTTGGATACATGTCTTATCCTCAAAGAGTGTTAGTACCTTTAATTTCGTGGATTTTTCTATCCTCAAGGAAACCACATATGGTTATCCAATCCTCTGCCATTATTTTTCCATGGCCTCCACTTAAAATTATAGTTGTTAATCCTCTTTAAGTGCATGACGCATGAATAAGATAATGCACATGCGATGTCCATCATCACTACCTCTCAACCAGAGAGGATATCCCTATTCCCTTTAAATCAAGTAGTAGATCCTTGCTCATGTTTGAGGAGACTCCTTCGCTCCCTCTCAACTCTAGATGAGATTGTTGACTTCTTTTTCAATTTGAGAAGTCAACCACATGCTCTCTAGCTTGTTTCCATAGGAGTATAAGCCACCTGTTCTTTAAGGAGATAGCTACATGGCTCCTTCCTGACCTCTATTCTCATTATATCAAACCTTCTTCCTTCTTAGATATCATGGAGCCATCTTCTTCCTTCAATATTGTGACAGGGTCCATTTTTCACATCACTTTCATCTTGTCATTCATGAAGGAAATATATTGAGCCTTGCAGATCTTTAAGTTAATCATAGCTTCCTCATGAAAGTAATCTTTACTTGAGCTTGAACTTCAAGTTATGTTCTTTCACTGCCACCTTTTAATCCCTAGATGAAAACATCTTGACATCATAATTGCCCAATATCATATGTTGAGCTTGCCTCAATATTCTTCATATATTCCTATAATATCATTCTAGGTATCCAAACAAGATGTTAACGAGATAACTAACAAGAAACTGTTAATACTAGACTTACCTCATCATGATGGATTTATCATAAAAGATTCCTCATCATCCATCCCACAAGAATTTTCCTTCATGCATCAAGGTGCCCACGGATCGAACTTGATTACCAAGTTACAATTTTCTTCCTAAGACTATACTCGATGCTGATCACTATTGTATATAACCTAGTGAGAAAGTCTTAATTCTTTATTCATTTTCAAGTAAGTCAAATTCTTCTTTTAAGCATCATATAATCATACCAAGCATATTACAATATTTTGTACATATGAGTCTTATCTAGGAGAAGAGGTACTTCAAGTATGCATATTTATGCATTCATCCAATCATCTATTTATTTTACATTAAATGAGCCTTCAACTTGACCAATCGTATTCCTTCATCACTTAAGAGTATTGTTTCCATACAATATGGAATATATAATAAGCTTGTCATAATTTTTTTCCAATAACCTTTCAAATTGATGGCACTTATAGGATCTTGATGATCCATCTTAGAAACATGACTACTTCTAACATAATGTTAAATAATGCAGAGATGAATAATATGCAAAATATTCCAATATTCTGAATTTTAAGGATTATATTATTCCTAGAAAGAAACTCAATCAAGTAGACACTAAATCTTCTACTATCACATGCTACTATCTATGATTCCATGATTTTAGAAAAACAAAACTCTTCTAGAGTAAACAATAATGCATGTTATTCTAAATGAAGGAAAGACAAACTTCATAAAGAACCAGACAAAGAGGATGCCTTCTTCAATAGTAAATATATTTGATATCTTCTCTCTATGAATTTTTCTTAGGTTTTCCCTTCTCTCAAGTTGTGTGAGATTCGCTTCTTTCCTTCCTTATGTTGTTATACTTGTTTGTACAATCCCTTTTAAAGTGTCCATATTCACTACAACTAAAGCATTCAAACTTTCACATATTTGACTTCTTCTTGGACTTTTCAAACTTTCCCTTCTTCAAATTCTTGGTTCTTACAATGAATGCTTGAGATTGTTAATTTGATTTAGTGTCATCCTTTCCCTTGATCCTAGTCTCTTCCAAGATGCATAGAGCTCACAACTCATTAAGAGTAGTATATTTCTTAGAGTAGATGCTAGTTGCAAAAATACTCCATTCTAGTGGCAAAGCATTTAATACACATAGGGTCATTTCAGAGTCGGAAATTGTCTCCCCAAGCCCATGAAACTAATTAGTTATTTTTGAAATATTCATCAGATAGGAGGCCATGTCTTCATCCTTCGATTTCCTTATTCTCTATAGTTGGTTTCTCAAGGAAATATTTTGAGCTAATGTGCTTATAGAGGACAAATTTACTAGGTTGTCATACATAGACTTAGAATTCTTGAAATTAGTAACAAATGGAACAAGATGATACTTAATGGATTCAACAATGATCATTTGTGCCTTCACTTCTCAATTCTTGTATTTTTCTAGCTCTTTACTCTTTTATTTTCTAGGTTCAACAATTTCACTGAGGACATATTTCATTAAATCATATTATGTAAGTGCTATATCAATCATTTTCTTCCATGCCAGGAATTTTTTTGATCCAATAAGCTTATTTCTCTCCTTGCAGAAAGAACTCATATGAACTATAGATTCAGATATACAATAACAATATGATACTTACTTGTCAATCAAGAGTCTACCCTTCTCTAATGATGTCTCCAACTATCTCGAGGCTTTAAATATATTCAAAGAGACTTTAATTATGTCCTAGAAATATGTCTTCTACGATACCTTCAACAACAAATTCAATATTCATTGATGTTTCCTTCAAGGATGTCTTCTCTTGAGCCTTTAAATAGATCTCCTTTCAAGGGATATCAACAATATTCTTGTAATATTCTTTGATGAGAGTTTGATGTAGTCTCGATCCTTTTGCAAGTGATCTACCTTGGTAAACACTTCTTTGTGTCGAAAATATGATCTTCTTAGATGCCTTCTCTTGTTGACCTTAGCAATATGGTAGGTATTAATTCATATTTTCCTTAATATTAATAATTCCTTGTGAACTTTATTTATCTTCTTATGTCTTCCTTATTAGATCTTCTTCATTGAACAAATATCAAGAGAAAAAAAATAAATACAACGGACACAAAAATTAGGCTCCAAGTTACAGCAAAACACAAAAAATCTCTTCTCTTCTTAAAGAATTTTATGCAAATGAAGCAATCCAAACCTAATTTGTGAACATATATGTGTGTGTGTGTATTTGTTGGTGGTTGTAAACTGTACACACATTTTGTAAAAATTAAAACTACACCACCATTCACATTACAAATTAAAACTACACCACCATTCACGATGGCTACCACATAGAATACCATTCAAGTGGACTTATGCTTTTGCTTGGGTACATACCACCCTCATGGAACCCTAGCTAGCTATGAGATTCAATGGTGTAGAACAAATCTTGATTGATAAACGGTGGAGATTAATTCAGAGATGCTTAGCGTAGCTACCCTACCAAGCCCCATTGTCATGGATTCATAATGTTTATTCTCTTGTAGCGAAGGAGGTTTTGTGACTTCATTTCAAACCCTACTCTAACAAGGTGTTTTGTCTTATTTTCAAAGTAGTAAGCACCATAATCTTGTTAACTCTACTCAAATAAAAATATCAAAATTTCAATATGGTTGCGCGTGTGTTTAGGACATTATACAGGCTCGACCTTTGGTAAGTTGTTACAGAATTTGTGTATTCCCGTTTAGTGATGCTTGTATGTATTCCCCTTTAGTGATGTCTGTATTAATTTTTTTCTTAACGGTGCAAACTTATGTATGTTAACTGTACTCTATCATTTATGTAAGTGTTACAACTCTGCATGGAGGGTTTCTTAGCCATAGCACCAGACTTTCACAAGGAGATTTGGTAGTGCTTCTGGCCTTTCGAGAGATTTAACTAATGAGTTTTTCATTGTGGTACGAGTTCTAGAACCGTAAATTCTAGCATTAGTCTCTTACACTGGTTTTCCATTTTTATTTTCACTTCCTTCGTGAGGGATATATTTAAGAGTTCAATAATGTCTTTGAAATATGGCGACTTCATCTGAACATCTTTTTTTTCAACCCTTATTATATATTTTTCCACTGAGAGATATAAATTCTAGCATTATAACCCTAAATTCTAGCGTTAGTCTCTTACACTGGTTTTCTATTTTTATTTTCACTTCCTTCGTGAGGGATATATTTAAGAGTTCAATACTGTCTTTGAAATATGGCGACTTCATCTGAACATCTGCAGGCAAAACATTTTTTTTTAACCCTTAGCATATATTTTTTCCCCTTTTAATGAATTCCACTGAGGGTTTGGGCAAGCTTTAACCCTACTTATCCTTTCTATAGGCATGCTTTCACGACGCCATGAATTTCAGTGAATAATAGATGGAACAAAAATTTTTGTTTAAGTCTTTCTTGGAGTCTCGTTTTGCTCTAGAATTAAAGGTGCTCATTTTACCCTATTAAACATTGCCAGGTGCTCAGTTTACCCTATTAAACATTGCCAGGTTCTTCATGCCGATATGGCCATCTGGCTTGCTTTTGGCTCGTTTAAATTTACAAGATAGGGTTTTTGCAATCTCGGCCTAGAATGGTTGTAGACATACTTCTCCTCGTTCGATTGTTTTATTCAAAAGCATTGTATTATGTGATTGTTGAGTATTGAATTTGATATTTAGTGTGAGGGTTTGCCTTTTCTTCGAGGGTTTATTTATACTATACTAAAGAATGTTTATACTATGCTGGTTCCTTTAGTCGTGAATACATTTTCTCATACACCGGTAGAATATATACATATTATATATTGGTATGTGAATTCTGGTTCGAGGGTTATGTTTTATTTATTATTAGGTTGGGTCACTCAATATAAACACACATTTTGTGTATAAAAAGATATGGCTCAAGCTTGCAGTTTTTCATTTCTTCCTTTTAGAATCTTTCATCATGATGATGCTAAATTAACTGTTTATGCTTCCTTTAATGGATACAATAATTTCTAATATAATTTTTTCTTAATAAATGTATATATGTTTTCCTATATTCTTAATCTATGGAACTTCTCTATTGCACTTTTTAAGAATTCTTACCACGTGGCCCTAGGGGAATATATATGGTCAATTATTCTACATTGTATTTATTTTATTATAGAAATTTTACTTAGGAAAATTCAACAAAACATTTTAGGTACCCTCTTTTCACTTCGACTATCCGAAAGGACCTTTGTCATAGAACCTATGCACATCTTCTTTACTTGCAACAACACAACTAAATAAAAAACAACTCCATTTTATGATTCATTAACACTTATGTTCATTAATCGACAACAATAAAATTTTCATTTAGCATTATATAATTTCAAATCATTGAATTCTACAGTAATCATCTACTCTACTTTATATTGGACAATCATAATATTCACATTTCCATTATTCATTATTTAATTAATTCATATGCTTATCAAAGTCCTCCAAGGAATTGGTTAAATTCTTTCATGCTTCTCCCAACCTTGAACCAACGCTTTCTTCAATATTAATGGCAGAAGGATGATTTTCTTTGTGTAACAACCCCTAGTTAAAAGTTCATGTAATAAAGGATAATAATGCAAAAATAATACCAAGGTCATGGGACACATATTCCAAGTTGAATGTTGGGTAAGACATCCTATTGGGTGTCACTTTTAGTTTATTTATGGCTAAGGAAATTAGCAAAGGAATTGGGAAAGGAAAAGAGACATTATTTGGCATTTTATTTACGAAAATACATGAACATAGGAGAAAAGGGATATGAAGGGTCACAAATTCACATGAGAAGAAAATTGAAAGAAGATGAAGAAATTATAGACATTAATAATAAAAATGTGTTAGAGGATAAATTCGTAGCCTTTTGTCAGTTTTTCTTTCGAATTAGTTTTAGAGAGAAAGAGAGAAAAGAGCACTAAGAGAAGAAAGAAAGAAAGGAAATGAAGGTAATGGAAAAGAAAGGACAAGCAAGGAAAGCAAGGAGAAGATTGAATCAACAACTTCAGTATGAAGATTTTGCAGGTAATAGGTTCCATGTGGGATTTCCTAGTGGATGTGTGAATGCATGGTCAATGCATTGGTTTATTTGGTTCACTTGTTGTCATTAGCATGGGGTTTTTTGGGTTTGACAGTGGTTTCAACCTTGCCTTTCCATTTCGTAGATAAACATGGTGTGATGGGATTTGTTTCTAGTTTATCTTTGGATTTCGGAAGGTTTTGGAACCGGTTGAGGTGGTGTTATTAAAATTCCCAAGGGTTGGAAGTGGAGGTGGTTTAATCTCAAGGATGCCCTCGACAGGTGGGTGGAGATAGTCAAATTACTCAATGTAATGGTGAATAAACTCTAAGGCATCCATCTTGTTTTGGTTTCATGTTCTCTTCAGGGAATTTGGCGAGATCATGGTAGCCTAAGTGTGGAGGTGGTTTAATATCCGGGAAGCACTAGTTTTTTATGCCTTGAGATCCCAAATTCATGCTTGGAATATGGCATGGGGGTGGTTGGCTTAAAGAAATATTTGGTTCAGTCCAATCTATGGGTGTGCGGTACGTGGAAGTCCCTAACTTGGTTCACTTTTGCATATGTTAATAAAATATATTTTCCTATTGTATTATATGACAAGTTATACTTGATATTATGATGATTTGATCGTTATTATGTCATGGTTAATAATTTGGTTATATGTCGGTTATAAGAATAAATATGTAATGATCTCTAGCTATGGATTATTTTAGGATTTGAGAAGTACATGATGGTTAATGAATGCATGGGATAACAAGTTTTATTTTAGCTATTCAAAGAGTGAATTGGATCTTCTTAGTGATTCTCAAATACGTTTCAGACTCCTATGATCAAATATGCATTCACGACTTGTAACTCACATGTTCATTATATGTTTGACGAAATGAGAGTCATGGTTAGACCTGATTAGGTCAAGTTCTTGTTCAAGTTTGGTATGTTTAGAATTTTCCTTATGTCATTTATCATTCCGAGAAGTATCAAACAGTTCTAGGAAGGGGTCTTGAAGTTGGGTTGGAATTGTGGCTCATCTCTCATAGTCACAAGCACTGAATCGAGAAATTTAAGTCACAACTACATGGAAAAAGGCCTACGAGTTTGGTTGGAGGTTGTTAGCTACATGAAGACAATTTCAAGGGTGTGGTTGGGAGTCTATGTCACTAAAACAATGTTACAGCTCGTGGATTGACCATTTGGGGTGTTTCATCAGCTCTTCAAAGATCTATATTCCATGTAGGAATTTTTGTTGTGGTCAATAAGTCTCAGTTGTAGGCCCCATTTACTTAACTATACCTAGGATGTTAGGTCATGTCATAGTGGCACTATGCTTCAAATGTATCTAGAGGGCTTAGAAAGTGGGTAAATGTGGGGAGGGGCATTAGAAAGTTGGATCAGAGAATGTTTTCGATCTCTTTGCATCATGTCTAATACCAAAAATTAGTATTGAAGCATGGCTCAAATACTTGGATTGGATGGGCTAGATGTATGTCATTATGCATGCATTGTTATGGTTATGGTTGTCCTACATGAGGTCATTTTATCTAGTTAGTTTTATCATGCATGATTTTGACATGTTGATATGAATATCTAAACCATGCTAATCTAGATTGATGTGTGCTCACAAGATAGAGTCCTATGAACTTCACTAAGGTATGTTGATTATGTTTATATTTGGTTATCTGACATAGTATGTTTGCAGAAAGAAGATGATCAGAGATGACTAGCTGAATGGTGGATTACAATTATGTGACTCTCCTTATATATTAGATGAGCATCCAAGAGATGCATAATCTTTAGACATAGAAGATACCTTGAGAAGTTTAAAGGTAGAGATCATAAATTGCAAGGTGGATATAAGTGACAGAACCATTCATTCATATGAAAGGCTTTCGAGAGCACACGAAAAGAAACTAGAGGTCAATTCAGTGATTCTCTAGAGTTTGTCATATTTGCAGAGACAATGAAAACCACAAATCAACTATGGAAAAGAGGATGGTACTAATGGGGCATATGGTAACAAGTCTCATTAAGGACACAGGTCATACAACAATTACACGAGTAGAGGTGGCCGATGGATCGGTACACCTGATAAGAGAGGTAGTGGTTACATGTTCTCTTTTAGCTTCAGTTTAGACATGTATCATGGCCATCATCATTATCATTATTATAGGAGGAGTGACCGTGACAACCTAGGTTAAAAGTTCATGTAATAAAGTTAATAAAGTAAAACTAATACCAAGGTCATGAGACACTTATTCTAAGATCAATGTTGGGAAAGCATCCTAGTGGGTATCACTTGTTGTGTTTATCTCTAAAGGGAAATTGGCAAAGGCATTGGCAAAAGCCTTGAAAAGGAAAAAAAAACATTTTTGGGACTTTACTTATGAAAATAAACGAAACTAGGAGAAAAGGGATGTGAAAGGTCACATGTTGCATGTGAGGAGGAAATTGAAGGAAAGTAAGAAAAAAATGAGGAAATTAGAAGCATGAATAATAAAACAGATTTAGAGAAAAAAAATTTATCCTTTTGTCAGTTGATTTTCAAAATTAGTGTCAAAGAGGAGAAGAATGCCAAGAGGAGAAGGAGAGAAAGAAAAGAAAGAAATGACAAGGAAAGAAAATGAAAGAAAGGATCAAGCAATGAAAGGCTAGATTGTGCAGCTTCAATAAGAATACTTGTAGGTAATAGGTTGCATGTATGATTTCATAGCTATTTTTGGTATGGATGGTATATGAATGTGTATATTTGGTTCATTTGTTATCGGTGGCATGTATTTTGTCAGGTTTTGACAATGGTATGTCTCAGAGAATCTAAGGCAAGATAACATTAATGATTCTTCTAACTATGATAACTTCTTGTGACGTCCTTTTACTTATTAGGATTATTTTCTTATTATTATTATTATTACTGTGTGTTCTTCAATCATCAAGTAGCTAGCAAAATAAGAATATCAACAACATACAATTACACAAGATGTAGACTCCAAGTCAAGACAAAACCTCTCCTCCTGAGAGGAAAACCCTTCAATCTCTTCTTATAGATTCTTTTTTGATGAATACTAAGACCCTTCATCAACATTGAACCCCTTCCAAAACCAAGATCAACTTCTCAATAATGTACTTGCTTCACTACTTTCCAAACCCAGCAAAATCTCTTTCGGAAACACTACTTCAACCTCTATCCACAATGTTTTTTCCCTAACTGCAGATCTACAACTTTAGATTTCCAGAAATAGTAGCTACCTCGCACATGCGGACTAGAACTACCTCTTATTTGCCTCCAGCTGCCTCGATTCACCTAAATTATCTTCTAGACCTAGAAGCTAACTTTGTAGACCCTTCCTTTAGCTCCTTTTCACCATATCAAACCTGGACAATTAAACCCTAGCCCAACAGCAGAAACCTTAGAGAAAATGTTACAGAATTCCATCCCTCTTCTTTGTATGTGTGGAGATAAAGAGAGAGAGAGAGGAACCCAAAACACTTCTTCTCCTTCTTTTTCCTTCTTCTCTTGCCCTTTTCCGCTTCTTTCTTCACATGAGAAAGAGAGAGGAATGGATGTGTCCAAATGAGGTCGAATTGTCTTCCATATATAGGTCTTCCAAGCGTGTGAATTCCATCTTCTAGCCCAACTTAACAGGCTGGTAGGCATCTCGGTCATGGAAAGCTCAGTAGAATACAAAAATAATTCTTTTTACAATTTACAAGATGCTCGACAGGCTCTTCACATTATTAAAATGTCCATATTTGACTTCTTGACCTAGGACAATCCTAGAAGCACTTTTCATTAGTGGTTGATCTATAAAAATAATCTTGGGAAAGAAAGCCAAACTCAATAATAATAATAATTACAAAATATTAGAATCAAAAGTACATTTCATATTTATGAAGACTAAACCTAGTTACACTTTCTTCAACACCCACCTTAACTAGGGAGGTATTCATAAATGGTACATGGTTATTCTAAATACAAAAGAGATACCTTTGAGCATGAAATGGTGTGAGAGCAAGGTTTGGTTCTCTTTTTTTTTCTTTCAAAAAGAGAACCAGCTCGAAGAGAATGAAATTCTCTGAGAGCTAGCCATGGCTCGAAGAGCATGAAATGCTCTGAGAGCAAGGTTTGGTTCTCCTTTTTTTTGCTTCCAAAGAAGAGAACTAGCTTGAAGAGAATGAAATTCTCCTCGAGCTAGAAATGGCTCGAAGAGCTGCCACTGCCGTACCATACCATTAATGAAAGGAAGCGGGTTGAAGGGGGAAGGAAGAGGGACCAAGAGCTCCCTTCTTTCCCCATTCTCTTTCCATCCTGCTCGAAGAGAATGAAATTATCTGAGATCTAGCCATGGCTAGAGCCGTATTCATCAATGCTCGAAGAGCCTCTATCAGCTTTACCCTTATTTCCTTCCCCTATTTCCTCTCCTTATCTCTTTCCTCCTTTATTTCCTTCTCCTTTCTCCCTTCTCCTTTCTACCCTTTCCTTTCCCTATCCCTCCCCATACCCCACCCTGACCCTTACCTAGCCTGACTTACATTGGACCAACTTGATTCAGTTCTTGCATGGGGAGATTGGGTTGTATGAATGGGGGGCACAAGGGGAACACACATTCCGAAATGAGATCAAGACGCCGGTCATCTTGGTACCATCTCTACCCAAGGTACCGATAACCTTGCGATCAAAAGAGTTTGATTCCTGACTCCGTGTGGTGGAGTGGAAGGACCCCCCCTTGTTCGATGTTATGCTCGTGGGCAGAATGGCCGCCATGATATTATACGCCACAGAAAGTTGCGAGCAGATATATGGGCCACCTATCGAGTTTAACAGGGAGTTCCCCACTTTCCAACATATTTCGGACTTCAATAAAAGGGAGTTGAGTGCTTCAAGTTGAATGAATTAAGAATTCCATGCCCCCCGAGGGACAAGCGGCTTCACACCATGATATATGAACTGGTTTGAAATATGTGAAATAATTTGAAAGGAAAGTATCAGGTTATTTGGAGAATGGCTATATATAGAGGCTGCGTGGTTGGATTTCACCACGGGAAAAGCTCCCGGAAGACGGTGAATAGTCTTCCCAGGTGTGGGGTGAAACTAATGTAGCCATTTTTCATTAAAGGGTTAGTCACTCAAGTAGGCATAAGGAGCTCTTCGAGCATTGATGAATACGACTCTGTCTCTTTGAGCCAGAGAATGGACTCTTTGAGCCAGAGAATGGATTCTCAGGAGAGGTGCCGTTATGCTGCTCGACCATAAAGGAGAGGGAGAGGCTTACACCGTTTAAAGTGACCATAAGGGAGAGGTAGAATGGATCCTTTTCTCTTTATCTTTGAACTAGAGAATGGATCCTTGCCCCCGGAGGGTATTCATCCAGCTCGAAGAGCATGAAATGCTCTGAGAGCAAGGTTTGGTTCTCTTTTTTTTGCTTCCAAAAAAGAGAACCAACTCAAAGAGAATGAAATTCTCTAGGAGCTAGCCATGGCTCGAAGAGCATGAAATGATCTGAGAGCAAGGTTTGGTTCTCTATTTTTTTTTCTTCCAAAAAACAGAACCAGCTCGAAGAGAATGAAATTCTCTTCGAACTAGAAATGGCTCGAAGAGCTGCCACTGCCGTACCATACCATTAATGAAATGAAGGGGGTTGAAGGCGGAAGGAAGAGGGACCAAGAGCTCCCTTCCTTCCCCATTCTCTTTCCATCTTGCTCGAAGAGAATGAAATTCTCTGAGAGCTAGCCATGGCTAGAGCCGTATTCATCAATGCTCGAAGATCCTCTTTCAGCTTTACTCTTGCAAAAAGTCAGGTACTTTCTCGCCTCCTTATTTCTCCTCCTTATTTCCTTCCCCTATTTCCTCTCCTTATCTCTTTCCTCCTTTATTTCCTTCTCCTTTCTCCCTTCTTCTTTCTACCCTTTCCTTTCCCTATCCCTCCCCGTACACCACCCCGACCCTTACCTAGCCCGACTTACACTCTTCCTCGCTTACAATCTCTTACGCTCTTCCATTGAGAGAATCCTCCTATCACTGATCCACTCCTTTGATGTCGTTCCTTTGATTCGCCGTTTTGATTCACCGCTCTTTCGGAGGGATATTATTTCTTTCAAGAAAGGTAATCCATCTACAACATTATTATAAGCAACATTGTGACATCACATGGCCTTGACTGAAAACACTATCTCTCAATAGATCAGAGAAAATTTTTGGTGAGACAAATTATTATAGACACCTTCATCATTGTCTCTCAAGGTACATACCCACTCGGGTCTTCACTGAGTATGACATTCTATCACTATTCTTAACTTGGGTCCCCAACCCTCAAATAATATCATTCCTCTTTCCTACTCTTATCTTGGATGTCCTACCATATCGTCAAAGTGTATTGAATGTTAGATGATTACTCAATCCTCCATTATTTCTTCCAAAATGAAGGCAAGAATGACATGTCTATCTCTCCCTCTCAACTAGGGAAGATAGGTCAACCCATTCAAGCTTGTTTCTAAAATACACAAGCTTCTTATTGGGAAAATATTTTGTTAAAATATAAGCAGTTTGATCGTCGATGGGAATATACTCCAACTTTAGTATAGTATCTTGTACCAACGTTCGAATGTCATGGTACTAGTTTTTTATGTGCTTCACCTTTCGATGAAATATTGGGTCCTCAAAAAGTCTAATATAGCTGGTATTATCACAATGTATTATGGTAGAATCCAATGGTCCTACAAACATATGATATAACATCTTCCTTAACTAGTCTGCTTCCCTGCTCACTACATAGGTTGGAATGTACTCGACCTCAACACTAATAAAAGCCACTATTTCTTGATTTCTCCTCATCCAAGAGACCATTGAGGATCCCAAGCTAAAACATCCTCTTGTAGTGCATCTTCGATCCTTCTCATTGCCTCCCTAATCAGAATTAGTAAATCCTTCAAGATGAACATATTTTCCTTTTTCATACTTCAGGAAGTAATGGACGGTTCCGTATAGATAGTGCAGTAAATGCTTGAAATCTATCCAATGATCATGTCTTGGCTCCATTTGAAACTGACTAAGAACATTTACTACAAAACATATGTCTAGAGGAGTATTCACGAGATACATCAAAGAGTTAATCAGTTGTCCATACTTAGTAGGATCAACTAGAATGGATTCAAAATTACTTAACATTTTCAAGTTTGTGATCATTGGATTTGTCATGGGTTTTCATTCCATCATATCAAACCTTTTCAATATCTTGATCACATACTTTCCTTGTCTCAAGAATATCTCTTTTAGTTCCTGCCAGACTTCTTGTCCCAGATAATAATACACAAGTCCTAGATCCTTCATATCAAATTTGGTTGCCAACATTTTCTTACAATCTTGAATTATTTCTTCATTACCAGTTAATATAAGATCATCTACATATAGAAGAGTGATAAAAATTTCATTATTCTCTACTTTGATGTAGATATTGGGATTTGTTGTGCTTTTCCTGAAACTCAACCTTTGCAAGTATGCATCCATTCTAGCATACCATGCCCTAGGAGCTTGCTTGAGGCCATAAAGTGACTTCTTCAATATGTGAACATGAGTCTCCCTATCCTTTACTTTGAATCCAAATGGTTTCTCTATGTAGACTTATTCATCTATGTAACCATTCAAGAATGTTGTTTTGAGATCCATTTGATGTACCTTCCATACCATTGTTGTAACCAGAGATATTAGAGATCACATCATGGTATACCTTGTTGTGGGGGAAAAGGTCTCTTCATATCCAATGCCTTCTTCCGGATAGAAGCCTTGAGCCATGAATACAACCTTGAATTTGTCTATAATTCCATCTCCATCATGATTGATCTTATACAACCACTTAGAGGTTACCACTGATTTGTTTTTTGACATTGGGAGAAATTTACATACTCCATTCTTCATAATATATTGGTATTCCTTGTTCATTTCATTCTTCCATTCCTATTGTTTGGTTGCTTCTTCGAAAGTGGAAGTTTCGTCTTCAATGAGCTTTGAGATGTATGTTGCATATCCTGGCTATATTTTCGGTTTCTTTCTTTGCCTGAATATTTCTCTTGGGGTGTGACCTTATGCTTCTTGAAGTGTAGAAGTTAACTAGTTAGGTATATTTCTTCTTTCATGGAGAGATATTGGTTCACTAAGACCTTCTTTTTCATGATGAAGGAATTCTTCTTTGTTATTAACTTATTCCTCAAACATAGGAAGATTCTCCTCATTGGAATCAGATGGGAGGTCTTTATATTTCTTGAAGGCAATGCTCTCATAAAAAATTACATATATGCTTACTTCTATTTGATGTCCTTATTTTATGTAGATCCTGTAAGCCTTTGAAGAGTTTCTATATCCATAAAATATTTATTTCTTGCTTGTAGGATATAGCTTATTTATTTTTTCCTTGGGAATGTGAATGTATACAAGACACCTAAATATCCGGAGATGACCAATATTTGGTTTCTTCCTAGTGAGGAATTCTTATAGAGTTATATTACCAAGTGACCTATGAGGACTTGTATTTTGTATGTATACTGTAGTCTTTGTTTCTTCTCCCCATAGGAATTTCGGTAGATCTTAGTCATGGAGCATAGCTTTGACACTTTTTTCTATAGCTCTATTCTTTCGTTCAACTACTCCATTTTTCTTGGGATTGTATGGAACTATAAGCTTCTCCTTAATCCCAATCTCCTTACAGAATGAAATGAGTTATTTATAAGTATACTCGTTGCCATTGTCTGACCTTAGAATAATTATCTTTCTTTTTGTAAGATTTACTATCTCTGCCTTGAATTATTGAAATTTTATGAATACTTTGTCCTTGGATTTAAGTAAATAAACCCAAGTTTTCCTTGAATGAACATCAATGAGAGTAGCATAATATAGTTTACCTCCAAGTGATTTAGATGTGGGGCCACATACATCAGAGTGGATGATATTAGATGAGCATTCATAAATAGACATACTAGTTGAATGGTGGACTACAATTATGTGACTCTCCTTATATATTAGATGAGCATCCAAGAGATGCATACTCTTTAGACATAGAAGATACCTTGAGAAGTTTAAAGGTAGAGATCATAAATTGCAAGGTGGATATAAGTGACAGAACCATTCATTCATATGAAAGGCTTCTGAGAGCACACGAAAAGAAACTAGAGGTCAATTCAGTGATTCTCTAGCGTTTGTCATATTTGCAGAGACAATGACAGCCACAAATCAATTATGGAAACGAGGATGGTACTAATGGGGCATATGGTAACAAGTCTCATTAAGTACACATGTCATACAAAAATTACACGAGTAGAGGTGGCCGATGGATGGATACACCTGATAAGAGAGGTAGATGACCAATATTTGGTTTCTTCCTAGTGAGGAATTCTTATAGAGTTATATTACCAACTGACCTATGATGACTTGTATTTTGAATGTATACTGCAGTCTTTGTTGCTTCTCCCCATAGGAATTTCGGTAGATCTTGTTCGTGGAGCATAGCTTTGACACTTTTTTCTATAGCTCTATTCTTTCGTTCAACTACTCCATTTTGCTTGGGATTGTATGGAACTATAAGCTTCTCCTTAATCCCAATCTCCTTACAGAATGAAATAAGCTATTTATAAGTATACTCGTTGCCATTGTATGACCTTAGAATAATTATATTTCTTTTTGTAAGATTTACTATCTCTGCCTTGAATTATTGAAATTTTATGAATACTTTGTCCTTGGATTTAAGTAAATAAACTCAAGTTTTCCTTGAATGAA
Organism: Pinus tabuliformis; assembly: GCA_031772625.1. Classification (NCBI taxonomy): domain Eukaryota; kingdom Viridiplantae; phylum Streptophyta; class Pinopsida; order Pinales; family Pinaceae; genus Pinus; species Pinus tabuliformis. The sequence continues at coordinate 682,657,384 of CM062809.1, forward strand.
CATCAATGAAAGTAGTATAATATAGATTACCTCCAAGTGATTTAGATGTGGGGCCACATACATTAGAGTGGATGATATCTATAATCTCTTGAGCTCCAGATGTACTATTTTCAAATGTTTTATTTGCATTCTTTATCAGAGCACAACCTTTGCAGACTCCTTCATGGTATTCTTTGAGATTTGGTATTCCATTTACAATGGAGCTTAGAGTTTTCAAGGTCTTGTAGTGAATATGACCCAATATTCTATGACAAATTTCACACCGAATTATCTCAATGTGGACAAGCGCTTGATTTATAGGAGATGAGATTTTATAGAGTCTTCCTTCTCGAAGTCCAATGGTTCTTTCTTTTTTAATGCTCGAATATTTAGCCCAAACCACTACTTTATCATCTATAAAATCAAATATATCTGTTTTTTCTTATAATGATGAAACAAAAATAAGATTTTTTCACCAACCTAAAACATATAGGATGTTGTTGAGATGAATGTTACCTCCTCTTTCTATCTCTGTTGATGTAGATCCAATGCCTTTTACCAGATAGCTCTTATTGTCACCAAGCTCCAGAGAGTATGAGGACTTCCCTTTGGATAGGGTTTTGAGTTTCTTGTGATATCCAGTTATTTTTCATGAAGCTCCACTATCTATCACCCATGTATTTTCATCTTGAATGTTTTGGTTAGGGCCGTGAACAATCCTTCATTCTTTGAAGATTTGAGACCTTTGGAAGAGAAGAGACTATTCCATACTTCTTTGAAAATTTGCTTGACGAGACTTGATAATGATGAACATTTCTTGTCAAGATTATTCTTAATAGAGTTGACCTTCTTCATGCCTTTTGCGAACCATAGCTCTGATACCATGTTGAAGAATATAAGGCAACATGACATTAATGATTTTTCTAACTATGATAACTTCTTATGATGTATTTTTACTTATTAGGATTATATTCTTCTTCTTATTATTATTGTGTGTTATTCAATCATCAAACAACTACCAAAACAAGAAGATAAACAAGATAAAAGTACACAAGATGTAAGATCCAAGTCAGGGAAAAACCTCTCCTCTTGAGAGGAAAACCCTTCAATCTCTTATAAATTCTTTATTGATGGATACCAAGACCCTTAATCAACACTAAAGCCCTTCCAAGAACAAGACCAACTTGTCAAGAATGTACTTTCTTCACTTCTTTTCAAACCCAATAGAATCTCTTCTAGAAACACTACTTTTACCTCCAGCCACATAGTTTCAGCCCTAGCTGAAGATCTGCGACTTCGTCCGCACACGTCTGGACTAGAACTACATCTTATTTTCCTCAAGATGCCTCGCTTGACGTAATTTGTCTTTTGGATCTAGAAGGGGAATTTGTAGGCCCTTCCTTCAACTCTTTTTCATTAGATTAAACCTCCACACTGAAGCCCTAGTGAAAAAGATACAAAATTTCAACTGTCTTCTTCGCACGTGTGGAGAGAAAGAGAGATAAAGGAATCCAAAACACTTCTTCTCTTTCTTCTGTCTTCTTTGTTTGCCAGTTTTTGCTTCTTCCTTCACATGAGAGATATATGAATGAATCTATCCAAATGAGGTCGAACTATCTTATATATACAAGTCTTCCATGGGTACGAATTCCAACTTCTAGGTCGACTTGGTCTTGGAAGGCTCAATAAAATACAAAAATAAATCTTTTTACAATTTACAAGATGCTCGATGGGTCTTCATATTATAAAAATGTCCCTGTTTGACTTCTTGACCTAGAACAATCTTAGAAGCACTTTCAATTAGTGCTTGCTATAAAACAAATTTCTTGGGAAAGAAACCCAAGCTCAAAAATAATAATAATCATTTTTATTTCTTTTACAAAATACAAGAAACAAAAGTACATATCATACTGAACCTAGTTACCAATTCTTCAACAGTATCAACTTTGCCTTGCCATTTCGAGATAGAAATGGTGTGATAGGATTCATTTTTGGTTTGATATTTAGATTTCCATAAGTTTTTGGATCCAGGAGATGTGTTCTCATGTATATAGCAAGTTGGGGGTGGAGATAGTTTTCTCTAGGAAGCCCTCAATAGGTGGGTGGAGACAATAAAATTCCTCAAGGGATGGTGAAGGAATTATGAGGCATCTTATCTCAGTTTTGTTTTGTGATCTCATGATTAGTTTATGTGAGATCATGGTATGGTGATGGTGGATATGGTTAAACCTATGGATTCCCTTCATTTTTTATGGATTAGTTTATCCCATGAGATCCCATATTCACGCTTGGAATATGGCATGGGGGTGACTGGTTGAAAGAAATATTTGATTCAATTCGATCTATGATCCAATGGTACGAGGAAGTCCCTGACTTGGTTGGATTTTACATATGGTTAATAAGAGCTAAGTATCTCTTGTCCTTGTTTATTAATTATACTTGTTATTATGTGTCTTTCATGGTTGTTCTATCATTTTTATCTATCTCATTATATCCTGGTTATAAGCATGGTTTTATGGTAGACTCAAGTTAAGACTCTTATCATGTTTTTACTTATGAATATTTGGTTAATGAATGCATGACCTAAATGGTGTTATGATAGTTTTTGTAAGAAGGCATTGATACTTCTTGTTAATATTTAGATAAGTTTCAAATAGCTTTGCTCATATATGCATTCATGACCTATAGGTTGCATGTTTACCATGTATTTGGCAGAATGTGAGTCCTAGTTGGCATAGGTCAAGTCAATTCCTAATTCAAGCTTCCGTTTAGAACCTTTGTCTCTATGTTATTTATCATTTCTAGAAGTTTCACACAGTTCTGGGAAGAGGCCTGAGTCCTAGACCTAAAAAAGTGGCTCAAAATTTAGGGTCACTAGCATAGATCTAACTCGAAAAAACCCCAGTCACTAGAAAGCAAGCATGTGGGAGTGATTGGAGAGTTTCGGTCACTTCGAGGCCTTGCCAAGGGAGAGACTATGTCTCTAGGTCAGTGAAAAATAAAGGTGACTCAGGGGCTAGACACATGGAGGGGTTGGGTTTCTCCTAGAGGGAAGTCTTATCAAAGTAACCTATCATCTCATGTTTAGCCTAGAAAGCCCGTTAAATGGGTAGATATGAGAGGAGGTGATGTTACAAGGTGGTATCAAATTGGGTTGCACTCTCTATGGGAAAAAACTAATATTGTCAAGGTTATGGTTGTCATGCATGGCCATGGTATAGAATTTGTATGGTCATGCATGATGTTATTGTAGTCATATTCATATGACTATACATCTATAGGGCAATGTGGATTTTTTTTGAAAATGAGATAAACCTCCCTAGAATGTCAATGAGGTATGGATTTGGTTTTTGTATCTATTTTGTTTATCTGACATAGTATACTTAAAGGAAGAAGACAATAAAAGATGATGAGAAAAATGTTAGACTATAACTCCCATGACTCTCCCTACAGATCAGTTGGGAAGCAAGGAGGAGGTTATTCTCTTGGTATAGCAAATACATTAAGAATTTTTAGGGCAGAGACCAAAAGTCACAAATCAAAAAATGACAAGTTGGCTTGGGCTTAGGAAAGACGTGGAAAGGCTCAACAAAAGTAAGTAGAAGTCAATGCGGTGATTCTTCAGAGCTTATCATAGTTGTAGAGACATGGATAGTTAAGGACTAGTCAAGAGGAGGAAGAGAAAACTAATGGAGCTTATAGTAGAAGGTCTCAGTATAGATACAGATTAGATAGAGGGAACACACTCAGAGGTGGAAGATCACTGGATACACGTGACAGGAAGCTTGACATGTATGGGCATCATTCAAGTTCCTCATCCAGGAGACATTATCATACTCATCATCGTCATCATCTTTATAGGAGGAGTGGGTGCTTTCCTAAGGAGTTTAAGAAATTCAAGACTCCTACATTCAATGGAGAGATGAAGAAGTCATAATATGGAGAGGAATGGCTGCTTGGGAAGAAGAAATTCTTCATATTGCACAAATATTCAGAGAAGGTGAAAGCCAAGATATCCACCTTCAGTCTCAAAGGTAAAGCAGATATCTGGTGGGAATATGTGAAGAATTTCAAGGGTATTTGGGAAGAAGAGTTGGATTGGAGTGAGTTTGAGATACTATTTTTGAATAAATATCTATTGGAGAGGTACTACGATGATATATCTAAGGAGTTTTATGAGCTACAGATGGGTTCTATGATAGATTATGTGTATACTATCAAGTTCCTGGAGTTGTTGATATATGTGTCTTATCTCAGGGATGAGAGGGATAATATTCATAGATTCATTAGTGGATTTCCAGCAACATATAGATACCAGATTGAGTTTTATGAGCCTATATCATTAGATGAGGCCATTCAGAAGCTGAATCATTGTGATGAGCATTCAAAGAAAAAAGCTGAGCCTAAACATGACTTGAAAGGAAATGAGAAATTCAAATGGAAATGGACACCAAAGTATGGATGAACTTATGATGCAGGTGAGAAAGAAAATGTGGTTCCTTATAAGAAGTTTAATGTAGTTGAGAAGGGACATGGGTCACATCCTGGAGAGAAGTAGAATAAAGGTGATGGTAGAGGAACATTGTAGTTTTGGATTTGTCGTAAAGATCACTGCAAGAAGGATTTTCCATTGTACCAGTGTGGTAGGCCTCCTATCTGTAGTTATCATAGGGCACGGATGGTTGGAGACATGCACCATAATATCCCTCAAATTTATGCAGTTGTGGCTAACAAGCAGGCACATCACCAAATATCCATTATTGAGATGGAATGTAAGACTTTTGGTCAAGTTGTTTCTATTTTGATTGACCCTAGATGTAATTATAGTTATGTTAATCCTAACATGGTGGATAGGTGTGGCTTGAGAAACAATGTGCATGCAGACTCTTGATTGGTGTAGTTGGCTACAAGTACTAAGAAGAGAGTTATTCACTGGGTAAGAGATTGTGCATTTGAGTTGAATGGTATGGCTACAACAACACATATGAATGTACTTCCATTGGGATCATATAGTGTGATTTGGGTATGGAATGGTTGTACCTACAAAGGACCAAAGTAGATTGCTATGAAAATGCCATTGAGTTCCTGCATTATAATGGGGAAAGAGAATCTTGCAAGGAAAGAAGAAGCTCAAATCAATGAGGATGGTCACAACTACGCAGACCAAGTGCAATTGTATGAAGCGGTGTGTGATGTTTTTAGTTCATATTTATAATGACAAGGGTAAGGACATTAAGGACGCAGAAATATTCAAGAGGTATCCTATATTGCAGCACTTTTATGATGTGTTTCTAGTAGAGGTTCCAGATTTTCCTCCTTGTAGGGAAGTAGAATTTTCTATTGAGTTGGCACCAGGGTTAGCACCGACACCAAAGGAACGTTACAGAATAAGCACACCAGAGTTACTAGAGTTGAATTTTTCGTTGAATGACATGATTGATAATGAATATATTAGGCCAAGAGTATCGCCTTTAGGTGCACCAATATTTTTTGTGAAGAAGAGGGATGGTACTCAGGTTGTTCATTGATTACAAGCAGCTGATCAAGGTGACAATCAAGAAAAGGTACCCATGAGGATTGACCACTTGTTTGATTAGTTGAAGGGAGCAACCGTGTTCTCAAATATTGATTTGAGATTAGGATACCATCAGGTATGCATCAAAGAAGAATACATATATAAGACTTCTTTCAAGATTAGGTATGGGTATTATGATTTTTTGTAGTTCCATTCAGTTTGACTAAGGCTCCAACTACTTTTATGTGCTTAATGAATAGTGTGTTTCATCCTTATCTCGACAACTTTTGTATTATATTAATTGATGACATCTTGATATATTATAAGAATAAGGAAGAAATAATGTAAACTTTGAAATGGGAACTATAAACTCAAAACGGGAAATCTAGCCAAAAAACCCGAAAAAAAACATGAAAATAGTGCTAAAAACAAAAAGTGTGTATACTCGAACAATGTTTTATTTTTAGGGTTAATTTTCAACATATTTAAAAAATGGCAGTAAAACCAATTTTTTTGTGCAAAAAACAATTTTTTTTGAGGAAAAAAACACATTAATATTTTTGGTACAATAACATTTTTCTTTCCCAGGTATAATTTCAACTTTTTTTAGTAATGCAGATAAAGGTAAAATAATGGGATCTGAAACACATTAAAATTCCATCAATTTTCATGCATGTTGTTAAACATATAATAACATGACACTATATATCATTAAAATTCTAATTGTTTTCAACAATAACATTAAAGATACAAAAAAAATTGGAAACTTTTCAACCATAAAATTAAAAAAACTATACATTTTCAACACATTTAAACCCTGATATTATGAAAAAATTATGGGACTAAATTAATCAAAATGTCAATACTTTTAAATTGAATGAAACATAAATTTTATCTCTAAGTTATTGTTGCATTGTAGATATTCTAAACAATAAAAACAATCATAATTAAAACATATAATCCAACAAACATAAAAATGACTCATAACTTCATTTAACACCATATGGAAATGATAATTTTTATTTCAAGATACGATGCAACATCTGTTATATAAATTGTCGTAGAAAATTATTCAAAATCACTCATAAATTCTTGCACACCACCAGAATTCACATCTTTAGATGAATGGCTAGATGCTGATGAAGATGTTCCATATTCTTCTCTTTCATCAACTAGTGCCCCATCTGAGTCCATGTGCATGCCCGCCATTTTAGGTTTCAAAATTCTTTTCGATCTACGACTGGTTTCAGCAAACTACATCTCAACAATGTTCCTTCTAGTAATAACCTTTTCAGAATCTCTATTGTCTTGACGCAAAGAGTTCCTTTTGTTTGTTAAATTGAAGTCATAAACAAGTATTTCAACATCCTCTAATTTTAAGAGGTTTGTGCGGCGACAATTTATATTTGTACCATTTCTTTTTCTCTTTCCGCCAATTTTTTTATCAACTACCATCTCTGGCTTGTACCCGCCATTAAATGGGTGTGTATTTGTGGCATACAAATGTACTTCAATACCTGCAACATCTTCATCTTTTCTAATGACCTTTATAACCTTACCAACCTAGAATGGATAGCCATTGGGATCTCCATCTACTAGCACTGCGATCATGAAACTCTCCTTAATATCCTGCACTGAACCCCTATAAAGGTCTTCCATGGCTTCATGTTATGCATGAGACCTTCTTGAACCAATATACATTTCTCTTTCCTCTACCTATGAAGAATTAATAATACCTTGAGATTACTTTTGTTCAACAATGTTTCTTTCCTCATGTTCATTTTACACATTTTGTGGCCAAATAAATGGAGTTTTCAAAGGTATATCTTCATTTGTTGTTCTTTAAATGCCTTGTAGTGGCTACAACCACCCTCTGAAATTTTTCCTTAGCTTCATTTTGGAGCCTCCCTACCAACCATCCTCAGTAGCATGTCTTGCACTATCAAGTACATGAGCTTCAGTGGTTTTCTAGTAGATTTCTAGCTTGTACATCATAGTTTGTTACATCCCCCTCACAGGTTGCTTCTCTGGACTTGGTCCAACTGCTAACTGAGCACCTTCCTCAAGAAATTGTGCAATTCTATAGGGGAACCATCCTTCCCTCTAGAAATTGCACAATCTTGATTGGTAGCCTATTGGGCTCTAGAATTGTGAAATTTTGCCTCTCAAGCTTCACTGTAAAATATGCGCAATCTCTACTAGTAGGACTGCTCACCCTAGAAATTACACAAGTCTCAGTAGCAGTCAACTGCTAAGACCATAAATTGTGCAATCCCTCTGGGCGACTAGCCCAACTCCCTCCCAGAAATGCACAAATTTTCCCATTAGTCAAGAAGGCTATTACATGTGCCATTTGGTTGACTGGGTCCACTCAGGACCAAGAAAAACCAATTTTCATGCATGGACTACTTCTCCCAAGGTAGCATGAAAATGGATCCCTTGATTCAGGGATTTATTTTTAGTAGCTGGACATTACATGCAAGGATTATTTCAGAAACCTCCCGCCAAGTGTCGCTTTTCCTAGATTTGTGGCATTCATGTCACAACCTTGATTTTATAAAAACTCATCAACTGGACACTGCAAAGATCATTCCTCACATCAACCTTGTAGCTCTGACATCCCACACCACATCTAGGAGTCGTCAGCACATTCGGCTCAACTGTTTTTGGGTAAGCCTACTCTTCATCTCTCACACTACGTTTCTATCACTTTTTGTGTTTCACTTTGTGTGAGTGTTGTCTGCTTGATTTCAGTGAATGCTTATTGTCATTTTGATGTATGTTAACTTGTAGACGTATTGTTTCAATTTTCGTTCACATCTCACTATTGTCGCATGCATGACACTGTTTTACCCGAACAATTGATGTTTCGGCAACTAACTTCACACACATGGATGCTTTCTCATTTTAAAAATCCTACACTTTTTGTTTTCATGTATGGTCATTCACTATTGTTTACACTCATCTCAGCATGCATTCAAAATTCTCATGTTTTCAGTCACCCATTAGCCGAATTAGGCTGCATTGGCTCAGAGCATGCCTTCCTAGCTATCACTACGCATTTCCAGAAGCGAAGGCTCTGCCTTCCCTCTAGAAATTGTGTGAGTCTGACCCATCACTGATTTCCAAGATTGGATTGTGAAATTATTGGAGGTTGTGTCCTGCTGGCCCCAAAAACTATGCAATGCAGTTTGCTGGTTGCATGTCATTATTGACTGAAATTGTGAATTGTGCAGTTTCAGTCCTCAACAAGCAGGGTTAGACTATGCATTGCATGGTTCCAGTAATCAGTGAGCCTCCTGACAGCCCGAACTATGGCTTGCATAGTTTTGGAGGTCAATCTCCCGACCTCCCGATGGAAATTGCACAACCTTCACGTTCAATCAGACAAGTATGTTGCAAGTTAGTCCTCAAGCTTGTTTTGATTTTTGACTGATAGATTTATGTCCATGAGTGTTGCTATGTATCCAGGAATCACAAGTGTTTTTCTCTCTCTCAAGAGCACCAGTACAACAGCTTCCAGGAGAGTAGAGTCAAAGACACTGTTAAGATCGCAACCGGGGATGTAGTCGATCAAGTGTCTATGAATTTTACTATCCATGAAGACATCAAGTTGTCCATGGACAAGGATATCAATATCAATGGAAACAACATCACATCAATTAGCATCATCAGCAACAGTAGAAGGAAAAAAACCTACATGCAACGAATGCAAGAGGAAGGTTGTTGATAGCATAGAAATAGAGAAAAGATACAAGTTCAAAGCAGATCCACTCATGACAAAAGAATCTTTGGAGATTGAGGTTATGAGGTGTCAGAGCGACATGAAGATTGCACGAAGGTAGAGAATGAAATAGAGAAGGTGTTGCATGTTCTAAAGTAGCAACTCAAGGAAGAATAGGAGCTACACATACAAGAAAATGTGTTGCAGTATGAACAGGTACAACAGGGGGCGCAACATGCACAGACTGATGAAACTACACCCATACAAGTTATTAGATCCATCCCAGCAACTGGCATGGAGTAGACAAGGTGAGTAGTGATGTTGATTGCATGCATGGGGATTCAACAACATGCATGTCAATTGTGCGCACACATGTGATCCCATCCATTTGGCACACTCATAGAGGTAAAGACAAGAAGCAAGTCCAACTGGAGCTAAACATGTATTTTGGCAAGTTCATGCGCACGACCACCAACACATGCTTGGAGAGAAGTGTAGAAACTATGCATTAGCATGTTTCTAGTATGGTCACACCCAGGATGACCATGTGCACGCTATCATACACATTGGATAAAGGAGCCATATTAGTGCATCTGATGCAATGAAGGCAAGAGTTTACTTCAGCAATATGTCACCATTGAGCACACAAACTCCTTCACGAATAACCAATCTTGGCATCAGCTCACCACCTTCAGCCATTACAAGGATGTTAAACAGTTGGTCTCACCATAATGGTTTGAGTGTCAGCTATGTCTTGAAAGGCTTTCTCAAACCATTTTGTCTCACATGGGCACATGTGCATTGTAATGTAACGTCTTGTCAAGTGGATGTTCAAGTGTCCATAGGTGAATGTAATAGTCATAGAGTAGTTGAAGAGTCATGAGGATAGATGAACGGTCTCAAAAGGGAATTTCAAGGGTCACCCCACCCTTTGCTATAAATATCTCTCATAACTCATTGTAAAGAATTTTTGTCAGCCAAGATTCCAATAGGAGTATTTGAGATAAAGCTTGGATAGTATTTTAACGAGCCTTGGCTTCTCCATTGTGTAGAGCTAGTATATCTCTTTGGAGGAATAGGCAGGTGTGGCTGTAACATTCTGCTATCAGAACTAGTGGTTGGACATCAATGTATTGTATGAATAGAACTTACACATTTTAATATAACAAAGCCAACACATTTCATGCATATGTTGTATTGTATTTCAACTATCTGTTTACTCTAAATGATATATGTATATGTTTGCTTACGCATGTATGTGTAGCTATTTTCTGTATATGTATGCATGAATCTTATTGAAATGTGATGTTAGCTTAACCATCACTTTGGATAGCTAGCTAACTTGCCCTCCATGTTGTGGTGCATCTTTTCTCGTGTGTTCCCTTCTTAACTCCATGTTATCACAGGTTTCCAAGGGGCACACTCACCTCACCCTCCGTGTGTTAGAACCTCTCATGCACCTTCCTTGACTTACTGCATATGTCACACCCTTGCTACCAGCAGGGACATCTTACTTGCCTCTGTGCAAAACCACGGTTAAGGTGATACCGTATGACCCACTATTGGGAATCCTACACCAAACGGTCTGAGTTCCAATTGGGACTTCTTACCAGGGAGATCCCCTCACATGTTGGGGGGTCCAACACATCAACATTTATGGCACTACAAAGAGGGCCATATGACAAGTTGAGTCCGCACATCTATTTTGAATATGTACATATCTATCATAACTAATTACAGAGTTGCTCTTCCAGATTATGTCTCTTATGGAAACGATTTCATTATCTCGGAAGAGCTCTTGGATAACTTATCACATAAAACATATGATGGTGGAGGCCATGTAGTCTTGGTTAGGCACACGGTTAGCATTGCAGGCTCATGTGAAGGACATGGAATCTTTGAAGAATACATGACCTGCACATTGTTCATCTACAAGCTTCGAGGGAACCCAATGCATTGGTGTGCCACGGTTCTCGAAAAATATATTCATTCTCTTGCTCATTTGGTCACAGAGATAGACCGTGCTTTCAATCACTTTAACCGTAAAGCACTTGATCAAGAAATTATGAAATTACGAAAAGCACCCGATGAATCCATTGAGCATTTTTACACATGCTTTTGTAATCTTGCATATCGATTTCATGAAGATGAAATTGATTGGGAATTTCTCGATGGAAGATTCAAGTATCTTCTTTACATACCCAAAATTTGAAATTCTTGAAATCATTCAAATCCTGCTCAACACACTTCGGTGGTGGAGTTGCACAATCACAGGCCAACACAGTTGTTGTCACAAGTGATTGTCTGCCTTCACCTCATCAAATAGCTCCATCATCACAGAGTGATGTGGGAGATTATGCACACACATTGGTTGAACTATCACATCTTCTCACCCCACCTGCTCATGATATCTGCACAGATTTATCTTGCAAGCCTATTCGTTGTCACGTGGATTCATTCCCTCAACCTATGTGCCCGCATTCTCTTACTACTCTAGATTTTACTGTCTTATGTTCTTCCATTCTGCACTCCTCACGTACTGTGAATGAGGATCAAGTTATCGATGGAGGTGGTAATATGCAGCCAACCTGTGCCATCATTCATGATGAGTGTGTGTGGGAATCTAAAGAAGAACCTGCGGTGAAGGATGACTCCTTTCCATATGTGCCTCACACGCTCTATCCTCACATCCCTTTTGAGTCTGCCACTGTTGATTTCCCTTGTGAAAACCCATTTTTGGATGTTTCTACTTCCGATCATTCACAAGACACGTTGGATTTTAGTTTGTCATTATAGTGCAGAGAGGACACATATTCCTCCAAAAATCTGTCCAATTTGTCATTTTTCATTTCTAAAAAAACAGAGGGCGAACATCCTTTCTTCTCATCTACCCCTCTACACAATTCATCAAATAATGAGGATGCCGACAAACATCCTAAATTTTCTGATCTTGGTTGTCATGATCTCTCTACTTCTTCATCTGATCACGATATTGATTCAATCATTGTTAATCTATATAAGAAACTAATCTACGATGATCTGTATGTTGACGAAGTCGAAACCCCCTAAGACTATTGAGGCACTTCAACCTGAGTTAATGGTTATGTTAGGCCCTCGTTGTCTTGAGGTTGGTTTCACTTTCGATCAGGAAATTGTTGAAACATGTAAGGCTCCTCATCACTCTCTTCTTTGCATTGAATATCAACCAAACACCTAGATTTCACTTCCTCCACTCGAACTACAGGATCCTATTTCTCATGCATTGGAGGAATATTACATAGCAAGCACACTTGCACAACATAAGTGGTATACCTTTCTCTTGTTTTCTTGCATGTCATAGTCAAGAGAATGCATACACTTGACGTATGCACGCAGTATAGCACAACAACATTGAAAGTGCACAGAGTGCATGTCATTCAATTTCACTCTTTTTTGTTCTATGGATGCTTGTAAACTCGGAATGTGTTTTTCTTCACTGTTATATATTTCTTGTTTGTTGGTTCACATAGATGTCTTGTTCGTGAACCATGCCTTCACCAACATGGGTCGACCAATGCTCTGACGACTGCATTAGAAATATCACTTCACATGATCTGGCCCATGCAATGTTAGCTTAGGAGTAGCAGTAGTGTTTTCTTTTGAGTTGTTTACCTTCATGCTTGTTTTCTTGCTTACTCTGCATGTTCCTTTGTCTGCCTGCTTGTTGGATTTCTACTTTGCTTTTGCATTTACTTTAACTTCTGCTTTCTTTTCTGTTTGTTTACATGTTTTGTGCTCATAGGTTAGTTTCACATGAAACCATGTATGACTCTTGAACCAAGCCAGGTAAAGTACGAGAGGGCTTGTGCAGCTATGACTACTTGGTTATCTGTCATCCTACCTTTGTATGAATAAATTGTTACCTTTCGTCCATGATACACCAATGGAAAATACGTATTTCTCGAAGTGAACCTTAGTGAAAACACAACACTTGCGTGCTAACTAGTATCACTTACTCTAGTCTGTTTTTTTTGGATTAATCCTAGTCAGCTTAGTTAAGTAGAGTAAGGTGAGGGGGAAAACCTTAACAAGTGCATTAGAGGTACATATAAAATACTTCTCTGAAGGAACAACCTCTTCTACTCTCAATAAGTCGGGACCCCTCTTCCACCTCTAAAATAAATAAGTGTTATGCATAGTTATGAAAAAATGAAGAATGGAAAAAAAAATGAAAAAGTGAAAATTTAAAAAAAAAATGAAAAATGAATAAGGCGAAAGAAGAGAAATGCTTCCTGTGCATAGAGGTGATGCAAGTAACTCCGCTGGGGTACTGTCCAAGATTTCTGGCATCAGAGCGATGCTTTTGTTCCTGTGTGACTCCATCAGGGTACTGTCCAGGCCTGCTGACAGTAGAGCAACAACAGAGATGAAACTAAAACTCTGATGATCATATGAATTGTGCACCAACATATCCCTCATCCCTAATTGAAACAACTTTGTTGGCATGGCTTGGAATGTGTATCAACTGAACAAGGGCTTGGCAGATGCTACATATTACAATCAGGCAAGTGTGGAAGCCAAGATGAATAGAGAACTGAACAATAATTCTAGAGGTGTTATACTTTCCTTTCATGAACAAGGTCCATTCGGAGAGCTCAAGTTCTACCAATGTGTTGCGAAGTGTTGTAGAAGCTACAACCATCCTCCAAATTTTTTCCTTGTCTTCATTTTGGAGCCTTCCTACCAACCATCCTCAGCAACATGTCTTGCATTATCAAGTACACAAGCTTCAGTGGTTTTCTAGCAGATTGCTAGCCTGTGCATGATAGCTTGTTGCATCCCCCTCACAACCTATTTCTCCATACTTGGTCTAGCTGCAAGCTTACCATCTCCCTCAAGAAATTGCGCAATTCTGGAGGGGAACCAACCTTCCCTCCAGAAATTGTACAATCCTGACTGGAAACCTGTTGGGCTCCAAACTTGTGCAATTATGCCTGTCAGGATGAAAAATGCACAATATGTCCTAGTAGGACAGCTCAGCCTAGAAATTGCGCAATTTTGGGTAGCAGTCAGATGCTCAACCAAGAAATTTCACAATCCCTCTAGGAAGCTAGCCCAACTCCTTCCCATGAATGCATAAATTTTCCCATCACTCAAAGAAGTTGTTACATGTGCTAGTGGGTTGATTGGTTCCACCCAAGACTGAGAAAAACTGATTTGCATGCATGGAGTGCTTCTCCCGAGGCAGCATGCAAATGCATCCCTTGATTTAGGGATCTATTTTTAGAAATTGGAGGTTACATGCAAGGATCATTTCAGAAACCTCCCACCAAGTGTCACTTTTCCTAGATTTGTAGCATGCCCATCACAACCTGGATTTTATAAAAAATGATCAATCAGACACTATAGAGCTCATTCCTCACATTGGCCTTGCAGCTCTAACATCCCACACTGCATCTAGGAGTCCTCGGCACATTAAACTTAGTTGTTTTGGGGTAAGCTTGCATTCATTTCTCGCACTTCATTTATGTCAGTTTTTGTGTTTCACTTTGTGTGAGTGTTGTCTTCTTGTTTTCAGTGAATGCTTGTTGTCTTTTTGATGCATGTTAGCTTGTAGAAGCACCATTCTAGTTTTCATTCAAAATCTCACTACTGTTTCATGCATGACACTATTTTTCATGAACAATCGTCATTGCAGTGACTTGTTTCACACACATGCATGCTTTCCCATTTTCGAAATCCTGCACTTGTTGTTTGCATGTATGATTATTCACTCTTGTTTGCACTCATATCACCATGCATTCAAAATTCGCATGTTTTCAGCCGCCAGTTCGCTAGACTAGGTTGCCTTGGCCTGGACCATGCCTTGCCTAGCTAGTTCTTCGCATTTCTGGAAGTGAAGGCTCCTCCTTCCCTCTAGAAATTACGCGAGTCTAACAAAGCACTCACTTTCAAGTTTGGATTTTTCAATTCTTGGAGGCCATGTCCTACTGGCCCTAGAAATTGCACAATGCAATTTGCTGGTTTCATGTCACTGCTGAATGAAATTGCGCATTGCACAGTTTAAGTCCTTAACAGACGAGGCTAGACTATGCGTTGCATAGTTCCAGGATTCAGTGAGCCTCTTGATAGCCTGGACTATGCCTTGCATAGTTTTGACAGTCAGTGTCCTGACGGAAATTGCGCAACCTCCACTTTCAATCACACAGGTATGTTGCAAGTCAGTCCTCAAGTTTGTTTTGGTTTTTGACTGATAGAGTTCTTTCCATGAGTGTTTCTATGTCTCTAGGAATCACAAGTGTTCATCTATCGCTCAGCAACATTAGTACAATGGCTTCCAAGAGAGCAGAGTCAAAGACACTGTTAAGAGTGCAACTGGGGATGCACTCGATCAAGTGTCTATGAACTTGTCTACCACGAAGACATCAAGTTGTTCATGGACAAGGATATCAGGATCAATGATAATGACATCACAACAAGAAACACCATTAGTTGTAGTAAAAGGCAGCACACCTGCACACAACCAATGTAAGAGGAATGTTGTTGAGAGCATAGAGGGAGATCGAAGCTGCAAGTTCAAAGCAGATCCACTCATGATAAAAGCATCTTTAGATATTAATGCTATGACGTGATGGAATGACATGAAATTCCGTAAAGGTAGAGAACGAAATAGAGAATGAGTTTCATGTGCTAAAGTAACAACTCAAGGAAGAACGGGAGCTGCATAGACAAGAGAATGAGTTGCAGCAGGAACATGTATAGTAGGGGTGCAACATGCACAAACAAATGAAACTATGTCTGTACAAGTGATTAGGTCCATCCCAACAGCTGGCATGGAGAAGACAAGGTCAGCAGTGTTGTTGATCGCATGCAAGGGAATTCACCAACATGCATGTCAATTTTGCGCATGTGTGCGATCCCAACCATTTGGCACACTCACCAAGGTGAAGACAGGACGCAAGTCCAATTGGAGCTGAACATCTATTTTGACAAGTTGATGCGCATAGCCACCAACACATGCTTGGAGAGCAACATAGACAATATGCATCAACATGTTGTTGGTCCAATCATACCAAGGACGACCATGCACATGCTATCATATGAGTTAGACAGAGGAGCCATATTAGTGCACCTAGATGCAACGAAGGCAAGAGTCCGCTTCAACAAAATGTCACCATTGAACACACGAACACCATCACGGATGACCAAGTTTGGCATCATCTCACCACCTTCGACCATCATAAGGTTGTCAAAGAGTTGGTCTCATCAAAACAGTCTGAGTGTCAGCGATGTCTTGAATGGCTTGCTCAAGCCATCTTATCTCACATGGGCACATGTGCATTGTAATGTAACATCTTGTCAAGTGGAAGTTCAAGTGTTGATAGTTGAATGTAAGAGTCATAGAGTAGTTGAAGAGTAATGAGGATAGATAAATGATCTCAAAGGGGAATTTCAAGGGCCACCCCACCCTTTGCTATAAATAGTCTCTCATAACTTATTGTAAAGGCTTTTGGTCAACCAAGCTTCCAATAGGAATACCTTCGAGAAAGCTTTGATAGTATTGTCACAAGCGTTGGCTTCTCCACTGTGCATAGCTAGTATATCTCTTTGGAGGAACAGGCGGTTGTGGCTGTAATGTTCTGCTATCAGAACTAGTGGTTGCACATGGATGTATTGTGTGACTGGAACTTACACATCTTAATATAATAGAGCCAACACGTTTCATTGATATGTCTTATTCTATTTTAGCTATCTATTTACTCTAAATGATATATGTATATGTTTTCTTATGCATGCATGTGTAGATATTTTTTGTATATGTATGTATGAATCATATTGAAATGTGTTATTGGTTTAACCATCACTTTGGATTGCAAGCTAACTTGCCTTCCATGTTGTGGTGCATCTTTTCTCATGTGTTCCCTTCGTAACTCCATGCTACCAGAGGTTTCTAAGAGGAGCAATCACCTCACCCTCTGTGTGTTAGAACCTATCATGCACCTTCCTTAACTTACTGCATATGTCACACCCTTGCTACCAACAGGGACATCGTACTTGCCTTTGTGTGTAACAGCGGTCAAGTCGATACCATATGGCCTACTGCTGGGACTCCTACACCAAACGGTCTGAGGTCTAATTAGGACCTTTTATCAAGGAGATCCCCTGACATGTTGGGGGTCCATCAATGCAACAAAATGATATCACTTTGATTATTTAAAAAATACTACAAGAAAACTGAATCAACAGTATCAAAATACTCATACGTATCCCTAATACATTTTTTAATTTCTTCCAGGAAATTAGAATAATTTATATCTATATTATGCTTGCATGCATTATAAACTTCAACATATGATTGTAATAACAATATATTTGACACAAATATTGGATGACCTGGAATTAACTTCAAAAATGCCAAACCTGATGACGATGCCCGTTCTGTAGTAGTTAAATACTTGTCCCATATTAGTGTTTTCCCATTAATTTTGTTGATATGAAATTGACATTGGAAGCTAATGTCATTAAGTTATTCAATTCATTTCTCCTCACCATGTGATGCCAAAATAAACCCTTGAATGCCAACAGTTCCTTCCAACACATCAAAAATAGGCTCTGGCATCTATGATTTCTCAATACATTCAATTAATGATGGCAATATCCCAGCTTCCTTTCTCCTCAATGTGACTGAAAAATGATTTAACATCTCATCAATTTGGTCATGAGTGTGCCCAACAAGAAGGAAACCAACCTTTACCTTCTAAAAATCTCTCAATTCAACGAGCATGTTTAGATATCCAAAAAGATTCTGATTTTTGTTTTCACGACAAGTGTTGTCCAATTATAGATACAAAACTTTAGGAATATTACCATACCAATGTGAAAGCACATCATGAATTATGGTTATTGTCATATTTGCATCATTATGAATATTTGGAGTTGTGAATTATACCCTTAGCAACATCTTCCCATTGAAGACCATACAACTCACTAAGTTATACTGAATAAAATTTTCCTCCTGTAAATTTTTGGGTGTGCGAACAAAATGTGGTAGAATTCTTTTCTTTTGGTCCATACCATTAGTTATCAAACCCAAATATTTATTTGGATTATTATAACACTTATTTCTATAGTTGTAAAAATTTTTCCTTTCACTTGTTTTTTGTTTGCGATACTCTTGAAGCGCTTTGACAATGGAATCTACACAACATAAAAGAAAGTCATTAATAAATATGTTTTCGTAGTTGATGACTGTACAATTTTAAAAATTAATTTTATGAATGCTTGCCTCTTTCTACCCCTTCACATTTATCCCTTTTTTATTTAAGAGAATAACATGTACTGCAAATCCCATCCTTGTCTTCTTAAGAATATAGACATTGTTGAATTCTTTCTTCCATATCTTCATAAAATATTGATATGTAATAAATCGACCATTTTCTTCTAACACGTCTTGCATATTCTTTGTATAAGTCATAGATTTCTCATCTTGAGAATTATCTAGAATATTTATTGTCTCTCTATTTTGCATACACTCTCCATGCTTTGAAAATATGTCTTTCATCCATGACATTGCAATATTTGATAATGGCCCAAATTGTCATTTATGACATACTTTTGAATAAAATGTGGGATCCTTTTCCAAGTTTTCTTGGATTCCTAACAGACAAAAATTACCCATTGAATGAAACATTTTGAAAGCCTTTCTTAAAATAAATAAATACCCGATATGATAATCATAACCTAACAATGTAGATTGCATGCACCCAACAAAATATGATTTTTTCATGCTTTTATTCATTGACAAATATATCTTCCTTTTCTCCAATTCAAATTTGAAATCCATATGTTTCAAGCAATCTTTTTGACAACATTCACTTGAAATGGAAGCACTGATAGAACTTCTTCTCGTCATATATTTCTCTACCCCTAGTATAACTAGAACATCTTGGATTGATACGAAAAGGTCTGCTCCTACTCCTCGATACAATATTTGCTAGCAACATCCCCATCTTTATATCATCATCTATATAATCATTTTCATCATAGTTATGAGGAATATTATCCTCAATATGATCATCTGTGCTTTTGAAATACTGAATTGGGGGATATTCTTCATCTTGCCCTTCTTCGGTGCTACCCTCATAGTCCTTAGAATTAGGACTAAATGGAAAATTTGACTCGATGTTTATTGGATATTCTTCATCATGTGAATTTTCAGTGTTGCTCTCATAGTCCATAAGATTAGGACCACGTGGAAAATGTGAGTCTTTACTTACTGGAAATTCTTCATCTTGTCCTTCATCACTGCTTCTCTCATAGTCCTTAGGATTAGGACTATGTGCTTCATGCAACCCTTCATCCCTATTGCTCCCATAGTCCTTAGGATTAGGAATAGGTGGAAAATCTGACTCTCGATCTATAGGAAATTCTACATCCTAGCCTTCATCATTGCTACTCTCATAATCCATAGGATTAGGACTAAGGGGAAATTATGACTGTCTATTCACTTGAAATTATTCATCATGCTCTTCATCATTGGTGCTCTCATAGTCCATAGGATTATGACTAAGTGGACACCGTGACTCTCTATTCATTTGATTTCTTCATCACTACTACTCTCATAGTCCATATGATTAGGAATAAGTGGACATCATGACTCACTATTCATTTCAAATTCTTCATCATGCTCTTCATCATTGTTGCTCTCATAGTGCATAGTATTAGGACTAAGTGGAAATCGTGACTCTTTATTTATTTGAAAATATTTATCATGCTCTTCATCACTACTACTCTAATAGTCCATAGGATTAGGACTAAGTGGAAATTGTGACTCTTTATTTATTTGAAATTATTCATCCTATCCTTCATCGGTGATTCTCTCACAGTCCTCAATATTAGGACTAAGTGGAATATTTGACTCTCTATTCATAGTGGAATAATTTTCATTATATTCATCAATATGAATAGAGTTGTTACGTGAAAAATATGTTGATGCTTCATAAAGCAAAAGTCCACTATCAGAAGAATCCATGCCTTACAAACATAAGAGGTTGAATGATAAAAATGCACTCTCTCCTAATGATAATATATAGCTTAAAGAATGAAAAATTCCCTCCAAAGTTTCCCTCTAATTTTTTTTGCCGAAATTTTTCCCTCCAAAAATTTTGTTTCATGTATTTTCCTCCATATTTTCTTCTACAATTTATTGTAAAATTTTAACTAAAATTTTCCTATGAAATTAATCTTTTAAACTAAATCTTTAAATTAAAATTGTAAACTAAATATTTTATCTAAATTAATTTTTTACTTAAACTATATAACATTAACTTGACAATTGAATGTTTCTTTTAATTTTTATTATATCTTCTACCACACATTTAAAATAAATTTCTATATCGCCATAACATGATTTATATGTCAAGTTTTTATTAGAAAAAAAAAAGAATGCCACCTTCACCATGCGGTAAAACAATTCCGTAATGTCCACTTTATCATAATTTAGTATATCATCATAACAAGATTTATATGTTAAAGTTTTTATTAAAACAAATTAATCCCACATTCATCGTATGATAAAATAATTCCTTAATTTCTGCTATATCATAAATTTCATTATCACTACTCCTCACATCACATCAAGGCTTTTCGAGGTTTATTAAAATACTTGGCGTGATTTTGTGGAGTAGTTACATTGTTATTGACAACATATTCAACAAAAGATTATCACATTTGAAAGCATAGTTTCCCTTTTTCCATGTGCAAATTTTAAAATTCAATATGTTGACTAGTAGTTCTGTGTCAGTATGGTGTCTATCTTCTTGTAAAATACCAAACAAAAAACATATTCCAGTAAAATAATATTTAATTCTTTATTAATGAAATTTAGAATTTTTTAAAAATTAAAAATTTAGATGAGTGAGGCTTATCTGACAGCCCCATGGCAGGTAGAATGCCACTACATCCATAATGGGCCTGGTGGGCCTATCCTGCCTACCCACAGCACCAACCCCTGCTAACCAACCCGCCAAGGGTGAGGGTCGATTCTGAGAATCAGACCTCCCCCCCATGGGCCCATTGGTCCAAGAGGGTAGGGTGAGAGGGGCTATGTGAAACCCCATCCTGCCCCACCCCCATGGCCCAACGGGCCCATTGGGGTGGATGCCCAATTCTCAGAATTAAGCCTTCACCCCCATGGGACTCCAATGGGCCTCCACCCCCATGGGCATGTTGGGTCATGGGGGAGGGGAAGGAGGAGGCAGCACAGGGCCCCTCTCGCCCCTCCCACATGGGCCAACGGGCTCGTGGGGATGGACACCCGATTCACAACCCCCTCCTATCCCACCCCCGTGGCCCAATGGGTCAATAGGGGTGGAGGCCCGATTTAGAGACCCATGGGGGTGGAGTCCCGATTTTGATAATGGGGTCTCCACCCCTGTACCTATTGGGCCTATGGGGGTGGACGTCTGATTCTCAGAATTAGGCCTCCACCCCCACAAGCCTAATGGGCCACGAGGGTGGAGGCCGGGGGTGGGGTGGGAGCGGCCTGCGACAATCCCTCCCACCCCACCCACGTGGCCTCCGCGGAGGCGGGGTGGGAAGGGGCTTCATTTTTTTAATTTTTTATTTTTTTAAAAGGTTATGTTTTACAAAATTATTTATTATTTATGATTATTTATCGTTTTTAGATTTTTTTTCATTCTTTTTGTTTGTTTAAGCTATTTTTTTTCTAATTTACTAATTTATATATATATGTGTATATTTTTTGTAGGAAAATGGCATCAAATAATATTTTTGTGAATCTATCTAGAACAAAGACTGTTAAAACTAAAGGTGGATACTAAAAAAACATTGTTGAAGGAACCAAACCTAATCTAAAAACTACAAGTCTATCAAGTGCCTCAAACGATAAGAAGATGATTTCATACTAGAAGAAATCAAAAAAAGTGAAGCTTACAGAAAATGTATGGTATGTGAAATATGGAGAAGGAGAACAATAATTGTAGATATATGTTAATATTCCTAATGATAGTGGACTTTATGAGGTGTTGGGAAAAGTCATAGACATCTGTGTGATACTAGACACTGAATTTGTTTATGTACTTACAAAACTACCCAAGTCACATGACAATATTAAATATCAGTTATCATTTTCAATATATGACACGATAGAGGAATCTATAAAGATGTGTAAACAAATTATAAATGACATTGCACAAGATATGCTAAGTATTACTATTACTATTTATTTTTTTTGAGTTATTGTAGCTATATAATTATATTTTTATAACCTAGTTTTTATTAGCATATGATATTTTGTTTGACATAATTTTATTGAAAATCTTTCAATTATGTTGGGAGGCATTCATTTCATAAAGCAAGATATTATAAATGTTGTCAACATTTTCTACTCAGGGTCAAAAGAAGATATGGCAAAGAAGAAAAAATATTAATTCATGATGCTACAAAACTACATCCAAGGGATCAACAAAGAATCTCTATAGTGGATAAATCTAGCAAAGGTAGATAAGTTACTTTTGAAGATGAAGAAGTTGAAACTAATGTCGAAGAATATGTTGCCATTACTAAGGATGACATTAGAACTGATGTTAGAAAGGAGAAGAGCCATAAAAGACGAAAAGTAAAAATTTCCATGAATGTCTCTATTCTAGTTAATGATGAGAATGTTAGGAGGAAGAAAATGAAAGTTGATCATTCTCAAATAGTGAAGGCCAACAGTGAAGATCCTAGTGAAAATTCAAAAAAAAGCAGGGAAATCATTACATAAGGATCCAATTTAGAGGATGGCATTATTAAAACAAAACAAAATTCCATTCAACATAACTTGACAAAGACAAACTTAATTGAGGGTGGTCATACATTTCAGCTTAATGTGTGACAAATCTATAAGGCAAGTGAAGGACAATTTAAATATCAAATCAAAAAGCCACACCACCTGCCTATTCACAACTTGAAGACATTGATGAGATAAAATTAAAATGCTCATGTGGTTAATTATGTGCTTCTTGTCGATCAAGTTCAAGTTCCCAACAAAGAAGCATTTGATAACTAAAAATGTTTTGAATATAATTAGTATGTTCTTGGGGGGAACCATTCCATAGAATCTCAAAGGTAATTGATGGAGGAATATCCCAATAACCCATGTTTTTAAATAATGAAATGTATCATTTATGTTGGTTTATCAGATACATAAGAAAAGTTATTGGCATGGGATCATAATATAGATAATGAATATAGGATGTCTATGAATTTCATCCAAAGGGTTAGATTTATTCATAATGAATTTGAAGAAAAATGTGGTGGGGATAAGATAAATGTTACTCTAGAATTTCAAAAGGAATGTTGTATGGAAATAGGCTATCAAATTGAGGAGAAAATCAATTCAAAATGTGACAAAGTAAATTGTGATATATTCAGAAGTAGTGATAACATTTTCCAGTTGCCATTTAGATCTTAAGAGATATGATAATTGATTAATGACATTTTTAGCATGTGGGAGAACATTTCCATTAAAAACCAAAAGGCCAAAATGTCTAAACCATTGATATGTAGTAGCAGTAAATCAGGTCCTGAAATGAAGCACCTTCCAGAAGATATGGCTAGCACACCTTGCAGAGCATTGCAAGGAGTGAAGGATGAAAAACTTGTCAAAGAAATATTATTTTGTGTGAAGCTAGGGGAATTTTCATTGGATGAAATGTCTGAGGAATTTCAAAAGTAAGTTTGTTGAATTATTTTTACATATTTCTAGATTATAATTTTCTTTTAAATATAACATATTGTTCTTGGTAGTATTTGTTATACATATCATTATATTAACATTTTTACTTTATCTATTCAGTCACAAAGTTTACATGAAAATACAAAAACAAATGGTTAAATTGTTGAATGAAGATAGTTGGGATTATCTTACACGCAACTACCCAGATTCATTTTCTACATCAACGTTAAAATTTTTTTGTCTTGCATTTAAAAAGGTACATGTTGATTTATACATTCATTTTTATTCATCTATATACTATTTTTATTTTATAACTTATAGATATATTTGTTTATTTTATTAAAGATGAGAAAGGATGCAAATGGAATACCAATTAGTTTTAGAAGCTTTATTGGAAAAATTAAGATCGAAAGAATGAGAAGGAAACGTCTTAGGAATATTGAACTTGATCCAAATCTTACTCATTTCATTTGGAATGGGCTTGACACTATTCAATATAAAGTAATACAAGGTGGTTGTGAAGACATTGCTAAACACATACCTAAAAGGTATTATTCCCTAGTTATTGCAGATATTCCTGATGGTTTCAATATCCTAAACATTGACTATGATAGTGACCCTTATACTTATCAATATCTTAGTAAAGTGGTTGCAGGATTTGTAGAAGCCACATCATCATCATTATGGATATTTTTGACATTTCATTCATACACAATTGAAAATGTTATTCGTAAGCTTCAAGGGGAAAACAAACTCAAGGATGCAACTTACATTGTAAGGTGTTGAAATTGTATGTTTTATTAATGTTAAAAAATTCATTTATGTACAATTTAATTGAACTTTTACAATTTCATGTTACAGACAAAAGTCAAATCTTCTGAACCGTGAAGATCAACCAATAATAAATGACTGTGAGTTCATCCATATTGATAGTTTGACAAAAGATGATGGGTATAAGTCTATGCTTCTTAATCAAGTAGATGGAAAGAGTCATAGCCAAGTATTGGTTTATGATGACGTTGTGAAAAAACATGGAAAAAACTAGCATATGAAGATAAAGAAGCAGAAAGAGAGATAGTTAACATTTATCAAAAACCACAGTCATTGATTAACTATCTTATAGACTTATGTTCAAATGAAGGAGATTGGGTTCTGGATTTATTTTCAGGCTCAGGTAAGCTTTATTATATAGAATTGAATTTCAATATATTCTTCTTAATTCATATTTCATTATACTAATTTACTTCATTATTTCTTTTGTGTTTGATAATTAGGTACAACACTAGCGTGTTGTCTACAAAAAGGAAGAAATTACATTGTCATTAAAATAGATCCAATAGAGTGCAAATTTTTTTAGCAAAGAATTAATGCTCTTCAATTTCTTCCGGATGAAATGCAAGAAATTTGGTTGAAGAAAGAGGATTTTAATGAATCACGTGTGGCAAAAAGGGAAAAGGAACCTCAGCAACCATTAGATGGAATGATTGGAAAGGCATACATTGGGATATTCGTGAACATCAAAGATCCATCCGAAGAGGAAAATGAACAAAATGAAGGAAAAAATATTGTGCAAGAAGATAATGATGAAACTCTAGAGGATGAAGAGTCTGGATTATGTGATATTTTTTATTAAATTTAAGTTATGCTTGGAAATCAAGCTCATTTCTTGTAACTGTTAATTAGTTATACTTGTAATGTTTTGATTTTGACATTTTATTGAGAAGAATAAGTATTCAATTAATGTTGTTAAATGTTCAATATTTGTATTATGTGATTTTTTCTTTAATTTTTATGTGAATCCTTATTTTTTGAAAAAAATGGGATTATTATTATTTTTTGACGTGAAATTCGTAATATATATATATATATATATATATATATATATATATATATATATATATATATATATATATAATTTAATGATATTTTGTTAAATTTTTCCTATTAAAATTGTGATTTTGACATGTCATTTCTAGCAAAAAATTATCAAAATGTGTAATTTTTTAGTTATATTTATGTTCAAAATGTTTATTTTTATGTCAAGTGTTAAAAATTATTGTTTTTTAAGACACAATTATTTGATATGCATTTGAAAATTAATTAATGATATAATTATATAGAATATCAAAACTTTGAAATATCGACCTTCTTCTTTAACTATGCAAAAAAATTAAGACCTCACTACAAAAAATAAACAAAAGAAAAACAATAAAATATGGAGAAGAAGACCACTTCAAAAATTGTTAAATTTAGAAAATAATTATTCACATTTAATACATTAGAAAATTGAAAGTGAAAAAATAAGTCTTTTAAAAAAAGTGGCTGATGCAGAATCAATACATTTTAAAATCAGTGTGCAAATCACTAACATTTTAAAAACTAATGTACATTAAAAAATTAAAATGTAAAAAACTATGCTAAAAAAATATATGTATTCTACATCACCACTTTTCAAATTGGTTTATTTTTTTGCTACCTCAACGAAAGAGGTAATCGTATTGATTCTCGTTTCAAAGTTTACATTGTTAAGAGCATGTTGAGCATTTGGTAGTACTATTGAGACTGCTAGAGAGAATCAGTTTTATGCCAAGCTTAGTAAGTGCAGTTTCTTCCAAACAATGGTACATTACTTAGGACATGTTGTCTCCAAGGAAGGCATAAAAGTGGATGCATAAAATATAAGGGCCATCATAGAGTGGGACGCTCCTAAGAATTTGGATGAAGTCATATCATTCATGGGGCTATCAGGTTACTATAGGAGGTTCATCAGGAAATTCTCACACATTCCATATCCTATTACCTTGTTGTGAAGAAAAGGTAAGAAATTTGAATGTATAGAGGAATGGGCAGCCAATTTTGAGCAATTAGAGAAATTGTTGACAGATGCTCTAGTTCTTAAGATTGTAGATATATATAAAGAGTTCGTGGTGTGTACAAATGCTTGTAAGAGAGGGCTCGGTGGAGTCCTTATGCAGGAGGGACAGTTGGTGTATGAGTCTAGGAAACTCAATGAGAACAAGTAGAATTATGTTACACATGATCTTAAGTTGGAACTTATTATTCATGCCTTGAAGATGTGGAGGAATTACCTTATTTGCAGTAAGTTTGTAGTGATGAGTAATCACAGCGGGTTTAGATATATGTTTGACCAACCAAATCTGAATTTCAAGCAATCTAGATGGTTTCCCACCCTTATTGAGTTTGACTTTGAGATCAAATACATTAAGGATAAGGAGAATAGGGTTGTAGATGCTCTCAGTAGGAGAGTGAAAATGAACCATGTTGCAATGGTGAGCTCATATGCGACATATTTGTAGGATCGGACCTTACAAGAAAGACAAGAGGATGATAGGTACAATGAACTTAGGCACAGGTTATAGTAGTAGGGTACATGTGATCAAGATGTGGACTATTGTCTCACATCCGATGGCTTGGTGAGATTCAGGGAGAGGATCTATGTGTTGGATGACAGTGGGATCAAGAAGCGTATCTTGAGGGAGTTTCAATTCAATCCATGTTCAAGTCACCTAAGACATCAAAATATGTTGATAGTAGTGAGGACGTTCTACTATTGATTGAATTTGAAAAAGGAAGTGGCAGAGTTTATGGCTAGATGTTTAGACTGTCAGCAGGTGAAAGAACAGGGTAAGAATCCGAGTGGATTGCTTCTGCCTATTCTGATTCCATAATGGAAATGGGAGATCATTTCCATGGATTTCATTATTGTTCTTTCAAGGACATCGAGGCATCATGATTCTATCATGGTTGTGGTTTACAGATTGAGAAAGGTAACTCACTTCATTCTAGTGAAGACTACTTATTCAGCTAGTGAGGTGGCAAAGGTCTTCATCAGGGAGATCATGAGATTTCATGGTGTTCTGAAGAATATTGTGTCAAACAGGGATTCTAAGTTCACTTCCAAGTTTTGGAAGGAGTTATTTGTAGGATTGGGTACAAAGTTTTCCTTTAGTACAACTTATCATATGTAAACAGATGGATAGATAGATAGTGTCAATAGGATTCTGGAGGATATGTTGAGGATGTATGACATGCACCAATAGAGGAGATGGGAGGAGTACCTTCTAATGCTTGAGTTTGCTTACAATAATAGTTATGATGAGTCACTAAGGATGAGTCTGTTTGAGGCATTATATGGGTGGAGTTGCAATACTCCCATCAGTTGGAGTGATCCAGTGAAAATGTTGCTTATTGGACTAGAAATGTTGGCAGACATGGAATGGGAAATACAGATTATAAAGAAGAACTTAAAGGAAACAAAGGACAAGAATAAAATTTATGCATACTAGCACGAGGTGCTTAAGGAGTTGCAGGTTGGGGAGCATGGATATTTTTGCATCAAGCCCAAGAGGAGATCGTGGAGGATTGGGTGATGTGCCAAGTTAGCACCATGTTATTGCGGGCCTCTCAAGATCCTTAAGAGGATTGGACTAGTGGCTTATCAACTTGAACTGCCTCTGGAAGTGAAATTCCATGATGGTTTCCATGTTTTGTTGCTATGTTATTGATCATGTTATTGATTTGTCTTTATTATGGATGGAAATAGAAGGATAATTCCAATTGGAACCTCAGTGTATATTGCATCAAAAATAGCTCATGCTCCGAAACAAAGAAATCGAGTAGGTTAAAGTGTAGTGGAAGCACTTTGGGCCTAATGAAGCTACATGGGAGATGGATGATCAGATGCAGGCTATGTAGCTTTCATTATTTTCTGGTGGAGACAAGTGAGTTTTTGGTATTTTTACATATTTATATATGGTTGAATTGTAAATACCGCAATGAGAAAATGTCAGTCCTAGTTAGGAGAGGTCAAGTAAAGTCCTAGTTTAAGTTTTGGTTTTGAACCTTTGTCTCTATGTTATTCATCATTTTTGCAAGTTTCACTGAGTTCTAGGTAGAGGCCTGAGTCCTAAGTCTGAAAATGTGGCTCAGAATTTAGGGTCATTGGTAAATATATGACTGGAAAAGTCCCCAGTTGTTGGGAAGTAGGACTTTGGGATCGACTAAATGGTTTTAGCCACTTGGAGGCCTTGGAAAGGTAGTGAATGAGGATCTAGGTTAGTGAAAAAGAAAGGTGACCTGGGGGTTGGACACCTAGAGGGGTTGGGTTTCTCCTAGAGGTCTGGTAGCACCTAAGGGAAGTTAGTAAGGTCCTATGTTGTCGATTCCATTTCCTTAAGGCGATATAGGAGGTTGAGTCTGATCAAAGTAACCCATAGACTCATGTTTACCCCAGGAAAGTTTGTTAAATGGATAGATATGAGAGGAGGTGATGTTACATTGACAAAGGCCACTTGTGGTATGAGTTCAAGAAAGCTAAGCCTCCTATATTTGATGGAGAGTTGAAGAAACTAGAGGATGTAGAAGCCTGGTTGCTTGGAATGAAGATGTTCTTCAAGTTGCATGACTATACATAGAATATGAAGGCCCAAATAATTATTTTCAGTATTAAAGGAAAGGCGAACATTTGGTGGGAAGATGTGAAGCATGTCAGGAGAACAAGGATAGAGGAGTTGAGATGGCATGAATTCAAGAGACTCTTTAGGAAGAAGTATTTGTCAGAGAGATACTATGACAGTCAAGCTAAGGAGTTTTATGAGTTGAAGATGGGATCTATAATAGACGAGGAGTACACGACTTAGTTTCTAGAGTTGTTGAGTTATGTTTCATATCTAAAGGATGAGAAGACAAAGTTTCAAAGATTTATTAGTGGACCTCCATTAACATTCAAGGATTGGATTGTGTATGACAAGCCTCAGTCATTGGAGGAAGTCATTGAGAAGTTGAGGCATCGTTATGAGCAATCAAAGTTTAAGTCCAAGCCTATGCGATATTGGAAAGAGAATGACCAGACTAAAGGAAAATGGCCTATGAAGTGAGCAATACCTCAAGATGCATGTGAGAAAGAAAATGTTGCTCCATTCAAAAATTTTAAGGTGGTAGAGAGGTGACATGGACCTCACTCGAGAGAGCAACATAAAAATGGTAGTTGAAGGGAACCATTGCAATGTTGGATATATGGAAAATATCATCGCAAGAAGGATTGCCTGTTATATCATTGTGGTAGACCTGATATATACACTCCTCAAGAGGCATAGATAGGTGTGGATGTTGGCTAGAGAAATCCTCATGTCTATGCAACATTTGATAACACAAATCACCAAGAATCCATTACGAAATGGAAGGTAAGCTATGTGATCAAGTTGTTTCCATTTTGATTGATCCTAGATTTAATTATAGTTATGTTAACCCTAACCTTGGTGGATAAGTGTGGCTTGAGAAAAGAAGTGGATGTAGAGATGGCTGCAAGTACTAAGAAAAGAATGCATCATTAGGTGAGATCTTGTGTATTTGAGCTGAACGATATGTCTACATCACTACATCTAAGTGTGCATCCTTTGGTTTTGTACAATGTGCTTTTCAGTATGGATTGGTTGTACCTTCATAGGACTAAGGCATATTTTTATGAGAAGGCTATAAAGTCCTTAGATGATGATGGAGAGAAGATAATCTTGTAGGGTAAGAAGAAACCTACATTAGTGAGAATGGTTATAGTTATGTAGGCTAACCACAGTTGCAAGAAAGGGTGTGTATTGTTTGCAATCCATGTTTCTAGTGAAAAAGGTAATGATGTCGAAGGTACAAAAGTCTTTAAGAGGTATCTATATTTGCAACCATTGAAGTATGTATTCCCAAAAGAGATTCCAGAGTAATTGTATCACACGAAAGTTGATTTATCTATTGAGTTGTTAATAGGAGTAGCACCGGGATCAAAGGCACCTTAAAGGATGAGCACTCCAAAGTTAGTGGAACTGAAGCTACAATTGAAGGAAATGCTTGACAAGGGATACATACAACCAAGTGTATCATCTTGGGGTGCACCAGTGTTGTTTGTGAAGAAGGAAGGTACACTTAGGTTGTGCATTGATTATATGAAGTTGAACAAGGTGATGATCAAGAACAGGTACCCATTACCTCATATTGATGACTTGTTTGATTTGTTGAAGGGAGAAACAATGTTCTTGAATATTTATTTGAGATTAGGGTATCATCAAGTACACATCAAATATTAGGACATTTACAAGATTACATTTTAGACTAGGTATGGGCATTATGAGTTTTTTGTGGTTCCCGTTTGTTTGACTAATTCTCCAACTACTTTCATGTGTTTGATGAATAGTATGTTGCATCCTTATATGGATAAGTTTGTAATAGTGTTCATTAATGACATATTGATATATTCTAAGAATGAGGAAGAACGTGTAGAACACTTGGCAAAAATGTTAATATTTCTGAGAGAGCATCAACTATATGTGAATCTTAGTAAGTGTAGTTTCTTTTAGACAAATGTTCATTACTTTTGGCATGTTGTTTCCAAGGAAGCTATAGCTGTGGACCCTAACACAATAAGAGCTATCATGTTGTGGGTAACTCCTAGGAATGTGGATGATGTTAGATCATTCATGAAACTAGTAGGTTATTACCGAAGGTTCATTAGGAACTTCTAATACATTTCATATCCTATTAAATAATTTCATAGAAAAGGAAAGAAGTTTGAATGGATAGCGGAATGTGTATCTAGTTCTAAGCAGTTGAAGCAATTGCTTACAAATGCTCCTATTATAAAGATTGCAGATTGAGACAAGGAGTTTGTGGTATGTATTGATGCTTAAAAGAGAGGAATTAGTGGAGTCCTGATGCAGGAGGGATAGGTGGTATGTTGCGAGTCAAGAAAATTGAATGAGCACGAGAAAAACTATGTGACTCATGATGTTGAGTTGGCAGTTATTATTCATGCCTTGAAGAAGTGGAGACATTATCCTCTTGGGAGGAGGTTTTCTTTTATGAGTGATCATAGTTGACTGAGGTACTTGTTTGACCAACCTAATCTAAATGTTAGGAAAGCTAGATGGTTGGCTATGTTCAGTGAGTTTTACTTAGAGATCAGGTACATTAAGGCTAAGGAGAACATGGTTGCAAATGGTCTTAGCAGGAGAGTGGATGTGGATCACATATCATCTATGAGTTCATATGGAACATATTTATAGGATCAAATATTACAGGTAGGACAACACGATGATAGGTACCAACATCTTAATCACATGTTACAGTAGCAGGTAATAGGTGAACAATATGTGGATTATCATCTCACGATAGATGGTTTAGTGAGATTTAGGAACAAGATCTATTTTTCGAACAATAGTGAGCTCAAGAAGTTTATATTGGGGAATTTCATGTCAAGCCATATTCAGGTCACCCAAGATATGAGAAGACTCTAACAGCACTGAAGAAGTCCTACTATTGGCTGAATTTGAAGAAAGAGGTGGCTAAATTCATCATAAGGTGTTTAGATTGTCAACAAGTAAAATCAGAGTGCAAGGATCCAGGTAGCTTATTGCAGTCGATTCTGATTCTAGAATGGAAATGGGATGTTATTTCCATGGATTACATCACAGGTTTGCTGAAGACATCTAGAAAACATGATTCCATCATGATTGTGCTTGACAAGTTGACCAAGTTAGCTCATTTCATTGCAGTTAAGTCTACTAATTTAGCTGGAGAGGTAGCCCAAGTCTTCATTAGGGAGATAGTAATATTACATGGTGATTCTAGGAAGATTGCATCCTATATAGATGCCAAGTTCACTCCTAGGTTTTGGAAGGATTTGTTTGCAAGTTTGGGTACAAAGTTGGCTTTCAGTACAACTTATCAACCACAGATAGATGAACAAAAAAAGAGGGTTAAAAGGATTCTTGAGGACATGTTGAGGATGTATTTGATGCATCAACAATGAAAGTGGGAAGAGTATCTTCCACTATTTGAGTTTACAAATAAAAATGGGTATTAGTAATCCTTGAAGATGAGTATATTTGAGACACTTTATGGGCATGGTTGTAATACTCCTATTAGCTGGAGTGATCCAGTGAAAAAGTTGTTGATTGGACTAGACATGTTGGTAGCGATGGAAAAGGAAATTTAGGTTATCAAGAAGAATCTAAAGGCAACACATGATAAAAGAGAGTTATGAAGATCAACAGAGGGTATTTAAGGAGTTTCAAGTTGGGGAGCATGTGTACTTGCACATCAAGCCCAAGAGGAGCTCCCTGAGGATTAAATCATGTTCTAAGTTGGCACCTCAGTATTGCGAGCCTTTCAAGATGTTTAAGAGGATTGGACTAGATACCTACATACTTGCATTGCCACCAATAGTGAAATTCTATGATGTTTTCCATGTTCCATTGCATAAAATATACGTGAAGGATGTTGATCATGTGATTGACTGGTCTTTATTGGAAGTGGAACTAGAAGGAGAATTCTAGCCAAAACCTTAATGCATATTGTAGTGATAACAACTAATGCTCCAGAATAGATAGAACGAGCAAGTTAGTGTAGTGGAAGAACTTTGGATAGGATGAAGCTACATGAGAGATGGTAGATTAGATGCAATCTATGTATCCTTCATTATGTTGCAGTTGAGGCAAAGGAGTTTTGATAAATGTACATATCTATGTATGGTTTTTATTATAAATACCATTATGAGTTGTGTTATAAAGCTCCAATAAGAGGCATGATTGTCATGTTTGTGATGTTGGTCATGGTTTTCAATAGGTTGTTATTGTAAGTACTACATTGAGCTAAGTTACAAAGCTCCATAGGTAGTATGTTTTGGTTTTTAGGGTTTTACTGGTCATATGTGTCATAGAACACTGAGAACGATTTTCCTCTAAGGCTGAGGGGTTTGTAATAGCCTTGGGTTAAAATTTCATGTAATAAAAGTTAATAAAGGCAAAATAAGACCAAGGTCATGGGACATGTATTCCAAGATGAATTTTGGGAAAACCATCCTAGTGGTTATTTCTTTCAGTTTAATTATGACTAAGGAAATTGGCAAAGGCATTGGCAAAGGAAAAGAGGCATTATTTGGATTTTTATTTATGAAAATAAAGTAAAATAGGAGAAAAGGGAGTTGAAGGGTCACAAATTTGCATGAGAGGGAAATTGAAGGAAAAAGAAGAAATAAGAAGTTTCAATAATACAAAGGCATCGAAGGATTAGTTGGGAGCCTTCTGTTAGTTTTTCTTTGGAATTAGTTTTAGAGAGAGACAATAGCAACAAGAGAAGAAATCAAGAAAGAAAAGGAAAGGAAAACAATGAAAGGAAAAGGAAAAGAAAGGAAAGCCTAGGAAAACAAGGAGAAGGTTGGATTAATAGCTTAGTGAGAAAGATTTTGTAGGTGATAGGTTGCGTGTGCGATAATTCTAGCTAATTTGTGAATGCACGGTAGATGGATTGGTTTATTTGGTTCATTTTTTCATTGGCACAAGGTTTTCCTTGTTTGAAAATGTTTCTGGCCTTGCCTTGCCATTTCTTGGATAACCATCGTGTGATGGGATTCTATTCTAGTTGAGCTTTCGATTACAGGAAGGTTTTGGAACTAGTTGAGGTGGTATCAAGAAAACTCCCAAGGATTGACGGTGGAGGTAGTTTAATCTCTGGGAAGCCCTCGACATATGGGTGGAGATAGGAAAATTCCTCAAGTTAATGGTGCAGAAACTTTGAGAAATCTAATCTTGTTTGGGTTTCATGATCTTGGTCAGTTTTGGCGAGATCGCGGTAGCATGAGGGTGTAGGTGGTTTAATATATGGAAATCCCTGGTTATTTATGTCTTGAGATCCCACATTCATGCTTGGAATATGGAACGAGAGTGATTAGCTAAATGAAATATTTGGTTTAGCCCAATTTATGGTTGGGTAGTGTGTGGAAATCCCTAACTTGGTTGGCTTCTGCATATGTTAATAAGGATTATTTTCCTATTGTATTCTATGAGAACTTATACTTTATATTATGATGATTTGATGGTTGTTATGTCATGGTTAATAATCTAGTTATATGTTAACTATAAGCATGGATCTGTAATGTACTCTAGCTATGGATTTCTTTAGGATTTTATAAGTATTAGTTGGTTAATGAATGTATGGGCTAAAAAGTGTTATATTGGCTATTAATAGAAGGAATTATACCTTCTTGGTGATTCTCAGGTAACTCACATGTTCAATATATGTTTGAAAAAATGAATGCCATGGCTAGACTTGGTTATGTCAATTTCTTGTTCAAGTTTTGTATGTTTAGCATTGACCTTATGTCATATATCATTATGAGAAGGCTCAAGTAGTTCTGGGTAGGGGTCTGGAGGCTAGTTTGCAATTGTTGCTTAGATATCGGGACCGCATGCACTAAACTGAGAAATTTAGGTCACAACCACATGGATCAAGGCTTTTGAGTGTTGTTGGAGGTCTTCAATTGCCTGTAGGTAGTGTCAAGGTTGTGGTTGGGAGTCTAAGTCACTAAAACAAAGTTCCATCTCAGGGATTAACCACCTGGGGTGTTTCATAAGCTCATGGGTGATCTGTAGTCCCTGTAGGATGTCAGTTTGTGGTCAGTTAGTCTCAGTTTTAGGCCCCACTTCCTTAACTAGATCTAGGAGGATGGATCATGTCATACTGGAACTATGCTTCACATTTACCTGGAGGGCTTGAAAAACGAGGGAATGTGGGGAGGGTCATTACGCTTCATTTTTCTTCTTCCCCCCTCTAGGTATAATTGATTTCAACCATTTTCCTGACAATTAGAAGTTGTTTCACATGTCATCCTTTAACATATTCCTCACAGGATTAACATGACAAATATATTTTCTTCTTTTGCTATTTCGAATAAATATTTAAATCAACATACTATTTCATTTGTCTTTTGACTTTCCAACCAACAATTAAATGTCAAAGTCACAAGGTAAATTTTTTAGGAGTATTACAACATAACTTTCCTATTAACTTTGGTTCACTGAAATCTTTCTTTACTTCCCATTTTTTCTCAATATTTCTTTCATCGAAATAAATGTGTCAATTCCTTTAATGAAATAAAAACTTCAAAGTTAAGGATGCGAGGAGTGATTCACAAATATTAGAGCCTTTCAGTTTTGTTGCAACAAAGTATCATGTAAACTGAGTAGTGTTTGTGGATTAGACCATAGAAATTTAAATATTATTTTTGAGACCTAATTCTAACATTGGAGCTATGAAATGCATCTATCTATTCCCTTCCATGTGGTTGTACTGACAACCATAAAAGTTAAAGGATCTTAATTAATTCAGGGAGCATTCTTTAGTAATTCTCAGTAATTATAACTATATTAGCAAGCCTATGGTATTTGATTCACCAATTGTTTTTTTATTATTTGTCAACTCATTATAAATTTTTGTATATTTTCCATTGTTACGTGAAACATTTTTTTCACCTTTCAAATATTTAAAACTACATCGATTAGTACTTCAATTGATGTTTTTTTTTTTAAGAAGCATACTCAATTTGAAGTTTTACTCTAATGAGGCCAACTTGAATGATGTATTTTCTAGATTGAAATTTTAATACTTATGCATTGGAATATGATAAGACTTTGTGTTTTCTCTTTTTTCTTATTTGAGGCTAGGTGCAGTTTAATTATTCTAAATTTTTATTTTTTTTATAATTTTATGTAAGATCGTCATATTTCTTTATTTAAATTGTATTTGTGAATGTATAAATAAACAGATCACCCTAAAAAATATCTAAAGTATTAAACTTGTACTTATAATTTTTACAAATCTCTATTAAATTCAAAAAATAATGGCTAAAAAATATTTTAAGAAATCAAATATAGAATTATTATAATAAGTCATGCCACATGCCAAGCATAAGAACAAATGCCCATAAACCTAACCCACAATCAATGTGATTTTTCCTTTTCAAAAATCACATTGATTCAAGATATTACCAACAATTACAAATTATATGGCATGATGCCCAATGGCTGGGACTTGGGATGCTTCACTCTAATCAATAGCATTGTCTAACTATTATATGTTTTGAAGATTTTTTGGTCAAATTATGATCTTTTGTTATTTAAAATGTGTATTTAATTACATATATGGATTTAGCATGATAAAAAACCATTAGACACAATGAATTTTAAGAGCTCATAACTCAAACTTCTAATTCCAATAAATCCCTACAAGATTATAGAGAAATTGTCTTATTAAACTTAGTGACATCAAGTTAAAGGATGGTGACAACTTCAAACAGATGAAGCTTCAAATTTCACTTTTGTTCTTCTTAAATGATCCCTTGGCCTAGGTGTCAATGAGGTGGATAGTTCAAAGGTTGGATGGTGATGTGAATTTTCTTCCAATGCCATTCAGGATTATATGTCCTTCCAAAATTTGAAGGATCATTTATCTACACTAGAAGTGGGTGATACCTAATGCATTAATAAATATTTCTATATGTAGTGAGTCAATATGCTTTATTCTATATCATGATAGTGGAATCTATGTACAATTTATCCATTATTATATTCAAAGACTAGGGCTAGGAAGTTGCAAGTTACAATTGTATTTTGGATTCACTACAACCTAGGCTATCCAACTAAAACCAAGGATAACTTGAAAACTAAATATCACAAGGGGAACCATATTTCAAGGTACTCTACCCACCATTGCATTATATGATAACTTTTAACCTATCACCTTCCACACATATTCCATACGAGATGTTGCAAGTTTTTATTGTCACATAAAACCCTCTCAAGAAAACAATCTTAGCTTCTAGTTTCTCACAATATACTTTCTTTTCTTTTAGCTAGCTAGTCACCACTAGTTTTATTATTCCTGTTTATTCTAAATTATTTAGTGGGATTATTGAAATTTCATTAGGCTCGTGTTTCTTTAATAATTCCTTCAACCTTTATTCTTGCCTCTAGGTCTCTTTACTTCTTCTAGGGAACAGAAAAAGTGATCTCCCTCAAATATCTACCTTCCCATCAATGTCTTCTTCCTCTAAATATGATTTATTTTCATTAGTATAGTGATCCTTCATGGTCATGAGTAGAAATATCTTTTTGTCATTATTATATGCATATTTGTAATTTTCTTTTTACGATTCACATATTTCCTTTTCATACTCATAATATTTTTCTCTTGTCTTCATGTTGTTATTTATCACTACTATTTATGAAAATTACATGTGGGCATCTAAAAGAAAGATGACCGATTTTTCTACAATTATGACATAATACTAGTTTACCTATGGAATGCAGCTCTTTTACATCCTACCTTCAACTTCTTCATTTGAATATGGATCTCAACATCTTGAACATTCATAGCTACAAAATATTCTTCATCATTGCTATCTTCCAATTCCTTAAACTTACATGGTCCTCTTGAGATAGATTTCACTTCTTCTACATCTAATACATCTAATCTCTAATCTCAATAACTTTTTCTTCCATGTCTTAGAAGAAAAAGTATTCTTTGTCATCATATGATACATATCAATTACTCTCCTTTAGATCCTTGTCGTTATCACTATTGTTTTTCTTGGCATTTGGGAATTTAGAAGCATAATGACCTATTTTTCCATACATGAAGCATTTGACTAGTTTACCATTTCTTGATCCCATTTTTAGACTCCTCACGAATTATGATTTTTCCTTATCTGATTAATCACTTGAGAATTCATGGTCTTTGATATTCTTTGAATCTTGAGTACTTATTCCTTTTGAGCTGACTTTTTTGTCTTTATTTCATATGTAATGTGACTATCATCTCTATCATAGATGCTTTGCAACTTATCTAAGACATAGTTACCTATCAAATGGGAACTATTACCTCAAAACTGGTACTCTAGCCCAAAAACACCAAAAAAACATGAAAAAACAACCCAAACATGAAAATTGTGTATACCAGATCAATGTTTTTTTAAGGGTAAATTTTAAACATTTTTTTTAAATGGATGAAAAAAACACCCTTAAAAAATAAGTGTTGATTCTGGAATAACAAAAAAAAATCGGGTTACAATTTTGACATTTTCTAACAATGGAATTAAAGATAAAATATCCAAACTTTGAAAAATTGTAAAATTCCAATAATTCTCGGACATGATGTTAAAGATAAAATATCATGTCTCAAATCCAGACAACATGTTGTTAAAGATAAAATATCTTGACTCTAAAAAACCCTGAAATTGTAATTGTTTTCAACCATATCATTAAATATAAAATATAAGGACATAGAAAATCATTAAAATCTTGAAAATTTTTCAACCATGCAATTAAAACCAAAGATTATCACTACAAAACAATCTCATGTTTTCAAAATATTTCAAGCATGACATTATGGAAAAATTTTATGACAAAAAAAATTAAAAATGAACACCTAAATGAAATAGTTATTATACCAAGAGTAATTTATGCTTTAAATGCTAAATATATAGTGATGTTAAAATCTTAGCCTAAGACAACTTGTTACATTGAAACAAAAATTTAAAAATAAACCATCAAATTGACACACAATGTAGGTGATCTCAACCCATTTTAATCAAAACTTAAAGACCAACCATGAAATTGATACATTGTGGGGGCAGACTCGATTCATTATAGCGGAAATTTTAAAATCAACAACCAAATTGGACATAATGGGATCGTGTTGCTAGATGAGCATCGACACAAACCCTACAATGTATGTATATATATATATATATATATATATATATATATATATATATATATATATATATATATATATATATATATTCAAATATTAAAATAAAAACAATGAAAAGAAAACATATATAAAACATAAAACATACAAAAAAACATGATAAAAAAATCAAATATAAAAAATATGTAGAAAGGACAAAAGAAAACCTATAAAATGTAAAAACAATTAACTATACCGTGTAAAAGAAAATAAATGGGAAAAATAAAAAAGTTACAAAAATAAAATAAAACATTAATGATAATAATAATAAAATTTAAAAGCTTGAAAAAAAAAAAGATTCATTGGCCAGCCCGAGGCCCAACGGGCCAGGTGTAAGGCCCATGAGTTGCATGGCGTTCGGGGACATAGGTTAGTTGGACGAGTTGCGGCATGGTGGGAGACACGTGAAGGTAACCGAAGGAAATGCGATGAAGTTTTGGAGGTCAAACGTATATACCTGTGAGGGTGGTCCCGGGCAACCCAATGAGTTGGCGAGCCAATGGGTGAACCATAAAATGGGCGGGCGAACCAACTTAACAAGGGATGAGAAGATGGGTAGGCCGACGAGTTATGGTGAGTGATTGTTGGGTCGGTCGAGCGCCCCCACACAACACACGATGGGTATACATAACGCAAAGGTGAGTTGATTGGAGGAAGATCACTTGGACAGACAAGCAAGTCGAAGTGCGAGCTGAACATTCGTGAGTTCTGCGGTTAGGTGTAGAGCAGTGTGCAAATGTGCCTGCACGATGGGCGGATCGAAGGTTGAACAAGGTAGAGGACCAGGCGACGAGTTTGTGCAGGGAGACACGGGAATGTGCGGCCACCAAACAAACACACAGTTGGGCTGAACAAA
Organism: Pinus tabuliformis; assembly: GCA_031772625.1. Classification (NCBI taxonomy): domain Eukaryota; kingdom Viridiplantae; phylum Streptophyta; class Pinopsida; order Pinales; family Pinaceae; genus Pinus; species Pinus tabuliformis. The sequence goes on from CM062809.1 coordinate 682,697,765, forward strand.
GAGTTCATGTAGGACAACACGGTGAGGGCATCTGTCTAATGAAGAGCAGTTGAACCGAAGGATGTGAACGGTAGTTGTGTAGGAAACATGATGTGCGGCCCACCAAACGAAGGGAGGTCGAGACTATGAACGAGAGTTTGGGAGAGAGGTGACATGAGTGCGTGTGCACCTGCCGAACGAAGGCATGGTTGGCTGAACAATAATGTTAAGCAAGGTAACACAGTGTGGGCATCTGCTGAAAAAACAAAGAATGATCGGTTGGTGACTCGTGTAGGGCGACTGGCGGTTGGACGCGCCCGGCAAGGGCGAACAAAAGTGTTGGGTTATGAATGGAGGTGCGGTCAGCGTGCAGAGGTGCCCGAGTTGGCACATAACACGGGTAGTGGCAACCGAGTTGGGCAAACAACATGGCGATTTGAATGAATGTGTTCAGTGGTAAACGAAGAGTTCGATGAGTTGTGTGGCGATAATTCAGGGGTGCCGATGCGCTGGGAAACTAAGTTTTCCGTCAATGTAAAATTTGGCTATGTGTAAATTTGTGGTTTCCTCAAGATTTAACTTGTATATATATTGATTAATCGGGAAGACTCATTACAGGGAGTTTCTCCTCCCTTTATATTGTTGTGCATTTATGTGTTAATGTTGTTTATGGTGAATGTTAATGGTTTCACTAGGTATAAAGGAAAACATATACTTGGTAAATAAGAAAATAAATTAAGTATTGAATGTTAGGCATAGTCCACGATTACAAGTATTGGTGAAAAGAAAGTGGTCAGTGGTGGCACACCTCCTATAGTGCGGTTGCAGGAGTATCGCCAATGTAGGGGCATGACAGGTGATATCAGAGCTGATTCATAAATCTGGAAGGTGATTCAGGTTTGAAAAAGGAAGTGTAATACTTCGTGACAGGTTTATCAGGGGTAAAGCATAGTTCTTGGGCCAAGCTGAACGACAAGGCATGGCAGGTTTGTAAGAATGCAAAGGGAAGCTCTTGCTGACCTTGTACAAGTTGAAGCAGATGAAAGAAGAGAACCCATGGATTCAAGATAAAGTTGAAGTCTTGGAAAGGAATCCTGAAGATGAACCTCTTTGACTTGGTTGGGCAATGGAGCAGGATGAAGTTGTAGATTGCGATGAAAAAGAAGAGGAAGCTATGATGTTTGAGGATGTTGCAGATGTGACAATGATGGATGGAGGATGAACTGGAAATTGATCAAGTTGGACCAGGATTGTGCAGTTTGCAGACATTGATGAATGAGGAAACTCACATGGAGGAGCCTCATGATGAAGTAAGTACTACTTATACTTGTGTTTTAGTTGAGAATTTGGTAGATGAACCGTATGCAGAGAAGAGAAAAATCAGTTTGCTGATGCAATGGAGGATCTTACCATGCATGTATACGATGAGAACTTTTAAGGAAAGGCAAGGATCATTGGTTGTTGCAGGACTTGTTGGGGTTGTTTGTGACATTATGGTAGAAGGTGCAAAGGCTCGTGACAAGCGAGGAACGTGATGATCATTGCACAGGAATGGGTCATGCTTTAGTCACATGGGAGAATTGGCTAAGTGCCTGACATGACTCATGGACAGATTGGAGGAGGGCACACACTTGAGTATGGTGATACTTGGGTGGACATCTCATGGCTGAGACCAAGAGGAAGTCTTGGTGGAACCTTTAGTGGGGGAGCTATGATGGAAGAGACTCATGTGATGATGATATGGTTGGGCGACTGAGTTCACTAGACCAAATTTGCAGACTTGGGTGAGAATGACTAATTGTTGTGATGACTCTACCTAATTAGACAACATGGGCAACTTGAGTCAGGGATATCAAGTTGGAGACATGGAACATGGCATTATTATGCAGGAGCACTTGTAGAGGTGTCACTTATGGCCATCTAATGAGGAGTGTCAAGGCATGGATATTGTGGAGGTGGATTTGCTGGTGTGACATGTGTACTTATTACTTATAAGCTGATGGAGAGGTTGTGCACTCTTGTACAATAATTCCATGGGCTTGGTTGGAATTGTGAGTGGACTATGGAGCATTCCTACTACATGGAGAGCTAAGGCATCTTGTAAAGACCTTTGGACCGAGACTTTTATGCTTGCTAGAGTGTTGGTCGGAGATGACTCATGGTGCTCATGATAACATGAGGTTGTGACTTTTGAGGACTTCATATATGGTGGACTTAGAGGATCTGATGCATTGAGGAGCCGGGGTTAGGGACTTTGATGTAGAATGGGGTGCATACTTTTGAGTACATGTATGGGTGTGCTTGAAAGAGTCACTTGATGAGGAGGATCGATATGAGACACTTTGGAGTGATGGAGTAACAAAGATGATGATGCCTTGGTGGCTACATTTAGGAATGGGTTGAGCTGAGACTTAACCACTTTTGACACATGGGAGCTGATTGGGAGATAAGACAGGTGTATGCTTGTCTTTATGGTAGACTTGACAGATGGCACATTGCAGATATGATGAAGGTTGCTTCATGGACCTAGATGTGGCACATCGAGAGTCGGGTTTGATGAGAGGATCTCTTCACTTTGAGGAGATGGATATTTTCTAGATGGATGATGATGTTGGGATAGATGCAGTTGATTTCATGCAACACATTGATACCAAACATCATGGAAAGCATGTTTCAGATGAGATGAAGGTTACTTCATGGACCTAGACATGGCTTAGATGGAGATGGATTCTTGGTCGAGTTGATGTTGTGATAGGAGTCTGAGAAATGACTGATGATAGCATGAGGATGTGCATTCTCACAGTTTGAGCATGACAGTTGGATTAGCTACCCAACTAGTTCGAGTCATGGAGGCTAGCAGTGTGCAGAGATGTGTTAGCATTATGTTGGAGTATCATGGCAACAGTTCACATGATGATGATACATGATGAGGTCGACACGATATGTTTTAGTAAGCATGTAGCTTGAGATGGAGGGGCCAACCTTCCACAGTGGAAGAAGCATGTGGGGATTGCAATGGATGTGGTTGATGATCATGGATTGAGGAGACTTTCCGATGTATGACATACCAATGGGGTATATGCCTTGGTATGGATATCTTGGTGACGGGTGATTTCCAGGATGAGAGATTGTTGAGGACAACATTGATTTCAAGTGGGGGAGAATGTAAGGCTCATGAGTTGCAGGGCGTTTGGGTGGGCAGGCGAGTTGGATGGGCTGCGGCATGGTGGGAGACACACGAAGGTAACTGAAGGAAATGTGATGAATTTTTGGAGGTCGAATGTATATACCCATGAGGGCGGTCCCGGGTGACCCAACGAGTGGGCAAGCCGACAAGTGAACTGTCAAATGGGCAGGCGATCCAACTCAACAAGGGATGAGCTGATGGGTAGGCTGACAAGTTAAGTGGGAGGGCCATGAGTTATGGTGAGTGGTTGGTGGGTCGGGCGAGCACCCCCACACAACACACGATGGGTATACATAACGCGAAGGCAAGTCGATTGGAGGAAGATCACTTGGAAGGACAAGCAAGTCGAAGTGTCAGGTAAACATTCATGAGTTTTGTAGATAGGTGCAAAGCGGCATGCAGATGTGCTCGCATGATGGGTGAACCAAAGGGTGAATGAGGCAGAGAACCAGGTGGTGAGTTCATGTAGGGTGACATGGGCATGTGTCTCTACCAAACAGACACACGGTTGGGCTGAACGAAGAGTTTGTGTAGGACAACATGGTGAGGGCATCTGCCGAATGAAGAGCGGTTGAACCAAAGGATGTGAACGGGAGTTGTTCAGGCAACACAATGTGTGGCCCACTGAATGAAGGGACGTCAAGACTATGAATGGGAGTTCAGGCAAGAGGCGACACGGGTGCATGTGCACCCGCCAAATGAAGGCACGGTTAGCTAAATGGTAATGTCGGGCAGGGTAACACAGTTTGGGCGTCTATTGAACAAATGGAGAATGATCAGCTAGTAACTTGTGCAGGGTGACCTGAAATTGGGCATGCCTGGCAAGGGTGAACAAAAGTGTTGGGTTGTGAATGGAGGTGCGACCGACATGCAGAGGTGCCAGAGTTGGCACGGTAACACAAGTAGCGGCGCCCGAGTTGGGAAAACAACAAGATGAGCTGAATGAATGTGTTCAGGGGTAAACGAAGAGTTGGGCGAGTCATGCGGCGACCGTTCAGGCATGCCGACGAGCTGGGCAACCAAGTTTGCCGATGAATGTAAAATTTGGCTAAGTGTAAATTTGGGGTTTCCTCAAGATTTAACTTGTATATATATTGATTAATCGGGCAGACTCATTACAGGGAGTTGCCCCTCCCTTTATACTGTTGTGCATTTATGTGCTAATATTGTTTATGGTGAATGTTAATGGTTTCACTATGCATAAGGGAAAACATATACTTGGTAAAGAGGAAAATAAACTATGTATCAAATGTTAGGCATAGTCCATGATTGCAAGTATTGGCGAAAATAAAGTGGTTGATGGTGTCGTACCTCCTATAGTGTGGTTGGAAGAGCACCGCCAGTGTAGGGGTGTGACACCAGGGGTGGAAAGGGGACGATTCATGACAAAAAAATAAATCAAATATAAAAAAAGATTAAAAAACCAAAAAAATGTCAAAAAAAATGTTAAAAAAAATAAAAAACCAAAATTAACTTGTAAAAATGTAAAATTTAAATAAAAAATATCAAAAAGAAAAAAAAAAAAAAAAACCATTTTTTTAAGTTAAAATAAATAAATAAATAAATCAAAACCTCATTTAATTTATTTTTTAATAATTACCAAAAAAAATAAAAATAAAAAAAGGTTGAAAAAACTAAAAAACAAACTTTGAAATAAAAAAAAGGAAAAGAATTTAAAAAATCAAAATTTAAAATTTAAATTATATAAAATTTAAAATTTAAATTTTATATATATATATATATATATATATATATATATATATAATCCCCCCACCTTAGTGTCACCCTCTCTCTACCCCACCCTAACACCACCATCCCTCCCCTTCCTCCTCGCTCTCCATCCAACCCCACCCCCACTCTTTCCCCCTCCCACACTCCCTCTCCGCACCACCCCCACTCTTTCCCCCTCCCACACTCCCTCTCTGCACCAGACCACCCCACCTCCCCTCCCTTGCTCCCTGCCCACGCCACCACACCCTTTCCCTCACTATCCATCTCTTCACTCCCCCCTCCCCTCCCCACTACACCGTCCCCGCCTACCCAAGCCCCAGGCGAGTGGCCAACAGTGAAAATTTTAAGGATGGAAAATTATCTTGAAGTTTAAAAAGAATGGCTAATCTCACTAGTCCCTAATGTCCAAACTATAAAATGTTTATTGATGTATTTGTAAAATTATTCAAATTTATAATGATTTTATATATACTCTCTATATAATGTTGGCGATTATAAACGTAAAATAATTTTATATTGTAAAACTAAGGCAAATCATTTTTATAAAAAATAGAAATTGGCAAATATTTTTTTGGGAAAATCATGGAAAATTAGCTCACCTGTGAATATTTGCCCCTAAAATCTTTCATGGCGGCCAAAGGGCTGCTAGCTAGGTCGCAAGGTGGGGGCCTGGGAGAGTAGGCGGTGGCTGGGCGCATGGCTCGCTTGGGCCCCCCACTAGCGGCCAAAGGGCCAATCGGCCTGCGGCCCTTGGGCCACTGGCCGGGGTCCCGGGTGGGCGGGGAGCGCAAAGTGGGGAGGGGAGAGGGGGGAAGGAAGGGGTGGGCAGGGAGGAAGGGAGGAGGGGTGAGGTGGGCTGGGGTGGGAAGGGGTGAGGTGGAAGCGCGTGGGCGGGGGAGCAAGGAAGGGAGGGTGGGGTAGGGCGGAGAGGGAGGAGGAGACGAAAAGCGAGTGGTGGTGGGGTTGGGTGAGGAGGCAGGCGAGGAGGGGGAGCGAGTGGGGTGAGGTTGGGTGGGGATGGAGAGGGACGGTGAGAGAGGGCGGTGGTAGGGTGGCAAGATTTTTTTTTTTTTTAACTTTTATAATTTTAATATTTTATTTTCTCAAAAAAAAATTAATTTTTAATTTGATAAACTAAATTTTTAAATTTAAATTGTTCTTAAATTTTAATTCTTTTTTTTTTAATTTAATAATTTAAATTTTAAATTTTTTTTTTTTTTTTTTTAATATTTGTTTTCTTTAATTTTAATTTTTTTTTTTAATTTTTATTTTTTTAATGTTATTTTTAGGTTTTTATAATTTTAATTAAAAAATAAATCCTAATTTTTTTTCAATTTTTTTAAATATTCTTTTATTTTTTTTTATTTTTTAATTTAAATTTTATTTTTTTCCTATTTTTTTATTATATTTTATTTTTCCTTCGTAATTATTAATTTTTTTAAGAGATTTTTTTTTTATATAACCTTCAAAAAATTGTTTTATGTTTTTTTGGTGTTATTTGTTTTCCCTTAAATTATATATATATATATATATATATATATATATATATATATATATATATATATATATATATATATAATTTTTGTATTTATATCTTCAAGTTTTTTATTTATTATTCCTTTTTCGTTAATTTTTTATTCGATCTTTTTTTTTTTTTTTTTACAAGTTAATTTTGGATTATTTTTTACATTTTTATGGGTTTTTTTCGTGTTTATATATATATATATATATATATATATATATATATATATATATCTATATATATATATATATATATATATATATATATATATATATATATATATATATATATAATTTTTTGTATTTGTTTTTTTTGTGATGTTTTTTATATTTTATTACCAACATTTTAAAAAATTATCCACACTTAATACATTAGAGAACTTAAAGTGTAAAACACAAGCCCTCTAAATAAAAATGGTTGATGCTCATCAACACTTTTCAAAATCAAGATGAAAATCACTAACAAAAAAAAAGTTCGCACTTGATACATAAAAAAAAATTAAAGTGTCAAAAACAAGCCTTCTAAAAAAATGTGTTGATATTGCATCAACACTTTTCAAGATCAGCATGAAAATCGGTAACATTTAAAAAAAATGTTCATACTTGAGACATAAAAAAATTAAAGTTCCAAAAATATGCTCCAAAAAAAAAGGTGGATTCTGAATCATCATTTTTCGAAATCGAGTGATTTTTTGCTACCTCAAAAAAATGGGTACTAAGTAATTTTCTTGTTTGATGAGTAACTATGTGACTTACATTTATCTTATTGTTTCACAATAAATCACCTTATCATAATCTAATTTTGATATACCACTCAAGATGGAATCCATGGTTTATGTATTCTTCCTATTATTCTTCCTTCAATCCACTACAGATTGCCAATAATCGTAGCCAAGGGTCATTAGATAATGCCTCGTTCTTTCCTTATAGATTGCATAATTTGATCCATTCAATAATGGAGCTCTATTTGTGTAAAATCCATCCTTACTAACCATGGTCCTTTTGAGATCTTCCTTCCAATGGTTGGATTGCTTCTAAATGAACTTGCTTTGATAACAATTTTTCGAACTATGATTGCATTGAAGGCGAGTGTAAATAAATGGTCAAATTTAGTAATACAAAACACTTTAGACTATATAAACATCAATCACATAAGAAACACATGCGAAAACCAAATGTATGTGGAATCCCTTAAAGAAAGAAAAATAAGAAAACTTATTTATTTGAATATTTTTTATAAGCACCAATCAGAAGGGGATATTCATCCCCTGATATATATGAACCAACCTAAAGAAGACACCTAAACTCTAATTTATAGACACCAACCTGAAGAAGAACCATATCCCTCGATTTGTAGGCACCAACTTGAGGGAGACAGGTATCCCATAACTTATAGGGACAAACCTAAACGAGACACTTATCCCATAATTTTATAAAGATTTAATGTTTCGTTCTACTTTGTTCATTACTCGTACACATCTCTCTACTTTGTACTTCACAATTCTGCACATAGTAATAACTTTGATCCTCTCAACTTTGCACAATGCTCTCTACTCATGTATTACAACTTTTCTGTTGCACTTTGGTCATCATAGGACTAATCTGTTGTATAGATTAAACATTGATCCTATCACATGCTGCAACACTTATTTACACTTCAACACTTAGCCTCATTATGCTCACCTCAAATATCATTTCTTACTTATCCATCGATAATACTCATCATTATCATCTCAGACAATATTGTTTCATATTTTAGAAAATATTACAGGCTTAACCATTTTTTGTATACTACAAACTTCATTACACACTTCGAGATTGTTTGGAAATATTTCTATCTCCATCAGAGTTCATTCTCAGCTCAACAATAATCAAAATATGTGAGTTTTCTTTTCTAAGTTCAATTTTCTTATTATCTTACTATACCAATCCACACTTCACACCATATCACACCATTATTGATTAAATTATTTATATACAATTACCTAGATCTGAGCTGAAAACGCGTAGAATTCTGATCTGAGTGGATGATGTGCCTTGGATCCCCTTTCAACGCTAATATCATGGATGAATGAAAAATATCAACAAGAAGCACTAATTCATGTGGAATTTATAATGCCCAGTTTACACATTGGTTCCCTAACTAATTTGAGATATGGGGGTTTCATAGAACAAAGGTTGTCAAAACTATTACAGTTGGAGGAATATGGTGCAATGGTGGGGTTCCATCAAAATTTCCAAAACGCACATGAAACTTTTTGGCATGATAAGTGCATAAAGTAAAAGAATTTTCAACCAAGTTATTTGGTCTTGCTCTATGATAGTAAATTCCTTAAGCATCCAAGGAAATTTCACACGAAATTTCAGATGCATTGGCTAGCTCCTTATACAATGTAGTATATAATAGAGGTATAAACACTCCAATTATAAAAAATCAATGGGGAAACCATCGAACAGTTCATTAATGGAAGACAAATAAAAATCCCTTGGAGAATTCAACACATTTTGTATTAAGGGGATCCATATTGAAGAGAGAAAAAATGTAGTGGGAGCATTTTTAAGAAATCGTGCATAAGAACAAAGGCAGGAAAACATCATATGCATGCGTTGAGGTGACAGATTAGTGCTTGACATGAATGAAATTGGGAGAAGGAAGTAGACAACATATAGGGAAAAATCATGACAGGCCACATCAAAAGGTCACCATAGCCATGGCGGGATTGAAAAACCATTGCACTTATGGTTGCATGACCAAACTATAATGGCACATATTGGTTTATAATAGTAAATATGACAAGAGAAGTTGTAGATAGGACATCTGCAGGTGTAAGTAGGAACAATAGGGATATACGTAATACGAGAATTAAACTTGGCAACTACGATAGAGTTCACAGTATGCTGCACAAGGACAAGAATTTGAAAAATTTTAGCACAAGGTTAAATGAATTCATTGTGTCAATAAGGAGAGGTAATGATTCCAAGTTTTGAATGTGAGGAAATGTTGAAAAGATGAGGAAGCGATCTAGGTGGATCCTCAACTACAATTGAGTCTAGTCATATTAGTTATGTCTAGTAATGTTTTGAGACTGGGATGGTCATGAATAGCGATAGATCCCAACATGCTAAAAATTTCAAAGTTCTCAGATGCAGTTGAAACTATGGTCATTACGTAGATCTCATCATTCTAAATTCAATGCAATTCGAATGGGTGAAAAAGGACATCGTATGAACAAGTTATGAGCAGTCAAAGTTTTTGGGACAAACTCCAAAAAGAGGTCAAAAGTCAAAGTTTGCAGTCAGCGGTCAACTCATGGTTCTGCTGGTCAACAACCAAGCTCATGGTTCCGACTGATACATGGCGCGTTCTGGTTTCGCGAAGTTGCGGTTAGTGATCAACTCATGGTTCTGTTGGTCAACAACCAAGCTCATGGTTCCGACTGATACATGGTGTTTAGGTTTCGCAAAGTGTCTCATTTTGGTTGGTCAAATTTTCGTGGTTTATGATTGGTTGGTTGATATTTGAATTTGCAGTCAGCAGTCAACTCATGGTTCCGTTTGTCAACAACCAAGCTCATGGTTCTGACTGATACATGGGGCGTTCTGGTTTCGGGAGGTTGCGGTCAGTGATCAACTCATGGTTCCGCTGGTCAACAACCAAGCTCATAGTTTCGACTAATACATGGCGCGTTTGGGTTTCGCAAAGTGTCTCATTTTGGTTGGTCAAATTTTCGTGGCTTATGATTGGTTGGTTGATATTTGAATTTGAAAAATAATGGAGTGCCACGTGGCATGGCTAGTTAACATTTATTATGGGAAAACAAACCTATGGGAGGATTGAACTGCATACCTATCTAACAACACCACAATGCTCCACCATTGCACTATTAGCTTGTTACATAAATGTATATGGTGACCCATTCTATTTAACATTGAATATAGCACATAAGGGAGAGAGGGGAAGGGTGGAAGCCTCAGCCCTTGGTCATCGTATGTTGCATAGGACCTCGTCATAGGAGTGGTAGCAGAAAGGATGGGGTGGTAGCCTAGGCCCCAAGTTCCATTACACCCACAGGACCACAGTGGAAGTCTTAGCAGAGAGGGGCGAAGTTCCAACCCTAGCCCCCGGTCATGACATGTGACATATAACCATGGCATAAGTTGGGAGGAGCAACCGTAGAGAGGCAGAGTTTTATCCATAGCCCTTGGTGTTATGGGCACCACAAAACCATAGGTGGAACCAGGCAGAGGGTGTGGGTAGTTAGCCCCGACCCTTGGTTACCGATGCCCATGTGACCTAATCCTTGGAGGATATAAGGCTTATCCAGCAAGGGCCATAGGACCATAGTGGAAGGCTCAACAAAGAGGGGCGAAGTTCCAGCCCCAGCACCTGGTCGCGACATGTGACATATAACCATGGCATAAGAGGCAGAGTTTTAACCCAAGCCCTTGGTGCTATGGGCACCAAAAAACCATAGGTGAAGCCAGGAGGAGGGTGCGGGTAGTTAGCCATGATCCTTGGTTACTGGTGCCCATGTGACCTAATTCTCGGAGGAGATCAGGCTTATCCAGCAAGGGTGTGGTGCAAAATTTTGGTTAGCGAAATGACCTCCGAGGATTTGAACTGGGAACCTCTAGACACATAATCTCAACTTCTATCATTGTGTTATCGATGAATTACTCATTATTCATACCTCGATGCATTATTTTATAGTGAAAAGTTGGTGGTAAGGCTAATAAAAACAGTAGAGCCCGCCATGGTTGGTGGCTTCACCATAGTTATCTGCTATGCCAACGATATCCAACCTCCTGCTAAATTCAAGGATAATAGATATTTATGGATTGGGTGTTAACTTGGTGGTGGATATGAAATATTGGGTAAGGTTTTATGTTCCATAGTTATCAATGCTTATAACGCTATTTTCCTTATCACATTCCATAAGGGTCACATTGAGCATGCGCCAAAGTTCTGGGACAGAACTACAGGCCATAAACTCAGATACGTTGTATTATGGTTATGTGGTTGGGGTGGCGGGTCCATTGACCCAGCCACCAATTCTTGTTTTTATCATAACGTATCAATAACCTGCAACCAAAAAAAGTTGAATGCGGATCAAACCCCAACCAAGGTCTTTATAAGAACAATTCTCAACCAAAGACACAGAGCAAGTTGTGTTGTAAGGTTTGCACAGTCAAACCCATCTATGTTTTGAGCAGAGATTATTTTTAACTTTCTGAAGTAATACGAAAGCCTTTTTTATCATTTCAAAAGCCTAGATAGGGGTTTTAAGGCATTCCAGATGCAAGGGAAGAGTTAGTTTATTCATTGGAGCAACTATTTTTTCAGTATGATCAGGAGGAAGACAACAATAACACTTTTGTTTTGAAGCAGTTATATTATTTCTTTTTGATCTCGAATTTGAGTATGAAGACCTTTGTTACATAGTCCTTTTTGTTTTGGTTCATTGCCTCTTTGTAAAATTGAGTCAGATTATGAGTGAGAGTTCTATGTAGGAGGAGGTTTCTTGAAGGGAAGCATTTCCACTCGATCATCATCCTGACTCTAAAAAACGAAGATTTTTTATGTACTCACTTTGAAGCTGAGATCAATAAAGCAGCCTAGCCTTTGGAGCAAGGCCCGGAGATGTAGCCCAAGAGGGTTGAACTCCATTAACAATTGGTTGTGCCTTTTCCTTTATGTCACTTTTGAATTTTGAATGTTTTGTTTCATCTTTAAGTTCATTTAAATTTAATTATTCATATTTTAATAAGTTATGAATTAAAGACGTAAAGTTTAAAGCTTGCAAAGTGTTAGAGGACAATCAACCCCTATTTTCAGATCAATTAGTATTTTAGCGGGTTCCAACCAAATTGCAATTATGGATAGAAGCATGAATAAAATTTGGTTGCAAGAGTTGGAAGAATTCAATCAGCAATATCCATAGGAGAATGTTGAATTGTGACACATGGTGCAAGTATTACAAGAATATAAACAAAGATTGCAAGCAAGGATCCAAGCCATGGAGGGCATTTGAAAGACGAGAACTCTCTTAGATCAAACTCCATCTGTTATTGGAGAAAATAGAGTATATCCACTTCATTAGCATTCAGATGAAGAAATATCATATCCAATTGCTACTCCAAAAGAGTAGTCAATGGAAGAAGCGATTGGTACTTTTTCCTCACCTTCTAAGGAACTTTCTTATGTACCAATATCTTAGGAAATTGATTCAGAAAAAGGGAAGGAAGAGGATTCAAGAGATAATGAGATTGGAGTTTTCAAAAAACATACCAAAGGAATTAGTATGAATTTGATGAACATAATGGGATATCAGCAAGGTCAAGGCCTCAGTAAGCATGGCCAAGGTAGACTCCATCCAATATTAGTTCACAAAATACCCAAATATGAAGGATTGGTATTTGATCAATCAACATGTGACTATTTTGAAAAGAAAGGTCACATAGAAAATCGATGTTGGTCACTACAGCATGAGAAAATGTCGAAAAAGATAGAGGATTGTAAAGGAAAGAAGATGGTTCATTCTAGCAGTGATTCAGAAGGTGAGTCACTTAATCAAAATTTCGTTACGGAGATTATTAAAAATACATATCAATGTACTTTTTGTGGTAGTAGTTTCCATTGTGTAGACGAATACTGGAAGAAGAAGGTTTACAATAAAATGGTACATTCTTCAAGGAGTAGTGTGTGGAAAGATTACACAACACTACAAATAAAGAAAATTCTGGGAAAGACTTTGATATAGTCAAGGAAAGACTTAGCACAGTCAAAACAGAGATCAGAGAGATCGAGCAAGAATATGACCATCATAGACTCAGGAGGGAGAGTTTGTTCATAGTTTAAGCTGAGTAGAAATTCAAAGATTAGATGTCCAATGCTACCATGTGAATCGACGGTGGCACAATCAAGATGAGGGGAAGTAAAGGAAACTAGTAAGGAATAATTTAAGTCTCCAAAAAATTACTTACTTGGAACTAGACAGATTTCATTCCTTATGTTTAACTGTCAATTGTGTGTTTATGATTTTTCATAACATTGGTAAGACTAATTGAGTATATAATAGGGTCTAGAATGTTTATGTACTGATGATTGATGTAGTAAATTCATTATAGTAATAAACATTTGGTGGACCAAAAGTCTTTTAATAGGTAGGTATGATCCAAGTGGATCTTGTATTGCAATTGAGTCTAGTCATATTGGTTATGTCTAGTAATGTTCTGATACCTAGATGATCATGGATAGAAGTAGATCCCAACATGCTAGAAAATTCAAATTTCTCAAATTCAATTAAACCAGGGCTCATTACGTAGATCTCGTCATTATGAATTCAACGCGATTTGAATGGGTGAAAAAAGACATCGTATGGACATGTTATGAGCCATCTAAGTTTTTGGGACAAACTCCAAAATTAAGTCAAAAGTCAAAGTTTGTGGTCAAAGATCAACTCATGGTTCCGCTGGTCAACAACCAAGCTCATGGTTCTGGCTGACACATGACGCATTCAGGTTTTTCCAAGTATCTCATTTTGGTTGGTCAAATTTTCGTGGTTTATGATTGGTTGGTTGATATTTGAATTTGACAAATAATGGAGTGCCACGTGGCCTCCTCGTGGCATGTTAAAATTTGCTATGGGTCGACAGGGCCTCTAAGAGGTTTGAACCATGGACCGACATATCAACATCACAACACTCCACAATTGTGCCATTAGCTTGCTGCTTAAACATAAATAGTGATCCATTCTATTTAATGTTGAATATGGTGCATATGGGAGAGAGGGGTCACGTACAAGCCTCATCCCTTGGTCATTGTATGTTGAATAGGACCTCAGTGTATGAGTGGTAGTGGAAATGAAAGGGAAATAGCCCAGGCTCCAAGTTCCATTGCACCCACGAGACCACAATGGAAGGCTCGACAAAGAGGGGTGAAGTTCCAGCCCTAGCTCCTGGTCATGACATGTGCCATATAACCATGGCCCAAGTTGGGAGGAGCTACCAAGGAAACGCATAGTTTTAGTCCTATCCCGTGGTGCTATAGGCACCACAAAACCACAGGTGGAGGGTGCCGGAAGTTAGCCCCAACCCTTGGTTACCGTGCCCATGTGACCAAATCCTCGGAGGAGATAAGGTTTATCTGGCAAGGATGTGGTGTAAAAATTTGATTAGCGAAATAACCTCCAAAGGAATCGAACCAACAACCTCTCTACACATAATCTTGACTTCTACCATTGCACTATGGATGCATTGCTAGTTATCCATACCCCGCTGCATTATTTTATGGTGAACTGTTTGTGGTAAGGTTAATAAAAATAGCAGACTCTTCCATGGTTGGCAGCTCCACCATAGTTGTTTGCTATGCCAATTATATCCAACCTCCCACCAAACTCAACAATAGCAAATTTTTATGAATTATGTGTTAACATGGTGGTCGAAACGAAATATTGGGATAAGGTTTTATGTGCCAAAGCTATCAACATTTATAATGCCATTCACCTTATCACATGAGATAAGGGTCACATTGACTATGCACCAAAGTTCTCAGAAAGAACTTCAATCCATACACTCAGATACATTGTGTTATGGTTATGTGGTTTAGGTGGCAGGTCCATTGACCCCACTACCAATTCTTGTTTTTGCCATAATGTATGAACAATCCACAACAAAACAACATTGAATATGGATCAAACCCCAACTAGGGTCTTTATAAGAACAACGCTCAACCAATGAGACAGAGTAGGTCATGTTGTAAAGTTTCCATAGTCAAACCCATGTATGTTTTGAACAAAGATTGGTTTTGACTTTCTGAAGTCATACGAAAGCCTTTTTGAGAAATTCAAAAGCCTAGATAAGGGTTTGAAGGATTTTTGAATGCAAGGGAAGAGACAATTTCTTAATTAGAGAATCTATTTTGTTAGTATTATCTGACGGAAGACTACCATAATAATTTTGTTTTGATACAACTATACTATTTCCTTTTTATCTCAAATTTGTGTACGAGGACCTTTGTTACATAGTCCTCTTTGTTTTGGCACAACCGCCTCTTTGTAAAATTGAGTGAGATTACGAGTGAGATTTCTCTGTAGGAGGAATTTTCTTGAAGGGAAACATTGCCACTCCATCATCAGCTTAACTCTAAAAGATGAAGAATTTTTATGTACTCACTTTGTAGCCAAGATTATTAAAGAGGCCTAACCTTTGAAGTAGGGCCCGAATATGTAGCCCATGAGGGGTGAACTCCATTAACAACTGGTTGTGTCTTTTCCTTTATGTCATTTTTTAGTTTTGAATGTTTTGTTCCATCTTTAAGTTCACTTAAATTTAATTCTTCATATTTGAATAAGTTATGAACTAAAGACACAAAGTTTAAAGCTTGTAAAGTGTTAGAGGATGATCAACCCCTATTTTTAGATCAAGAAGTACCCATTAGGAGAGAAATATTTGAGGAGAAGGCTAGAATTTTGATGTCATGAGTACTGGATAACATTGCTCGGTTTATGAAAAATCTATTCAACACATTTGTTCTAGATAATTTAGCACAATGAATGTCTGCAAAGGCATATATACCATTGAGGAAGCCCAATGTAGCAGTAGTTTAAGGACTTGATGGCAATATTTCCCCTGACCTAGAGTGGAGGATCGCTATCAATATGCGACATGAACAAGGGGATAATTACAAGGACTACACTATTTAGAAGGAGATAGCCCTGCATGCTCTAAGAGGTGGCATGCATATCTTTATTAAAATGATAGGTGCAAAATATGCTAATTGCAGCCTCAAAAGAAAGTACCACATGAAAGGAAAATAGAAAAATGTGAGTAAGGGCACCAAATTTTGAATCCATTAAAAAATATAGGGTAGTAAACTCAATGTGGTGGAAAAAGTAACATGGAATAATAGAACTATTGAGTGAATCAAAACGAGCCACAGGTGAGTGTTGGAGGCTTTCGGAGCAACAATTTTGAGGAATGATTTTAAGGATTTTGTGTGGAGTGGCATGGCCATGCAAAAGGATATGACATGGAATATTGAGTAAGGAGAAGCATAGAGATTGCAAAACAAAACGAAATACCTTGAACTACTTTTTAGGTTTTTACCCATAGTATTAGGAATTTTCGATTGTAAAAGTAGGTTGTTTGTTGGTGTTATGCCCCAATGTAAACTTATAAATAATTAAGGTTGTGATGTAATGAGATTCATGAGGGTCAGCATTATGGTGAAGGGTCAATGTTGTATGAAAATATCACACTATAATGTGATGAATTCAACTAGTGAACCATGACAACTATTATGTAAGGAAGGGTTTATGAAGTAATACAATTTTATATTTGCAATCATTTTCTATTGTGTTCATTATGACGAAAATGATCTAGTTTACTTTCATGCTTTTTTGGGCTATTTTACTAATTAATGTATTGTGCAAATTATGGGTATACTTAAAATTTCTCTTACATCGAGAATGATAGTGATAAAATAGGCTACATGTCTCCTTCACCACTTCATAATTTCCTAGGATCCTACCACATTCCTATACTCCCTCATAAGATTCCTTGGGTGAGACTTCACCTACTTGTGGGTGACACAAAAATTACCAGTTTCTGAGGGTTTTTTTTGTCTATCTCACATTAAACTTGGGTCTTCCCTCCGCGTGCCAATAGTCGATAATCCAATGATTTCTTTCTATGTTTTACTTCAACAAATTTATTCACATAGATAAAATTTTGCTAAAGATGTGGTTTTATGATGAAGATTCTTTGGTTCATGATTCTAACATCAGTTTGTAGCGGTATCCCAAGGAAAAGATGGAATCCAATCTCCAACATTATCATACAATCCCTTGGTTTGAGTTTGGTTTCAATGTTTATAGAATTTATAAGTGTGTATACCATTTAAGCTTTATTTTATTAAGATTGAGATAAAACAAACAAATATCTATCAACATTAGAATTCCATCAACTTCAACCACATTATTGGTTTCAAATAATTCTACCTCTATACAATTCAAATTTGACATTCACAACATTTGACCTGGCAACATTCAAATCAGTGAGTGTTAGTAACTAAATACATTTTGGGGAAAAAATAATTTTAATTCTTTTCATTTATTACGGATAAAGGAAATTCATTAATATGTGGTTTATCACATGCTTGCTAATTTACCCTTTATCCTACCTAGTTTTATTCACCATTATTACACCATGCCTACCGTACTAATTATTCCTTATCAACCATGAGCTTATGAGTCTATTCTATGAATCTCTTTATTCTCTTTGTTTCCATATCAACTTAGTTACATTGACATGATAAGTAAACATTGTAAATAGGAAACATGATTGTTGTAAAATAAATTTTCAATAAAATGGTTGGTAAGGGTTTGTTTCTAGATTATCCCACCTACATCAATTCCATTGATAAAGAGTGTCAGAAAGGAAATATTGAGGGGGTTTATGTATTTATTGTATTGGCATTGGGGGAATAATAAAAATTACTCAAGATGGGAGGAAATGACCAAGGTTAAAGGTAGTGTAAGACCATAGAAATGTTAATATACTCTTGTTTGTATCATATTGATAGTAAAGTAATTTAGCATACTCAAAAAAGAAAAAAACTTTGAACACCCTCCCTCAACACCTGTTAGATACTCAAGCAAAATGACATAGGTATTTGATAGGGGTATTACAAAAGTGACTTACTTTATTTTTAATTAACATAGATCCATCTTAAACTTGAATCTATCAAGCACAAAGAGGGATCAAATTTTTAAAAGTGTATTTTTTTTGTTATTTAATTTCATGTCATGAATTAGTTCCTTCATATTAAATGATAAAAACATCACATCTTCAAAAAATTGATTCCTTTAGGTGTTGGAAGATTCAAGAAATGATTATTATCCTCTGCACCCAACATCTTCCCCATACTGGGCTCTATATATAGTTCAACCTTTTTCATTCGTTGTAAGTTAATAAAACCAAAAATATTTCTAAATTCATTAATAATTTATGCCCATAGATAAGCCTTCATTCCATTTATTATGATAAATTAAGTAGAGTTATCTCTCTTTTTTCCATGGCTAACTCATAATCATAGTAAATATTTGTTATTATTATCTTTGTCATATAGTAAAATAAACAATCCTCTCTACCTTTAATATTACCTCAAAAAAAACTAAAATACAATTAATATCAATTTGTATTTTTTTAACATTAAAGTAAGTCTCTCTCTCATAATTCTAACCAATCCTTATCAATTTCATCTGGACTGACTATTATCAGAGACGCAAATTAACAAATCCCTGCAATGAACCATAAACGGTAAAATTTCTATCATCCTAACGAAACTACCATGACTTAATTGAATTTTCATCGACATTTTATCGAAGTTAGAAGTGAATTGAAGAATTTCGATATTTATTTCTCCCATACTGACTTATTTATAACTATGTATTATAATATAAAGCTAAATTACAAATCACATAAATTTCCATCGTAAGTATTTTAAACCATTAAAATCTTGTTAAAAAAATTTTCACAACCAACACACTAATTTTATCTATATATTATTCACAACCAACAAACTAATTTTACCTATATATTATTGTAGATATTATTACAAGTTAAACCCAGATAAATTATGAAAATCTTGATTCTGAAGTTTCGATTGTGCACCTAACTGACATTGTTCAATCTGTGAAATTGCACAGGTGGTCTCTTATTGCAGGGACATTGCTTGGGCGGATAGAAAACTAGATAAAGAATTACCGGAACTCCCACATCAAGAGAAAATTGTGGATAGAGGGAATCGACCCCAGTCCCATCGTCCCCGCATTCAGCCTTAAAGTAGCAAGAATACCCGGGTCTCTGGGCCTATTCCTGACCATGAAGTTGCGGTGTTCCAAAGCCCCATATTGCCGGAGATAGCAGACTTCTTTTGATAAGACCAGACGGAAAGTTGGGCGACCGAGCCAACGACTTTGCATGAGGAAGGACATGCAGACCTCAATCTCATTTTGCGTATGAACTTGTTGTCTACTTTCGGCCCCGCTGCAAACATACCTTCAACGATTGAATGAACCATAGTTTCCCCAGCCGTGGATTGTTAATTCCAAACGTGTTGGACAAGGAGCGATATGATGAGAGAAAATATAGGTAGCAAAGTACATGTTAAAGCTCCAAGATGGTGTAGTTAATGTATGATAGACACACATGATAAACCTTCAAGCATTATGATATGTGTCAAAGCATATGAAATTATTAGTAATGCCAATGAGGATTTATGGAGACGCTGAAGTTTTCAATCTTGGAAGGTATTATTTGGTAAAGGCTTTGTGGTGGACTTCATGGCAAAAGTATTGACCATTGTATTGGATTATTTTGGTATTGATAAAATTTCAATGTTTTTAGATTAGGTAAGTTTTTTTTAAATTGTATTGAGTTTAAATGTTTGATTTTTGGTTACAATCCATTGTATTATTTTGGTATTGATAAAATTTCAATGTTTTTAGATTAGGTAAGTTTTTTTTAAATTGTATTGAGTTTAAATGTTTGATTTTTGTTTTTGAAATTGGATTTAAATTTAATGATATAATTTTATTGAGATTGTAATTTTAATATTTAAGTCTTATTATTGAATATAAAAATAGATTAAATATTTTTAATATACAGATTAATATTTTAAATTTACAATTCTAATTATTTTTAACTAAATTTTAAATCAAATTTATTAAGAAATCCTAAAAATACCGAAAAATGAAACTTTTAGACTATGCTAATTCCATGAAATGTAGTTGTTTTTATTAGTATATCGACATTAAAAAAAAGTACTTCAAGCGATTTATTTGGTTTCCCTTTATTACTTCATAAATAATTTATAGAATGTAATAAAGGATTTTTATTTCCTTCGATTTCTTTTGATGCTTCATAGATTTTTATATCCCTGCTATGTCAAGGAGTAATAGCCTATCCCTGCTATGTCAAGGAGTAATAGCCTATAATAATAGGCTATAATATATATAGAATGATTACAATTGCACGGACAACAACTCAAAATTCATGACAATAAAGCAATGCCCCAATCATGACACTTTTCTATCACTATTTTCTTTGTCTATTTAAAATAGTTTTTTTTTTTTTTCTAAAATCATGGAGAGTGAGTCTTGGCTATATCATACTTGTGTAACACTATTTTTTTTTTATTCAAAATAATTGTTTTTTTAATTTAAAATAAAAGTAATATTAATATAATAATATAAATTAAATTTGTGGTATAAGAAATAATTATTATTACACATCAATCCATAATAACTATAAAAAATAATTATAAAATAATTATAAAAATTATATATCTTATTATTGTTTAATTATAAAAAATAATTAATATATAATTTGAATTTGAGTGTGTAGAAAATTTTAATTATGGAGATTTATTTTCTTTAAGTATTTTCTGAGACATTCTACCAAGAAAGCAATTAATTTGTTTTTGACTACCTATTTAGTTGAGAGCCCATTTGTTTTTAACTACTCATTAGTTGAGATTCGACCAATATATTTTATAATGTTTAATTTTACAAAATATATATTTATTTTTTAACATTATTAAAAAATCCTAATTTGTAAGAGAGAAACGAGAGATGATCTTATACTATTACATAAGTCAAAAATTACATATAAATCACATGAGTCTGATATGGTCTTCATTAACAATTAAGTTCACTCTGGGATCTTGCAGACACTTCTCTTTTTTCACCACCACGCTAGCTACCACTTGTTCTACATTTGAAACATATGTTCCTCTCATCATCGTTGATGAACTTTGTAGAATTGTCATTTCTTGACTACCCTGAAGAATAGCCCAGATATTCAATATCTCTATGGACAAGTTTCCATCCTAGTAGTGTGCACCGAAATACACACTTCGAGTTATATAGGTAACCTGTGTAAGTACAAATCTTTTCCAATAGTCAATTATTCCATTGACATTTCTTTACACACACATACACACATTGATAACATATAACTAATACTATAATTGATAGTTGTTTTAAAAAAACATGAGAACCTCTGTATTAAATTCATTATGATTGTCACAATCTGAGAAGTGTTCAATGTTGGCCTCTGGAAAGTCTTCAATGGTAGCTATGTTGGTCGATTTCTTTAATTTATTATTTAAGATATCTCTGGCATGAGTTCTACAACTGAATGTTGTGTGTCCATGTTTTCAATAGTAAAAAGATTCCATGGGGTTCTTGTTTTTATTGACTCTGCGCTTTGAGAATATGTCATCTAATCATGTGAGTTGACCTTTATGTTACCTAATTTCATCATGTTCTCTTCTACTAAGAGTGTTGCAATCATTTCATTTCATCATGTTCTCTTCTACTAAGAGTGTTGCAATCATTTCATCTAATGATCGAGAGGAAAATTGACTTAAGGTGAAAAACTCATTATCATAGTTTGAAGATAACCTATTTAATGAAATAGCCTTAGCATCTTCTTCTTTTAATTTTACCTCAATTTCCTCTAGCGGCCTTATGAGTGATTTTAAACATTTATGTGTGTAGACAATGATACCCATTATACATTTTGAGATTGAATAACTGCAATTTCAAAAGAATTTTACAGTACCCATTATACATTTTGAGATTGAATAACTGCAATTTCAAAGAGAATTTTACAGTCACGGCCTTTTGCCCAACTATCTTGCTTAAATGTTTTTGTATTTTCATCTAATGATCCAGAGGAAAAGTGAATTAAGGTGAAAAAACAATATCATAATTTGAAGATAAGTTACTTAAAAAAATAGCCTTAGCATCTTCTTCTTTTAATTTTACCTCAATTTTTTCCAGTTGCCTTATGAGTAATTTTAGATCATTTATGTGTAGACATTGATACCCCATTATGCATTTTGAGATTGAATAACTGCGATTTCAAAGAGGATTTTGCAATCATTGCCTTTTCCCCATCTGGGTTAGTTGTTCTTGTATTTGTGAAGAGTACTTTCCTAAATCTATAAGGTGAAATAGTGAATCTGACAAAGATAATCCTATAATAAACTTAGCTATTTCTTCCCTTTTTGACCATTCACCTAATTATTTTGAATCTTGAGGTGTTGGTTCTAGTCCTTTTACTAACCCCGATAAATTTTTATAAATCAAATTCATTTGGACTTTTCTTAGTAAAGAAGCTTGACCCATTAAATTTTTCAACATATATTTGTTCCATATTTAAAATAAACAATTACTATGTAATTGTATTGTTACTGGGTAAGCTGGAATTCTAGCTTACGAACAAATCAAAAAATGCAGCTTTAAGGGACGCAATGAAGAAAATGCCTATAGCTTCGTGTTGGAATGGAGAGCCAAAATTTATTTTTGATAGAGCCCACTAGAGTATAGATGGAGGCAGTTGCAGCAATAGTTGAAGACCCGTTTAATCTCACAGCGAAAGCAACAACATTCATGCCAATTATTTAATAAACAAGAGCGAAGCAAGCTTTGTGAGAGCTAATCAAAGATGCAGCGACAAGTAACAGAAAAAGAAGTGTCTCTCGAACAGATTACTCTATGGACTCCAAATATATTGGCGGGTATGTCACGCTGAGTGTTCTCCCTGAATTCACGCAGATGGATTTCATAAAATTGTGATGGTCAAATCGAATACCCAAGTGTCATAGTACAAAAAATCTGACTAAAAATCTGACATCACATTAGTCATCGACTTCAAACTTCAAGTCATAGATACTAGGTTTAAACAAAGTCCTTCCTCCAAGCATACGCACGAATCACTGTGGCAAGACACCATACAACAAGCCCATCCTCTTGGTCGTTTGTTAAAAGCAAGTTCGTCCTCTTATCCGTCTACCGAACATTACAACTTTAACATTCAGCACGTGGGAGTGTAGTGTAGACATAACACAGATTTATTGCAAGAGAACCAACCACTCCAACAATCACCTTGTTTTCTAGACCATTCTCTTACCCTCTCACATTTTTCTGGGACGTCTTAGGAGGAGTTAACCCAGAGTTACCAACTCTGATACCAAGGAAGAAATCAAAGATGTCCCTACACACTATTCTTTGTCTATTGCACCATAATCACATAATTACGTTAGTTCTGGTCAAATCTAACAAGTACTAAAATAAACTAAGAGATTGGTTGTTGAGAAAATATTTCAACAACTCAATTGTATTTGCTTACTTTGCTGAAGTAAGTGTTATTTGCAAATATTGTCTCATTCGTTGATATTTGAATGTCTAACGTAAGCATTATTTCCAAATATTGTCCCATTGGTTCATATTTTGAAAATCTTGTTTCCACTTTCGCAACACTTATGGAACATAATGGAATAATTATTGTGTAGCCTAATTCTATGTCACAATCAATGTTTGTGCAACTGCATTTTCCCTAAGGGTATTGGAGTTAATTGTTTTTCACTTCTATTAGATAAAGATACAAAAATAACAATGCCAAGGTAACCTCCCCTAATCTTTTTTCGAGTATCTTTTTGTAAATTGATAAGTTTTGTAAATTTATGTGGAGAGACTATATTACCATGTAACACTTATTTTATATCTGTTATTATATTTTTAAAATGTGTACAATAAAATTAGAAATATTTATTTTATATTCTACGTTTTAAAAAAAACACTTAAAAAATTAATCATATTAAATATTGATGTAATCTAAACTTTTAAATCATTAAAAAAATTAAAATATATATAATTAATTAAAACCTTAAAAATATTATTCAAACTATTACACTACAAAAATATCAAATACTTACTCAAAATAATACATATAAACTTCCATTTTAATATTTTTCCAATTAACCATACTACTATACGTGACCAAATATACATACAATGTATTCAACTTCCAATCTAATATTTTTCCAATTAACAATACAAATGAATATAAATATACTTGTATATCTGGCTTCCAATCTAATATTTTTTTCCCATCAACAATATAGTATTCAGACCTTCCTTTCCTGGCTTCTCATTACCATTAGCGAAAAAATTAAATCTAACCTAAAAAATAAAATTGTGTGTAATTCTAAGTTCTGAAAAGAGTCTTAATTATTAAATCCTTGAATCATTCAAAATTTGCCAATAGCTTTTTATTTTAATTCAATTTGAAATACTTGTCGGTGCGCAAGGGATCCTAATGGGTGCTTAAGAGACTAAAGACAGTTGGAAAAAGCCTGCTACTCGTGTAAAGTGGCGAATTTAAAATTTTCTGGAATAAGCAGATTGAGAACTCGGTGACTTGTTACTGGAATATAGTGCCAAATTCAAAATTCGGTGGAATAACCAGATTGAGAGTTCAAGGTCTTTTTACTTTAGGTAATCCGTGTTTGTAATTCTGAACCACATGGCCACCGACAGTTATCGGATGCCTCAAACGCATACACAGACAATTTGAAAGGTCACATTACTAGCTATAGGGATCAACCATAAGTAAGGTTGCAGCATTTTCCAAAATCAAGAAATTGTTTATGAGTGGTTTTCATATATATAGTCTTCATGTACATGTGGTTTTGCTTGGGATTAGACTTAAAATTAGTTAGGAGTAAATCTCCCTATTTAATGATTAAATTACATTTTTGAAACACAAAAGTTTTGTTTTCTAAAATTTGTGTACAATATTTTTTTTTGGAAAAGCAGAGTAGACAAAACACAATTCACATATAAAATTTAATGATTAGATTACATTTTTGAAACAGAAAATTTTTGTTTTCTAAAATTTCTGTACAACATTTTTTTGTTGGAAAAGCAGAGTAGACAAAACACAATTTACACATAAAACACACGTGCTGTTGCTCTTTTATTGATCACACAAAACATTATAATTACAATGAACCAGGTGAAAGGTATTTATCTCTTAATTACTTGCCTAAAATATCTTGACATACAACTACATATAACCACACACTAAAAATCGTTAGCACTCAACACTCAAACATTCAATCGCTCAACTAACTGACTCTTTATATTTAACCAACTCCACATACAAAAGTAATTACAATTTCTAACCCTACCAGACTAAACTCTACACCGCAACCGTTGAATGTAATGCTCTGCCCCGCAAAGGTCACCAACTAACTATTAAAAAAACAACCATGTGGTACTCTGAACACCGACTATCTTTATTAAAAAAACCATGTGGCACTCTAAACAAAAGCAAGGTACGGTGACATGCTAAATATACAAAAGGCACGTAGACTTGCTTTGCTTTAGCAAAAGTGACGAAGAAACAGCGTTTAGAATACTATAAAAGATGATTAGTATTTATGTTTGCCGTAGTTGTCTACAAGTTTTGTTCAGAAATTCTGAGTTTTCGCCGACAGTTCATTACTTTGAATGTGTTGCATCGTAATTTTTCAGCAAATTGATACCGTTAACGCCGAAAGCTCACGGGCATAGGCTCATGCTTTGAATGTGGCTCGTAACCATTTTAGCAACTCGACTGCATTACGCTCAGAACCTAATGGAGAAACTCAGCCTAAATTGGTTTCAGCCATACTCGTCAAAGAGTGATTTTTATTGCACCACATTATATCTTTTCCATACATGATCGCGCGTTCTTAGAGGAGTACTGCTTTATTTCTATTTATCGTTAGATATTTCTATTGATATCAATAAATTAAACGGTTTACATTGGATCAAAGTTTACATATCTAAATACGCATCCTACGGAATATAAGTTTTTTACTTAAATAACTCGACTCTACCTATATAGCAGAGGAATAGATAACATCCAAAGCTTACTTTTGAAGGGTAAGCAATCCGATATACTACATCAAAAATATCCGTATACCATCCTTATCAAACGAACTTTAAGCTTAAGGATGATATCAAACAAAACAAACACAATGATATTGTCTAATGCCATACATGTCCTTTATTTCAAAAATTCGAGAAGACAAAACTGAACAAAAGAAGATTTCTTTGAACTTTCCAACTTTCTCACTTGAGAGGATGCATATGAGTTGGCGTGAGGAGCTGCTTGAGATGGTGCATTAATGACGCCAGGCACATCTTATTGCTCATTTCACTCAATGTTGAAATTGGAGACTATATAGAGTTTAAAGCTAGAAAATCGAGCTACTTTGTCATCCAAATTATACTGTGTGTGGGGATTCACTTGATGTCTTCTTGTTGTGCAAAGAGTTTATAATTTTCTATTTGTTTATCTCTTATCACCATAATGAGTAAGGTTTCCATTTGTAGGTGGTGGGTAATGGACTGTAGGAAGTGGATCCTTATCCTACGAAACTTCCCTAGATCTAGGGTCCATTTGACACTGCTCCCTCCAATTTTTGTGTCCTAAAAATCGGCTCGACCCCCAAATTCCTTTTCCCTCTGACTAAAGAATTTCTTTTCGAACTTCCCAAGGTGTTGCATCAAAAAATTTAGGAATAGATTCCCATCGAAATAGTCTTCTGTGACATGAGGAGGAGGGCCTCGATGAGCCTCCCTTGCAACTTGAGGCACATAATCATGGTTCCACTTGAAATATAGTAAAACCTTGATACCTGTGACAAAAGGACTCTCTATCGAGCAGCTATAGGTGAAATAATGTGACAGGAAACAACAATGACTTGTAAAATGAGAGACAATAAGACGGACTAGAGAGAGTGCAATTTTGTGACTATAAGGTACCCACTTAAAACCATATCGAAAAGGTACTTGTGTACCAAACTCCACCAACAAAGACTGGATAGTGAAAAGAAATCCTAGCTCGGTCCAAATTCTCATCACTCGCTGAAGGGAGAACTGTGACAAGTTCAAATCAGGGACCAAACTCAGAGTTATGAATAAAGAGTATGAAAAACATTGAAATAACAGAAAGATATCAATTCGATGATGAGACCCTTTCTCGCTTAGAGAATTAGGAACTGGTAGGAGATCTGTCAACTTGCACAACATATACTAACCTAAATGAATAGGGATAATGTTAGCCCAACCAACAAGAAAAATTGTGAAGACGGACCTTAACTAGAAAGACTAGAGACAACAAATGTAAGAACTGAGTAGAAAGAAAACTACCATAGCGGAGCGATGAAGACACCATTCAAAATAATTTGACAAACCAAATTTCCAAACAAACCAGAAATATCAGACTAGAGTAGCACATACCCCAAACCTGAGTTGGAGATAAAAGGTAACCTTACAGGGAACGCTACCTCCATTGTGGCACTTCTGAACTGTAAGAAATATGACCTTGAACCAACTTCGTCAGACATTTTTCTTGCTATAAGTTTGTATAGTCATCTCTGCAAACGTTTTTTGATGCCCCACTCTCCACCACCCTACAACTTTCACCATGCACATATATTGTGTCTCAGACATGAGGAAGGAGTCCCTTAGTAGCCAGATGTGGCTGTGAAACACATTGGTTTCATTATGAGGCAAAGAGCCATTATTTTTTCCTTAATGAGCGCTCTTAGTTTCTCAAATTTAAGCACAAAGACCTCCAATCTGGCCTATGCAGGAGTATGCATGATCATAATAGCAAATGGTATGGAGTAAAATAGAATGATACCACACGTAGGGATAGATAGGTCATGGGGTGTGCATTTAAGGTACATGATGGTAAGATTATAGATACCTCTGAGGAAACTGTTTTCATGCCACACTTTCATCCTCTGCCTCCAAGTGTAACATCGTGCATCACATTTGAGGTATGGAAACTTTTTAGCCATCCAACAATTGCACATTCTCATAATTACTGCTCTTTGCCCGAGAAATATATCGTCGAGACTCGTTGTCAGAATCTAGTGTAGGTTTGTCATTTTTTCTTGTCATCAGAGTGTATGGGACATTTGATGACATCACTGGTTATCACCCTCATAGGAGTATTGATTTATCGACTTGTATTCTAAAGCTCAAATACAATTAAAGAAGTCCACAACATAACATTAACCAACGTAGATCCATCTAACGTCGGATCTATCATGCACCGAGAAGGATCAAAACCCTCGAGGTGTAAAACTTTCCTCAAGTTCAAATTAATCTAATGCAAACAATCAAATAGGATTAAAAAACAAAATCTACATTGAAATCAATGTGTCTAATGCAAGAAATCAAATGACATTAGAAATCAAAATCTACATTGAAATCAATGCATCTAGTGCAAGCAATCAAATAGGATTAGAAATCCACATCTACATTGAAATACATGCATCTACTAAGAACAATCAAATAGGATTAGAAATCCACATCTACATTGAAATCCATGCATCTAATGCAAGAAATCAAATAGGATTAGAAATCCACATCTACACTGAAATCAATGCATCCATTGCAAGAAATCATATATAGTTATAAATCAAAATCTACACTAAAATCAATGCATCTAGTGCAAGCAATCAAATAGGATTAGAAATCATCACCTACATTGCAATCAATGCATCTAGTGCAAGAAATTTATAGTCTCTATATTAACAAAATCTAATCCATCTAATGCAAGTAATCAAATAGGATTAGAAAAAACATCTACAGTGAAACCAATGCATATAATGAAAGCAATCAAATAATATTAGAAACCAACATATGTACTGAAATCAATGCATCTAGTGTAAGCCATCAAATATAATTAGAAACCAACATCTACATTAAAATCAATGCATCTAGTGCAAGCAATCAAATAATATTATAAATCACCATCTATGCTAAAACCAATGCATCTAGAGAAACAATCAAATATGATTAGAAATAAACATCTAAATTGAAATCAATGCATCTAGTGCAAGCCATCAAATATAATTAAAAATTAAAATCTACGCTAAAATCGATGCATCTAGTGCAAGCAATCAAATAGGATTAGAAATCATAATCTACACCGAAATCAATGCATCTCGTGCAAGAAATATTCTTCCCTCTCTCCCCCCTCCATATATATCTATATTTCCCTCCATCTCTCCTTCTTTTTCTCTCTGTATCACCCCCCCCCCCCCCCCCACAAAAAAAAACACACTCTCTCCATATCTATATATCTCTCCCCCCCTTTCTCTATCTCTCTCCTCTTCCATCTCTTCACCTCCCATCTATATCTCTATCTCCCTTTGCCTCTCCTTTGTCTCTCTATATCACCCCTGAAACATACAAACACTTTATCCATATCTATATATCTCTCCCTCCCTCTCTCTCTCTCTCTATCTTCCTTATCACTCACTCTCTCTCTCTATCTTTTATCTCTCTTCCCTCCTGCTCTCCTCTCCCCTTCTCTTTCTATCTCCCTTATCACTCACTCTCTCTGTCTCTCCACCTTTCTCTCTCTATTTATTTATTCTTACCTCCCTCTCTCTCACCCTCCAACTCCACCTCTCTCTCCCTCCCTCTCTCCTTCTCTCTCACACATTCTCTCTCTTTCTTCGTTCCTCTCTCTCCCTTTCTCTCTCACCTCCCTTTGTCTCTCTCTACCTTCTCTCTCTCTATTCACCCTCCTACTCTGTCACTATATCCCCCCTGCTCTCCTTCTCTCTCTTTCTCTTCTCCCTACCTTCCATCTCTCCTTCTTTGTCTCTCTATATCACCCCAAAAAATACACATTATCTCTCCATCTCTCCCTTATCACTCCCCCCCCCCTCTCTCCAATTTTCTCTCCCTATGTCTTTCTTCTTCATTCCCTCTCTCCCCCTCCAACTTCATCTTTTTCTCCATCCCTCTCTATCCTTACATGACCCCCTTCTCTCTCAACTCATTTCTCTAGTCCATCCCCTCTTTCCTTTTCTCTCCTACCCCTCTCTCTCTCTCTCTCTCTCTCTCTCTCTCTCTCTCTCTCTCATTGCTCCTCTCCCCTCTCCTTCATTTTATCCCCATATCTCCCTTCTCACTACCTCTATCTCTCTACCTCTAACACTTTATATCTTTGTTCCTCCCTCTATATATATATATATATATATATATATATATATATATATATATATAACAAATTGAATATCATATTAAATTTAATATTGTAATAATCCAAAGTTATTAAATTTAATAATATTAATACTACATTTAATAATGTTTTTTATGGCATGATAACACAATTTATAATAAAACTACATCAAATTAATATTTCAAATATTAGAAATTTGACGTCGAAATAATTTAATATATCCATAGGATATGGTTTTTCCTTATAAAGATTCATTTTAGAAATATTTAATTAAAAGAAATATTAGAAGATTTTGGAGTAGGATGTTCGATTCTTTGTGTTGAATTAATCTTGTTCCTTTGATTTAAGAGACAAATTTGAGTAAAGATGTTTAATATTTTACCTAAAATGGAATTTTAATGAGGTAATTTTTTTAAAAGTAAATTTATGATCCATTCAAATTCATGTATATGATAAAGGAACTATTAAACAAATGAGATAATTCTAATCATATATAATAATACATAGATGTATTTTAATAATTAATCTTACTCCATTAATAAGGTTTAAAAGTTATATATAATCTAATGATTCAAATCGTATATAATTTAAGATTAAAGATTCAAGTTATATATAATTTAAGATTCAAGTGAATGATTTGGCTAACATTAGTATAAACTATTTTCATTCTTTTTAGGGCGTGACACACTTACACATCGGGATCATACTAGGTCACTTACACAATAAATCCTATTTTAGGATTCTAATTATAAAATACATTTTTTCCTTTAAACAAATATCAAAAATA
Source organism: Pinus tabuliformis (assembly GCA_031772625.1). NCBI lineage: Eukaryota > Viridiplantae > Streptophyta > Pinopsida > Pinales > Pinaceae > Pinus > Pinus tabuliformis. Next base: position 682,728,865 of record CM062809.1, read on the forward strand.
ATATTGCTCAAGTGCATTCTTTTATTTGAATTTAATAAAAATACTATGGAAAAATTTGGGTGGAAAAAATACATGACAAAATAAAATTTATATAATATATAAACTAGTTTTATATAGGGTTTAGTCTTACTAAATATAAGTCTCAAACCTCATTGATAAATATTAAATATAAAAACTACCTTTAAACACATTTCAAGCTAGATTCAACTTATCACATCACTATTAAAATGATAACTTACTTTCACTAAAGAAAAATATTAAATATCTGTTTCCAACCCTTCCGCGTGTCATCATCACTCTTACCCTTACCCTCACCTTCAAGAATCCATAAACATATACGAAATTTATACCAATACCAATCCATATCAATTTAAAATTTAATTTATGAATTAATCAACAATAACTATCATTTACTATATTTAGACATTGTCTAGGAAGTCCATGACATAAGTCCTCATAGTAAACATGTTGGGTTTCCACAATAATTTTCACATAATATAAATACTCATAATATAATAGAGACAAATATCTTATTTTAAACCCAAAAATTTTCTTGGTTTTTATTGCCATCAGGAACTAAGTATAGTGTCATTCCAATAGCACAAGAGCCTTCAATCTAATAGCACTGGTGACACTTCCAATAGTATCATTCCACTAATCTCCAACATTGTCTTCTCTATGATATCCATCACTTAACAATTCCTCTCATCTCCAACAATGTCCATTTTTATCAATCCTTCAATCTACTTTCTTCTTCGATGCAACAAACTAACAATAGGGCCTACAACTTAAGGATTAACACACACATCATATAATTCTGAAATCCCAACCATACATATGCAGCACATAAAAACTTAGAAATAATTAATAATAAATAAAATATTTACAAGAGAACTGTTGGCCTACTCATTGGTCTCTCATTCCTCTCTATCACTCACACCTATACACTTACATGTCTCATGGGCTCACCTAGATTTATACAAGTGGATCTGAACCCAAAATAGGTTCTAGATCCTAAACTAACTCCCATAATATCTCTCATGATCCATAAAATCTCTCACCTAATCCCTTATCTCTAGATAAGATCTAACTAACTCATAAATCTCTCAACTCTTCTAAAATACTCTTGAACCTTCTCCTACTTACAATAATTCTCATTCTCTCCATAAACTATACGAAAAGACATTAAATAATCAAATCCTAAAATAGGAAACTAACTCCTTTAGTAAACATGTTACCCTAGGTTAAATTCTCCTGCATTAAATTCCCTAGGTAAAATAAATTCATGGTCTTGCGGACATATGTCTTTATAAGTTGATAAAATTCCTCCTAGATCCCAAACTTTAGTTTGTAACTTATCATCCATTCTTTGTTATTCTGCGTCAATTGTTGCTACTTTTAGTTCCCCAGGTTTCCAAAATTTGGTTTGCAGTCTTTCATTGATTTTGTTGATGTACACTTGAGCAGTCAAATGTACCATGTTGTTGTCATTCTGTCTCATCTTGAAATATCTCTATTTATGCGCTTTTTCCATTAGTTTCTTTAATCTTTTAATTTCAATATCCAATCTAGTTTCAAATTGAAGTTTACAATTACTAGTTTGGAATTTATCATTCTCAAAAATTAACTTGAAAAATACATTTTATCCTGGGTTCCACATTTTCACTGTTAATCATGTTTGAGCATTTCTCTTCTTCATTTGCAACTTTCTTAGATTCAGGTTTCATCCAACATATTTTCTAGCAATTGTATTTCTTCTTCACATTTCATTAGCATTTTACAATCACTTTCGAAAATCATTGCAATAGATTGGTCTTCATTCCTGCATGGAACAAAATTAATGTCATGTCCATCATCTGAAACACATATTGCATCCACACACCAATTGTCAGATTTAAAAATATAAGGCTTTATAGTCTCGATAGATGATTTTGTCCTCAAGTCTTTATGTTGATCTTCCAAGTCAATTTCTTCACCAAATATCGGCCGTCCTTTCTCTGGTTCACAAATTCATAGATTCATCTTGTTTATCTCGTGTTTTTCTGCTTCCCTGAACAAAACTTTGAACTTGTGCTTTTGTCTTCTTGCAATCAACTGCTTGATTGACCATGTAACTGTCTTCTTTATTATCCATCCATATTTTTGATTATGTAGCAACTCCATCAACACGTCAAGTCATGTCTTTAACTCAACTATCTCTTTATCGAACTCTTCATGATGTACACCAAATTATATGCCATTGTTGTGGCTTTTCTCTAAATTTTGCAAATGACTATTCATAGTCATCTTCATCTCCTTCTTCCCTAACATAAGTTCATTTTTACTCTACTTTCTTTTGTGCAAAAGACTGCAATATCCCTTGTCCTTACAATACATTGACCATAAGATGGGTGTGGAGTTCAACCGATCATGCACCCATTACATCCTATGAACCTGATCTCAATATGTTCCTAACCTAGATTATTGACTTGTCTCTCGACTTTAAATTTACAAATTTCAACCTTTTCTTTGACTAAATAAGTTTCAAGTATTCATACATGCCCTTCCTTATAAATTTCACTTTACAAATAATAAGAAATGACTCAATTCACATGACTTTACTTTCTTTCTTTTTTTATTCCTCTTTTAAATGAAACTGCCCATGGTTTCTCAAAACTACCCATTCACAATTAAACCACTTACTATTAAGACATACTTATCATCCAAAGTGATGTTATCCTTAATACATGAAAATAAAATTACACATGTTGATTCCTCCCAATCATTTATTGTTGAATTTAAAAACCATCAACAATTGTTTTCCAAACCATTATAAGAATACTCTTAAACCTTTTAATTTCGATGACTTCTAAAATTTCACTTTAAAAATAAAGTCTTTATTCACACATCGTTCTTAACAATTCTTTGTTTTCTTTATCCATGGATATACCATATGAAGTTTTTGGAAATGTAAAATCGATTTACCAAAATTACTTTCAATTTAATGTTGTCTTGTTTTTTATTTGCATGATACCAAGTGTTTCTTCCAAGTTATGTTGCAAATGAACTATCAATGCATTAAAAGATTAATCAATATATGTTTCTTCCTGAATTTGGTTGTTTCCTTGATTTTATTGATGATCTTGAAAATGTGAGTAGAGACTATAAAATCAAGAAGTGACTTGATTGAGCTTGTTGGAGAGAAGCTTGTCCCCATAAACTGTAACTCGCCAAATGTCAAACTAGAAAATAAACACGGATCCTTTTTTTGGCACCACTCGAAATTTATTTTCTAAGATGAGGATTCAAAATGTGTTTGTGGTTTCTTGAACCATGATGCCTTGTACTCCTATAAACATTTTGTTTTTACTTTCAACAACAGCTAAAATGGCCCCATGAAAGTCTGTCGCGAGAAGGCACTGCTCAATACTCTTTTTCTTGTACCTTATGAGCAGTTCTATTATGTACTCTTTCCACATGCATTGGAAGAAACATATAATACCTTTCATACTTCTTGGGAAAATCAAAAGATCCACATTGATGATGTTGTCACATAGACATATGTTTATGTGAACGCTTTCCACAAAATCTTTGCCAGTTATGTATCAGTAAAAACTCAATCATGAACCAGAGTGAACCAAAAACATGTGTTCACAATTCGGTGGATGGAAACACCTACGTTTCTCATTACTTTACTTGTTGCTTTCACCACACAACTCACACTCGAGATAGCTGTCACAAATATTTACATATGTCTTGTTTACATGGTTTTGATCCACAATGCATACACGAGAAGAAACAATCATATGTTGTTGCAGCAACAATTTCATAGTTGCTCCACACAAGCTTAATAGCAAGCAATTTCCACACGTTGGCCACTTCTCTAACACTTGTGGCAATGACATGCAACTCATCACACAACAATCCTTCACACAAAATTTCCCAATTTTCTAGGCTCTGACACCAAAAATGATGCAACAAACTAACCTTACGGCCTGCAACTTAAATATTAACACATACATCATATAATAATAAAATCCAAACCATACATATGCACATAAAATCTAAAAAATAATTCATAATAAATAAAATATGTACAAGAGAACTATTGGCCTACTCATTGGTATCTCATTCCTCTCTCCCACTCACACTTATACACTTACAAGCCTCATGGACTCACCTATATTTATGCAAGTGGATCTGAACCCAAAGTAGGTTCTAGATCCTAAACTAACTCTCACAATATCTCTCACGATCCATAAAATCTCTCACCTAATCCCTTATCTCTAGATAAGATCTAAATAACTCATAAATCTCTCAACTCTTCCAAAATATTCTCGAACCTTTGTAGGTTTTAACCCCATACAAAATTACCTTCATACAAATTCTAAAACACAGAAAATAAACAATGGGAGAGCATAACACATAAAACACATATACACACACATTTTCCCCTAGATCCAAAAACCGAGACTACCAGATTGATTTTTCATTATGCTTCTTTCAATGTTATAATACATATTTATACATGTCGAAGCATCCAATACCATGGGTCGAAAATCATCGTGTCCAAAAGCATGGAATGAAAACCATCGCATCCAAAACCATGTGCAAAAATTCATGCACAAAACCATAGGTAGCTCCGCCCAACCTAATATAGGGTCAAAAAATAAAGTTTTCCGAGGGTGTTGCCCCGAACCCCATAGAGTGGGGTTACCTGCACCCCTCAAACCCCCTGTGACCCCCCTTCCCCCCCACGCTACGTAATCAGTGCAACGAAGGAGGGGCTATGCCCCCTACTAACCCCCTAGTTAACTACGTGGGCTAGTCGTGGAAAGAATATAACGCAACCCAACATTCTCCCACTTGTTCTTTTTTTTTCTACAGGGGGCCACAAGAGAGATTAGTCATTTATCCAGCCCTACAATTCCCATTGTTTCTCTACACCAAGAGAACTTCTCAGAGCTCATAGATTTTTTCAATGCATCTACAGTATTCTTCAAAGTGTCCACCTTTACTAGCAACACCTTTTTGTCTTCTATCATATCCCTCACAAAGTGATACTGAGCATCAATGTGCTTTGTCTTTGAATGATATGCAGGGTTCTTTGCCAAGAAAATTGCACTTTGGTTTTCACAATCTATCCTTATAGCTCCCTATACTAACCCCATACTTGAACACCATCTCTACAACCAAACTGATTCACTGCTTGCATGAGTGGTTTCCATGTATGCTGCCTCTGTAGTTGATAGTGCCACTACAGATTGTTTCTTACTCATCTAACTGACTGCACCTCCAAATAGGTTAAACACATATCCACTCATAGATCTTCTTTGATCTAGATCTCTAGAATAGTCTGCATCAAGAAAGCCACGAATATCCAACACTCTATCCAATCATGGTCTTCCTTAGTAGCACAAACCATAATCACTAATTCCAAGCAAATACCTAAAAACCCTCTTCACTGATGTCCAGTGCTCCTTCCCTGGTTTTGACATAAACCTACTCAATACTCCCACTGCATGTGCAATGTATGGCCTAGTATAGGCCATCGCATACATCAGGCTCCCAACTGCACTTGCATATGGAACACGGGACATGTCCTCTTCCTCTTCTTGTGTCTTGGGACACTGTTTAGCAGATAACTTTAGACCTACAAGAATAGGAACCTTCATCGGTTTACTATCCTGCATATTAAACCTCTACAATATTGTCTCGACATACTTCCTCTGGTTTAACCAGAGCTTCCTCTTTGTCTGATCTCTTTTAATTTCCATTCCCAAAATATAGTTTGCAGTACCAAGATATTTCATGTCGATTTTGGAGGACAAATGGGTCTTCAATCTTAGATAATTTCTTTATCATTTCCAACCAGCAACATATCATCCACATACAAGACCAGATAAATAACACGGTCACCAATTAATTTAAAATACACACAGTGATCTACTTTGCTTCTAGTGAAGCCAAGTCCCCATATAAATGTATCAAATTTCTGATACCACATCCTTGGTAACTGTTTTAACCCATACATAGACTTCTTTAACTTGCATACCAGTTCTTTCTTACCCTTCACTGCAAAACCTTCAGGTTGCTTCATGCAGATCTCCGCTTCCAGATCCTCGTGAAGAAATGTTGTCTTCACATCCATCCATTCTACCTTAAAATGAAAAGTAGCAACAATAGATAAAAGTAATCTAATAGAAGTTACCTTGACAACAGGAGAAAAAACATCATAAAAATCAATTCCTGGCACCTGGGAATAACCTTTTGCTACCAACCAAGCTTTGTATTTCTCCACCTTTCCTTCTACATTTGTCTCCTTATTGAACACTCATTTGCTGCCAATGGGTTTCCTTCTAGCCAACAACTCCCCCAGATCCCAAGACTCATTTTTGTGCAAAGATGCCATTTCATCAACCATGGCCTCTTTCCAGAGCTTTCCATCCTCTGAATCTACTGCTTCTTTCCCAATTCTGGGATCATCATCAGTAATAGATAAAGCAAAATTTGAACAGAAAGAAGATGGATTATACCTTTCTGGTTGCCTTCTTTCTTGAGCTGATCTTCTCACACCCAAAGTTTGTGGCTCCTTATCTTCTGATTCCTCCTCTGCTTTAGAGTTTGATTCTTCCTCCTTTATCTCAAACTCTATCTTCTCAGGTTCCTTTGGTTGGACTTCATGTTTAATAACATCTTTCAGAAATTCGACTATAATCAACCTTTCAAAGCTGACATTAGATGATAACCTAAAATCGCTTCTAGAAAAACGTCTAAATTTCGCTTTATCTCGTACCAAGATTCCTGTAAATGATATCATAATCAACATTAAAGTCATCATCGAAGACACAGATCAAAATTTTGCAGAAGAAGTAAGATAGGACGTTGGCAAAATTCTCAGAAATGCCAGATCTCCTCCTAGCAACATCTCCAATGAAGAATCCAAAGCTTTAAAAAACATCAAGGAAAACAAAAACATTATATTTGAAAGCAAACAAAGGAAATGCCACAGTTATTATGGATAGGGAATATTATGATAATAAGATGGAAGAACACCTTCTCAAGAGTGGCTGTTATAGAGTTCTTAACAAGGACCCTAGCAACAAAATCCTTCGCCAGGTTAGTAACAAAATCAAAAACTCCTCTCTTGATTCTACTATTAAGAACAGGTTAATACCTAATAATGCCATCATCCCCAGAATATATGGTGTGCCTAAAATCCATAAATCCGGAGTCCCATTGAGACCCATAGTGAACACTATAGGTTCACCCACTTATTGGTTAGCAAAATACCTTGCTAACAAACTTGGACCTTTATCCGGTAACACTCCCTCTTACATCAAAGATTCCGCTTCTTTCATAGAATGGATTAAAAACCTAGAAATTAGAGACAATGACCTCCTGGTTAGCTTTGACGTAGTGTCTCTCTACACTATGATTCCAGTAGATGAAGCCATAGAAGTATTGAAGAAAATCACAGACCTTGAAACAGTGGAACTAGTAGGCATTTGCCTTAAGTCTTCATACTTTAGTTTCAAAGGAAAAATCTATGAGCAAACTCATGGTGTTGCTATGGGCTCTCCTTTATCACCATTGATTGCCAACTTATACATGGAACATTTTGAACAAATGGCCCTTAAATCTTTCCCCTTTACCCTTGAAGTATGGAAAAGATATGTAGATGACATTTTCGCTAAATGGAGCCATGGTTTAGATAAACTTAATGAATTTTTATCACACATAAACAACCTCTCTGAACACATAAAATTCACTATTGAAATTGAAAAAGACAACCAACTCCCCTTCCTAGATGTCCTCCTTACCAAGAAAAATGGAAAACTAAGCCACCAGGTCTTCAAGAAACAAACTCACACTGACAAATATCTTCATTCAAATTCCCACCACCATCCGAAGCAAAAAGTCGGTGTCATCAAAACCCTAGCTACCAGAGCTTCTAGAATCTCTGACCCTGAACATCTAGAGGAAGAACTTAACCATCTCTACAAGGTCTTTATAAACCATGGCTATCAGAAAAACATTATCCATAAAATAATTAAAGAATCCACAACCAATACCCAAAAAAGAAAAACTCTTGAAAACCCTAGAATCTCCTTACCCTATATAAAAGGAACCACAGACAAAATTGCCAGAATTCTCTCTAAGCATAACATAATGGTTTCCTTCACGCCCCCTAACACCATAAAAAACATGCTTGATTATGCTAATGACTTAATAGACCCAAAAAATGACAAAGGAGTATACTCGGTTCCTTGTTCATGTGGAAAAGTATATATAGGTGAAACAGGGAGATCCTTTGACATAAGGTTAAAAGAACACATTAATGATATTATAAGAAACATGTTGGAAAAATCAGGTCTGGCAAAGCATGCATGTTCTTCCTCGCACTATATTTGTATGGAACAAGCAAAATTAATTCACAAGGAAGACCATTATTTAAAATGAAGGGTGAAAGAGGCAATTGAAATTGAAAAATCCTCCAACAACATAAATAGAGATGACGGACTAAAATTAAGTAGCACCTGGAAACCCTTATTAAATAAAATAAAAAAGTAGTAAATACAGATACACAAACATTCCTAATAAAAAAATAAAATAAATAAATAAATAAATATAACCAACCCTAACTCTCTTCTTAATATAATTTTAATAAGACAACTTAAATAAACCTTCAAACTAACTTCAAAATTATATACATTACTAGTAAAGCATTTAATACATAACAAAGAACTTAAATATATATCATAGAATCTTAAAAAACAAAATAAAAAAAAATAAATAAATAAAATAAATAAATAAATAAATAATAATAATAATAATAATAAAATAAATTTAAATATAATCAATCACTAATTAAACAATAAATAAATAAATATTAAGTCAATTGAAAGCCAACAATAAAAGAAGACATCAAATATTTTCAATTAACTATTAATAGCTCCATGATTTCCCGCTCTCTCTTCTCAAATACAAATCTCATTGCCCTGATGATGGACTCACTAAGCTAGTCCAAAATGTTGGTTTCAAAAATTGTTTACAGGTTTTTACACAAACATAAAAAAATCTTTCACCTCTCTAAACACCACACCTTGGCTGTACACAACCTTCCTTGCTACTAGGTTCCAAAGCTTATAACCCTTTAAACCATTCTTATACCAAATAAAGATGCACTTTTCAGATCTACTATCAAACTTGGTTCTTTTCTCTTTTGGAACATGTACATATGCATCACATCCAAATACCCTCAGATGTGAAAGAGAAGGTTTCTTACTAGTCCATAGCTCTTGTGTAGTCTTATATTCCAATGCTGATGAAGGTGATCTGTTGACTGGGTAACATGCAGTCTCCACTGCCTCTACCTAGAATTATTGTCCTAACCCGACACCACCGAGTATGATTCTTTCCCTTTCCATCAATGTCTTGTTCATTCTATCTGCAACTCCATTTTACTAAGGTGTATATGGAGTAGTCCTTTACCATGCCATATCACACTTCTTACAAAATTCTTCAAATTCCTTACTGCAAAACTCTCCACTGTTATCTGTCCTCAGCACCTTTATTTTATTCTCTGTCTAGTTTTCCATCAGAGCCTTAAATTCTCTAAACTTGTCAAAGACTTTAGATGTATTCTTAAGGAAATATATCCATGTATTCCTTGAGAAGTCATCTATAAATGATACAATGTACACAGACTTACCCAGTGATGGAACCTTCATAGGTCCAAACACATCACTGTGCACAATTTTGGAATCTCACCGGATTTTGCTTTCCATATACACAATTTTCACATAAATGAAAATCCAGAGAGATATTACTCATACCTTCTACCATAACTTTACCATGAAGTATTCGATGGCCCTTCTCTCCAATATGTCCAAGCCTTTGATGCCACAACATGGTCTTGTCTCCACATACCACTAGATTTTCTGCTCCACTTTCAAGAACCACAGAACTATTGCACCCATCAACAATAGTGCTACCCCGCAGCTTGTACAGAGCTCCAATCTAAACTCCCCGCATCAATACCAATGTTCCCTAAACCATTTTGCTGGTATCCTTCTCGAACACTTGCATCGTCCAACTTGCTTACGGAAATTGGATTTCTGGCCAATGCAGGAATATGCAGAACACCCGGAAGTGTTCTAACCCTTCCACCTTGAAATTTTAACTTTACTTTTTTGCGACTAACGATTCCAGCCTTCTTTTCATCCCCCAAGAAGTCATCACCACAATCATATTTATCATATTCACAGAACGACTCTCTATGGGGAGTGAAGTGAAAGGATGCACCTAAGTCAATCAACCATGCCTCATGATCTACATGTGTACTTGAAGAAGCCAAGTACGCATCCCCACCTTCATATGAGGTGGTTTTCGTCTTTGCAGAAGGAGCATCATCAAATCCATTTCCTTTGTCAAGAGCTTTAGATTTACAATCCCTTTTGTGATGGGTTGTGTTATATTCTTTCCAGGTAGTTAATAGGGGGTTTGAAGGGCACTCGTAACCCCACTTTATGGGGTCCAGGGCAGCGCCTCAGAAAATTTTGGTTTTGGACGCTATGTTAGGTTGGGCGGACCCACTTATGGTTTTGTGCATGATTTCGCACATGTTTTTTGGACGCGATGGTTTTCGGTCCATGGTATTGGATGCTTCGGCTTGTATAAATATGTATTGTAACATTGAAAGGAACATAATGAAAAGTCAAGCTGGTAGTCCCGGTTTTGGGATCCAGGGGAAAATCTCTATGTATATGTGTTTTATGTGTTATGCCCTCGCATTGTTTATTTTCTGTGTTTTAGAATTCGTATGCAGGTAATTTCTGTACGGGGTTAAAACCTACATTTGGTATTAGAGCAGATTTGGCTTTAAAGGGACGCCTTGGTTGCTGAGGGGTTTCGCTCGAGCCTGTGGTAGACCCTGTTTAGTGGTAGATCTGTGAGATCGATTCTGGTCGTGAAAGAAGATGGTGAGAAGTGGAAAGATAGAGATCGAGAAATTTAATGGTTAGAGTTTTGAGTTGTGGAAACTCAAGATGGAGAATCTGTTGGTGGATAAAGATCAGTGGATCGTGGTAGACCCATGTACTAAACCAACGGGAGTGTCCGATAAAGAATGGAAGAAGTTGGATCAGAAGGCAAAGAGCACAATATGATTGTGTGTCTCATATTCAATATTGCTAAATGTATCAGGGAGAAAAGGCTTTGTGGGACAAGTTAGGAACTTTTTACCAATCTAATTCTCTAGTGAATAAACTGTTCCTGCGGAAAAAGCTGTATAACCTGAGGATGAAAGATGGAGACTCGGTGACAAAGCATCTAAACGCATTTAATATTGTGGTAAGTCAGTTAGCATCTGTTGATATTAAAATTTCATATGAAGATAAGTGCATCAGTTTGTTGTGTTCTCTACTAGATTCGTGGGATAGTTTGGTTATTGCAATAGGTAGCAATGCAACCACCTTGCAATTTGATGAAATAGTCTCAGCCTTGCTGATGGAGGAGATGAGACGGAAAAATATGGAGAGCGAAAATGGTGATGCCTTTTCTGTACAAGGACAGTCCCAGAACAGAAACAAAAATAATTCATCAAGTGGGAGATCTAAATCTAGAGGGAGATCTAAATCTTCAGGAAAAATTGTAAAGGTGGTGTGCTGGAAATGCGGAAAGGAAGGCCACTTCAAAAGGGACTGTAAATCTAAAGTTCATGACAAAGGAAATGGATCTACTAAGGCTCCTTCTGCAGAGGCGAAAACCACCTCAGATGAAGGTGGGGATGTGTACAAGGCTTATTCAAGTACACATGTAGATCATGAGGCATGGTTGATTGACTCAGGTGCATCATTTCACTTCACTCCCCATAGAGAGTGGTTCTGCGAGTATGAGAAATATGATGGTGGTGACATCTTCTTGGGGGATGAAAGGAAGGCTATAATCGTTGGTCATGGAAAAGTAAAGTTGAAGTTGCAAGGTGGAAGGGTTAGAATGCTTCCAGGTGTTCTACATATTCCTGCATTAGCTAGAAATCTAATTTATGTTAGCAAGCTAGATGATGCAGGTGTAAAAATAGTGTTCGAGAAGGATACCTGCAAGATGGTTCTGGGAGCACTGGTATTGATGCAGGGAGTTCGGATTGGAACTCTGTACAAGCTGCAAGGTAGCACTGTTATTGATGGGTGCAATAGTTTTGTGGTTCCTGAAAGTGGAGCAGAAAATCTAGTGGTCTCTGGAGAGAAGACCATGATGTGGCATCAAAGGCTTGGACATATTGGAGAAAATGGTCTTCGGAAACTTCATGGTAAAGGTATGGTAGAAGGTATGAGTAATAGCTCTCTGGATTTTGATTTCTGTTAAAATTGTGTATATGGGAAGTAGAATCGGGTGTGTTTCCCCTCTGGTAGTAAGAGGGCGAAACATATATTAGAACTTGTGTAGAGTTATGTGTTTGGATCTGTGAAGGTTCCAACACTCAAGGCTCCATCACTGGGTAAGTCTGTGTACTATGTATCATTTATAGATGACTTCTCAAGGAATACATGGATATATTTCCTTAAGAAGAAATTTGAAGTCTTTGACAAGTTTAAAGAATTTAAGGCTCTGGTGGAAAACTAGATAAAGAAGAAGATAAAGGTGTTGAGGACAGATAAAGGTGGAGAGTTTTGCAGTAAGGAATATGAAGAATTTTGTAAGAAGTGTGGTATAACATGGTAGAAGACTACTCCATATACACCTCAGCAAAATGGAGTTGCAGAAAGAATGAATAAGACATTGATGGAAAGGGCAAGAAGCATTCTCAGTCGTGTCGGGCTAGGATAGGAAATCTGGGTAGAGGCGGTGGATACTGCATGTTACCTGGTCAACAGGTAACCTTCATCAGCATTGGAGGATAAGACTCCTCAAGAGGTATGGATTGGTAAGAAACCCTCTCTTTCACATTTGAGGGTATTTGGATGTGATGCATATGTACATGTTCTAAAGGAGAAACGAACCAAGTTGGGTAGTAAATCTGAAAAGTGCATCTTTGTTGGTTATAAGGATGGTTTAAAGGCTTATAAGCTTTGGAACCCAATAACAAGGAAGGTTGTGTACAACCGAGATGTGGTGTTTAGAGAGGTGAAAGTTGTTATTAAACATGAAGTCCAACCAAAGGAACATGAGAAGATAGAGTTTGAGCTAAAGGAGGAAGAATCAGACTCTACAACAGCGGAGGAATCAGAAGATGAAGAGCCACAAACTCCCACTGTGAGAAGATCAGTTCGAGAAAGAAGGCAGCCATAAAGGTATAGTCCATCTACTTTCTATTCAAACTTTGCTTTGTCTATTACCGATGATGATCCCAGAACTGTGAAGGAAGCAATGAACTCAGAGGATGGAAAACTCTCGAAAGAGGCCATGATTGATGAAATGGCATCTTTGTGCAAAAATGAGGCTTGGGATCTGGTGGAGTTGTTGGCTGGAAGGAAACCCATTGGCAAAAAATGGGTGTTCAAAAAGGATACAAATGCAGAAGGAAAAGTAGAGAAATACAAAGCTCAGTTGGTAGCAAAAGGTTATTCCCAGGTGCCGAGAATTGATTTTAGCGATATTTTTTGTCTTGTTGCCAAGGTAACTTTTATTAGATTACTTTTATTTGTTGTTGCTGCTTTTGATTTTTAGGTAGAACAGATGGATGTGAAGACAAAATTTCTTCATGGGGATCTGGAAAAGGAAATCTACATGAAGCAACCTGAAGGCTTTGCGGTGAAGGGTAAGAAAGAACTGGTATGCAAGTTAAAGAAGTCTTTGTATGGGTTAAAATAGTCACCAACGATGTGGTATCAGAAATTTGATACATTTATATGGGGACTTGGCTTCACCAGAAGCAAAGCAGATCACTGTGTATTTTAAATTAATTGGTGACCATGTTATTTATCTGGTCTTGTATGTGGATGATATGTTTCTAGTTGGAAATGACAAAGAAATTATCCAACATTTGAAGACCCAATTGTCATCCAAATTCGACATGAAAGATCTTGGTTCTGCAAACTATATTTTGGGAATGGAAATTAAAAGAGATCGGGCAAAGAGGAAGCTCTGGTTAAACCAGAGGAATTATGTCGAGACAATACTGCAGAGGTTTAATATGCAGGATAGTAAACCGATGAAGGTTCCTATTCTTGTAGGTGTGAGGTTATCTACTGAATAGTGTCCCAAGACACAAGGAGAGGAAGAGGACATGTCCCATGTTCCATATGCAAGTGAAGTCGGTAGCCTGATGTATGCAATGGTCTGTACTATACCAGACATTGCACATGCAGTGGGAGTATTGAGCAATTTTATGTCAAAACTAGGAAAGGAGCATTGGACAACAGTGAAGCAGGTTTTTAGGTATTTGCGTGGCACTAGTGATTATGATCTATGCTACCAAGGAAGACTAGGATTGGATAGAGTGTTAGATATTTGTGGCTTTGTCGATGCAGACTGGGCTAGAGATCTGGATCAGAGAAGATCTACAAGTGGGTATGTGTTTAACCTATTTGGAGGAGCAGTGAGTTGGATGAGTAAGAAATAATCTGTAGTGGCACTCTCAACTACAAAGGAAAAATACATGGTAGCCACTCATCTAAGAAAGGAAGCAGTTTGGTTGCAGAGATTATGTTCAAGTATGGGGTTAGTACAGGAAGTTATAAGGATAGATTGTGATAGCCAAAGTGCAATTTTCTTGGCAAAGAACCCTACATATCATTCAAAGACAAAGCACATTGATGTTCAGTATCACTTTGTGAGGGATATGATAAAAGACAAAAAGGTGTTGCTAGTAAAGGTGGACACTTTGAAGAATACTGTAGATGCATTAACAAAATATGTGAGCTCTGAGAAGTTCTCTTGGTGTAGAGAGATAATGGGCATTTCACGGCTGGAAAAATGAATAAGCTCTCTTGTGGCCCCCTGTGGAAAGAAAACAAGTGGGAGAATGTTGGGTTGTGTTATATTCTTTCCATGTAGTTAATAGGGGGTTTGAAGGGTGCCCGTAACACCAATTTATGGGGTCCCGGGCAGCGCCCTGGAAAATTTTGGTTTTGGACCTTATGTTAGGTTGGGCAGACCCACCTATGGTTTTGTGCATGATTTCGCACATGTCTTTTGGATGTGATTCTTTTTAGTCCATGGTATTGGATGCAATGGTTTTCGGTCCATGGTATTGGACACGATGGTTTTCGGTCCATGGTATTGGATGCTTCAGCATGTATAAATATGTATTGTAACATTGAAAGGAACATAATTAAAAATCAAGCTGGTAGTCCCGGTTTTGGGATCCAGGGGAAAATCTTTGTGTATATGTGTTATGCTCTCGCATTGTTTATTTTCTGTTTTTTAGAATTCGTATGCAAGTAATTTATATACAGGGTTAAAACCTACAATTTGTAGTGCTCTTCCTTTCCGCATTTCTAGCACACCACCTTTACAGGTTTTCCTGGATATTTAGATCTACCTCTAGATTTAGATCTCCCACTCAATGACTTATTTTTCTTTATGTTCTAGGACCGTCCTCATACAGACAAGGCATCACCATTCTGGCTCTCCATATTTTTCCATCCCATCTCTTTTGTCATCAAGGATGAGACTATTTCATCAAACTGTAAGGCAATTGCATTACTACATATTGCAATAACTAGACTATCCCACGAATCTGGTAGAGAACACAAAAAACTGATGCACTTATCTTCATCCTAAATTTTAATATAAACAGATAATAACTAACTTACCATAGTATTAAATACATTTAGATGTTTTGTCACCGAGTCTCCATCTTTCAACCTCAGGTTATACAATGTTTTTCATAGGAACAGTTTATTCACCAGAGGCTTAGATTCGTACAAAGTCCCTAACTTTTCCCACAAAGCCTTAGTTGTAGCTTCCCCTGATACATTGAACAATACTGAATCTGAGACACACAATTGTATTGTGCTCTTAGCCTTTCGATCCAACTTATTCCATTCTTAATCGGACACTCCTGTTGGTTTAGTACCTGGATCTACCATGAACCACTGATTTTTATCCACCAACAGATCCTCCATCTTGAGTTTCGATAACTCAAAACTCTTACCATTAAATTTCTTAATCTCTATCTTTCCGCTGCTCGCCATCCTCTTTCACTAGTAAAATCGATCCTGCAGAACTCCCACTGAACAGGGTCTAGCACAGTCCCGAGCAAAACCCCCCAGCAACAAAGGTGTCCCCTTGAAGCAAAAACAACTCTGATACCAAATGTAGTTTTTAACCCCATACAGAAATTACCTGCAGACGAATTCTAAAACACAAAAAATAAACAATGCGAGAGCATAACACATAAAACACATATACACAGAGATTTTCTATTAGATCCCAAAACTGGGACCACCAGCTTCATTTTTCATTATGTTTCCTTCAATGTTACAATACATATTTATACATGCTGAAGCGTCCAATACCATGGAGCAAAAACCATTGCGTCCAAAGCCATGGATTGAAAAGCATCGTGTCCAAAACCATGTGCAAAAAAGCATGCACAAAACCATAGGTAGGTCCTGCCAACCTAATATAGGATCGAAAAACAAAATTTTCTGGGGCAGAGTGGGGTTATCTACACCCCTGTGCCCCCCCCCCCCTGGCTACACAATCGGCGCAACAAAGTGGGGCATTTGTGCCCCTTCTAACCCCCCGGTTAACTACGTGGGCTAGTCGTGGAAAGAATATAGCACAACCCACAAACTTCTACTATTTTCAATAATTCTCATTCTCTCCTAAAACTATAGGAAAATACATCAAATAATTAAATCATAATATATGAAACTAACTCTTTTAGTAAACATGTTACCCTAGGTTAGATGCTCCTGCATCATCATATATGTATGTATGTATGTATGTATGTATGTATGTATATATATATATATATATATATATATATATATATATATATATATATGAATGTATATATGTATATGTATATGTATATGTATATATATATATATATATATATATATATATATATATATATGTTAAAAAATTCTAGTAAGAAATTGGTAGGGAAAGTGGGATCACAACATCTTACAATAGATTTTAGTATACTAGGGATATTTAATGATATTATGTATAAATAATCTATTAACCATGGAAGATTTAACATGGTGTTGGAGAGTGTAAGAATGAGTATAATTAAAAAACATATTAACTACAAGTATGATGACAAATTTATCATTAGATTTAGGTAAACTTGATTATCATTTTTAGAGAAAGGACATTCCATACAATTCATGGAATGGGTATAGGTTGTAGTTCACCTAGAATTTTGATAATTTCTCTCTTGTGTCATTAGAAAAGGTCAAATTCTACTACAAAAATGGGCATGCCTTTTATGTTTTCCTAATAGTTTCATATTTAACATGTTCATATTTTTTAGAAAGCTTAATGACTTATTTTCAAAGATGTGTGGAGTTCAAATAACACTATTAATATAAGAATGCGTGATTTGTTCAAATATGGTTGGTCATTGTATTGAATCCCTTCCTTTTGCAAATTGTATCCATGAGATGCATGAAGTGCCATTCGTAGTGGTTGGATGAAGAAGGCAATCTTGGGATATATGAAATACTTGATGTGGATTTCAATCAACTAATTTACTACATTTATGTCATTTTAATGATGAAATCCCTTGCATTGGGATGAATTTTAGGTTTTAATGTTCAATTTTTATATAAAATTGTCACCGAAGTAGGAAGGGATTGTAGATATACACAACATGCAAGATATTTTTCATTTTCATAGGTGGATTTTCGCAAGTGTCAATAATAGAGTTATTTGTTGGTAAAGGCCAATGTTCTTCTTAAGAGGACTATTCTAATGTTAAATTTTAGGTTGCAATGTTAAATTTTTATATAAAATTGTTCCCGAAGTAGGAAGGGATTGTAGATATACACAACATGCAAGATATTTGTCATTTTCATAGGTGGATTTTCCCAAGTGTTAATAATAGTGTTATTTGTTGGTAAAGGTCATTGTTCTTTGCAAGAGGACTATTCTAATTCCTTTATTGAAGGAATAAAATTCGAAAACAAAGTTTTTAGTGACGAATGGTTGATCAAGTGCTAGGGCTTACACATGGAATTATTAAAACCTTACGGGGACTAATTTGTGGCTTCATTCAAACAGAAAAAAGATTTTTTTAAAGAAATTTTTTGAGAGGAGTTGCAATCTTACCATAGTTCATGTCCAAAAATTTCTAGTAAGTTTTGTGACCAAGAAAATCTTATAAATTTTTCATATTTTTAGGACATGGCCAATCCTTCATGAATTCAATTTTATTTGAATCCTACCATGCCATCATGGATAGTACTATGACCAAAGTATTCTACTTCATAGACACCAAAGGGACATCTAAACATCTCTACAAAGAAGTAATGATTAGGGTGTAGTTGTAAGACCTAGACCACATGGGTGACATAGGCATGCCATGTTTTATTTTAGGTCAGGATGTCATTAAAATTTATGAGGAAAAAATGATGGATAAAGGGTCGGAATATGTAGTCGATGAGACTATAGAATCTCTAAGGTGTATTGAAATGGTTAAAGGGTGTCACCAAGAACTCATAATGTCCTTCATGGGTGCAAAAATAAGTTTTGGAATATTAGTCTCCCTCATGAGAATTAGATGAGATCCAGAATCAAAGATCATGTTTGGTGAAGAAATAAGATCATTTGATCTCATCTATAAGAGCATCTACGATGGGAATGGGTTGTACCTATCCTTCAATATTATTTTAATGATAGTTGAAAATAAAGACACATACTCCAAGCAATTTCTTTTTTGAAGACCATGAAAACTAGTGACAAACATGGATTATTGATAATGTGAATGACACTAGCATCTAGCAACCCCTAAACTATCTTTTTTATTTCATTTTTTTGGTATATAGTCTGTAATAAGGGTATAAATAAGTTGGGAATCTACCTTCAATGAGTGGAATAGAATGATCGCATGCACCTTAGAAGAGTTATGAAGCTTGAGATATTCCAATGACTAATTGGTTTTTGTTTAAGATTAATTGCATGTCAAAATGGAAGGGTTGATAAGGTGTCTGAAGTGCTTGAATGGCATGGAATAATGTTTGAATTCATTTTCTAGATAATATTTTCCATATAATGTGAGTTGATGACCTTTAATGAGATAGCTATAATTGATTGGAAATTGTAGTGATTCTCTTCTTATTGGAAACTCATGCATGAATCCTAGAGGTCCACCTATTTAAATAGAGAACAAGTGGGTTTTAAGGAATAATCACCTATTGGAAGCTACATATTTTTTATAGAAACCCCTAAATTTCATGTAAACTCCATTAGTAATCACGTTTTAGAAGTTTTCAGGATGAACATAATGACGAGTTTCATAGGATGGTTTCCAGGAGATTAAAGGGATACCAACCAAGAGGTAAGTGGAGCATGAGATTTAGTTATTTCCAAAATCCTCGTTGCCAAACATTGGGCTATATAGGAAGTCCATTATCGAAGCGAGGGGACGAAATAGTTGCAACAACTATTGGAATAAGGTGTCATTAAACCAAGTACCTCACCATGTGGGTCACCAATCATCATTATGCCAAAGAAGGATAGGAGTTGGTAGATGTGGATTGATCACAAGGAATTAAAAAAATATTATGCTCAAGAACAAGTACCTCTTGCCTAGGATATATAATCTACTAAATTAGTTGCAGTAAACCAAACTCTTCACCAAGATAGACTTAAAGTCAATATATCACCAGGTTTGAGTATGAGAAAACGATACCTGAAAGATCTCCTTTAAAACCAAGAAAAGTTTGTATGAGTGGTTAGTCATGCCATTTGGCCAATGCAATGAATTCATTACATGCTGGAGGTTAATGAATGATATATTGTGCCCTTTTAATAATTCATTTGTTATTTTCCATTTGGAAGATATATTTCTATATAACACCACGTGAGAGGAGCACATCTCAAACAGGTGCTAAAGAAATTAAAGAAGCACCAACTTCTAAAAAATATCAAGAAGCGTGAGTAAGCACAATAGTATTTGGTGTATATAAGGTATGTTATAGGTGGAGAAAAGTTAAATATAAGTCCTGCCAAGATGGAGGCCATCATGAAGTGGTCAGTGCATATGGATGTTTTTAATGTCAAGAGTTTTATTGGGGAAAAATAGTACATGAGGAAATTCATATCCTCATTATCAGTAGTAGCAGAACCACTCCATGCCATAATGTTGACTGGCAAGAGCTTTCAACAAGGAAAGGGTCAACAAAGGGCCTTTGAGGAGTTAAAGAAGAGGATCAATCAAGCACCTAAGTTGGCATTATCAAACTTGTAGTAACACTTCGAAATGGAGAGATATGTGAGTCGGTATGTTATGGTATCACTCTTGATGCAGGAAAGAAGACATATATGCTACTATTATGAAGTATTTCATGGGGAAATTCTTAACTACCCTACTTACAATAAGGAACTCTACGCCCTGGTACCAAAAGTGAAGAAGTGCAAACATTATGTGATGGAAAAGGAAACAGTAATGCAAAAATATAACCAACCACTATCATATGTGTATGCCTAGAGTTAGCTACAATGAAATAGGAATTATAAGTGGATGAGGCTTTTACAAATGTTTTATTTAGTCATCAAATATCATTAGGAAAGCACAAACATGTTGAACAACATGCTTTCATGGCCACCCACATCAAAGATCATAACTTTGGGAACTCTGATGCTCATGGAGTCATTTACCCATGACACATACATAGAAGCATATTCAAAGGATGAGGAATTCAAGGAGGTGTTTTAGCAGTTGCATATCTGGAGTCATGTGAACAATGATGACAACACAATTGGCTAGCATCTCTAAGACAATTTACTCTATAGGCTAGAAAAGTTATGTGTGCCTAAAAGTGAGCGACTTTAGCTAATCAGAGAGGCTCACATATCCAAGGCTGAAAATCACTTTGGTGTGAGGAATACAATAGCTAACTTGTAAATATATGTTTATTAGCCCAAGGTGCAAGACGTTACTTCTATATTATCTTATGGCATGTACTCACTCATCCCTGGGAAATCATTTACATGGACTTTGTCGGAGTTTTTGGCAACAACTAAGAAGGGAAATAACTATCTCTTCATGGTAATCGATAGGTTAAGAAGCATTCTTGTTCTAATTTTCTGTAAAAAGACCATTAGTGGGCTAGAAGAAGTGAACTTCTTCTTCAGATAGGTATGGGTGTGCTTTGGTATACCAGGGAGCATAATTTCAGAGGATGAAATAATATTTCTAAGTGCATTTTGGAATACATTATGGGAGAAGATGGATGCAAATTTAAATATGTCTAGAACATTCCATCCATAAACAAATGGGAAAATAGAAGTAGTCAATGGGACTTTCATACGTCTTTTGATGGGATACAATAATGGACATATTAATACATAGGATGAAAATATGGTATATATACAACACTCTTATAATAGAGTAGTCCACACTTCTATTGGTAAGTCCTTATTTGAAACTTTTTTTGGATATTTTGCACCTTTACCTTTGGAAATTGAAAAAGGGAAACAAGGAGGATTCAAGGAGGAACTTACAGTGGATGCCTTAAGGGAAAAAAAACATTGAGAAGATAGGAAGATCCATCTACAAATACATGAGGCGCTACATAAATCAAAATAAAAATATGAGGCCATGCATTATCAACATAGAAAAGAGAGGTCATTGAAGGTGGGAGACAGAGTATACTTATAGTATAACAAGGAGAGGCTATAGGGTCCTAGTAAGGAAATCAAGACTCTACTATATGGTTCCTTTGAGATACCAGAAAAGGTGGGAACTAATGCCTATAAAATCAATCTACTCCCATAGATATGCATCTACACAATGGTTAATGTAGATAATATGAAATTATATGAGCCTTCCATGTTAGATTAGGAAGAGGAACAAGTCCTACCTTCTAAAGAGGATTTGGCACCAAATGCTAAAAAAGAGTTGGTAGAAGATATGGTCCTGCAAAAGAGGTATAATACTACAAGAAGGGTCAAAAAGATCTTCAGTAGGTTGGATGGAAAGTACAAATTCCGGGAAAGACTAAAAGGTACACTGAAGAGAAGGTGGTGGAAAATTTCACTCAACTCATTCAGTAGAATCTTTTGGGGACCAAAATCCTCACAAAATGGTGAGGTGCATCATTGTATTGTTTTTCATCCATCTTGAAGCTTTTAGAGTGGAAAAAGTGGATGAATAATCTCAAGAGCATTTTTATCGGCGAGACCCATATTTATAAATTAGGGTTTGAAACCTTTCAAAAGTAGTTTGAGTCATCAAATGGAGTTTTATGGGGATAAAGCTTTACCACTTAAGTGTTGCACACTTTTTCACTATTCTATACTTAAATATCTTTTTGAAATCACAAGAATAACCTCAATTGGAGTTAATATGCAAACTTTAGCCACTCCAATGTTGACATTCCTTTTCTGACCACCATAATTGATAAGATGTGACACCAACCCCATTATTGATGAAAAATAGACTAACCATGTAGGATGATGAAAAAGAATGTAAAAAAATTCATATTATAATTCCAATTAAAAGTTCAAAAAATTAAAACTAACCACTAATAAATTATAAAACTTTCTTATAATAAGACCACAGAAAAAATAATTCTACTCTATTCGTGTGTCAATTTGTTCCAATGTAACCCGCGTATCCACGCTTCCCTCGGTGAATTTTTTAGATTTCTTCCATGTACCGTGTCATGGAATGCGGAAAATTGCTTCCCGAAGATTCTGTGTAGAACCCACGAACTTGCATTCGTGAAAAAGAAAGTTGCTTATTCGTCATTTCGAACCAATAAAAAATAATTTTGACATGATCAATACACGAAAGGCAACAAACAACATCAAGAAAAAGATAAAAAGACATAATTTGTTTTCTATCCTTTAAATAGTTGTCTACGCTCTTCAAAAAAAGGTATAGTTTCTCATGACTGTTTATCTCTTTGAGTGTCTAAATGGATATCTAGGATGACAAGTCGGAATTGAAGTTTTTGTGATTTATATTAAGTTTATGAGAAAAAAAATTGTGCGTAAATTATATGATAATATATTAGTCTGCGTTTAGAACTAACGAGTGTGGTTCATTGTCAGGGCAAGTTGAAGAAGCAGATTATGACGGTATGTTAAATAGAGAAAACAGATATTCCAACAGCTAAATTTGATTGAAAAACTAAACTAAAATCAAATATTTTCAAATAAAATCATGTAAAATTAATCTAAAATTTAAAAATATTTTGAAATTAAATAAATAAGGAAAAATTTGATTACTTCACTCTCTCCAATACTTGCAAATAAAGATAAAAATGACCAACAAAAGGTCATTACTTTGAATACAGTAATAACGCAGGGAGCATTTTAGGGACTCGACTCCGTTAGGCTCTGTAATGGAGAAAAATAATCTGTAATACATTCAACCAGACTTGTGCTAATGTTATGCTTATTTTCCCCTCATTATTTGTTTCACGCTATAGTCCTATATCTATATCTGTCAAAGAGACAGCTACTCTCAGAGGCCGAGATTCATCCAAGTGATTGTTCACTTGGACTTTAGAGCAGTACCGTCTTGTTATCATTTTCATTTAGGCGTTGTTTACAAAGGTCTTATAATTAAGAAAAAATGGAATTTGGTTATTTATTTTCAAAAAATTTCATAGTATTAGGCATTAAAATTTTTGAAGTTTGATGATTATTATCAAGACCTTTAAAATTTTTTCAAAATTTGATCAAAATCATGTTAGAATTTTTATTGTTTTCTGAGTAAATTTCAAGCTTTGTTAAACTAGGCCTCTTCCAAAACTTTTCTTAAAATTTAATCAAAATCATATCCAAATCCTATTATCTTCAGAGAAAATTTCAAGCCTCATGTATCTTCCAAAAATTTCCTCATAATTTAATCAAAATCATACCAAAATTCTCAATCAAAATCATACCAAAATTCTCACTGTTAACTTAAAAAAATTTCAAAATTTAATCAAAATCATACCAAAAATTCTCATTGTTTTCTGAACAAATTTGAAGCATCCTAGGACTAAGCGTCTCATTGATGTAACATGATCTGTCCAAATGAGTCTTTAGTTGGGCCTCAGAGAAGTAAGGCATAGTTGTGATAACAGTAAGCATCGTTGTGATAATTATTTATATGGGTTATCTATTTTTTGGCAGTAGATTAATTACTTATTTTTTTTATTTATTTCGTTATGATTGATTTATTTGAAATTTAAAATAATTTATAATTAAAAATATTAATTTCAAATTTATTTAATATAAAAAAATTATATTAATTTTTCTAATAATAAGTTTTGTTTAATTTTTGAAAAATGTATTATATTAATTATTAAATAATTATATTTCTATTTTATTTATTAAATATTATTTTATTTTTTTGCAAGATAGTTAGTCAATAACTTATCGTGAGTCAATAATTTATGATTACATAATACTTCGTCCGTATTGGCGAAAAAAATACGTTAATTCGTCAGTTCGATTCGGTACGGCGATTAATTCGGTTAATTCCAATTCGGTTCGGTGAAATACTTTGTCTTTTGACTTGAATGTGTTTCGCACCCGAACATGAATACTTCACGTGTTTCGTTGCACCAAAGAATGACCTGTGTTTCGTTACACGGACACCTGACTATGGCCATACCCAATGTATATGGTAAATTGATTTGGATGTATATGGTAAATTGATTTGGAAGTTTGATATATATCTATCCACATGGTTGATTAAATAAATATGAATTTTTTAAATTAAGGGATTTTCTAACTTTGTTTAAATATATTTTATAAATTCATAAGATCGTGTTGTATGTATGTAAATTTAAAAGTATTGATTTACTCATTTTTTACTTATTTTGTTAAAAAATAAAATTTACATTTATTTTATTAAATTAAAAATTTATTTTTTAATGGTTAAATTAGTGGAAATAGGTCATTGAACTTACTTTTTAATTGTTGAATAGGAATCGGCAAGGTAAACTTTTAATTCCAGCTTTGCTTTGTTGATCCATTGGAAAAATACAAGTTCTGATCTGCACAATGTTGGTGAAAACAATACAAGGGCAAAACAAGTTTGGAACTAGGCAACCTTAGTGGAAAATTGAAATAATGTAGAGAAAGGCAAAGCTAATGCTCAGATCAATTACCTTTTATAAATTTTCTTATAAGAATATATATATATATATATATTTTTTCCTATAAAAATATTTTTTTTTCCAATAAAAAATATCAACTTGCTTAATTCATTATGTGATTACAGAAGCTTGAATACAGAAAATACCAACTTTTTCTATTTTAACAAATTGATAATTCTTATTGGAAAAAAATAAAAAATATATATAATTTTTATAGAAAAATAAAAAAAATAGTAATTTCTATATTAGAAAATTTTATAAAATGACAAATTGCAATTAAGAAAAAGATAATTCTTATCTTACAAGAAATTATAAAATAGCAAATTGGTTGCAAATCAATAACTTTTATATAGAACATAAAAAAATAGTAACTTCTATTTTGGAAAAAAATCAACTTATACAACTTTTATATTTTGTTAAAATTTTGAATATAATGATTGTTTATATATATATATATATATATATATATATATATATATAAGTACTTGTAATATGTATAGTGTCGAATTTTTTCCGTATTAAATTTTATAGAGTCCAATTTTTTCCGTATCGTATCGAATTGAATTCAATTCAAATCCAAATTCAAATTTGGTAACTATGCATAATACTTAATATTTATCATAAATCTTTAAACTTTTAAACTTTACAACAACATGACTTTCCTTTAACAGACTGAAACTATAGTTATTTAGTTAAAAGGGAAGAAAATATAACAGATAGAAGTACCTTTTCTCTCCGCGTTCCTCTATAGAGAAATCCAACACATTTTCAAAATTTATGTAACCATGATAACACAGAAGAGGATAAAATAAAAGGCAAAAAGGTATAAACTACTTTAGTGCTTAAAGATTTTATTACCGCTACTTTAGTGCTAAAAACTTAAATCAAATTTGTATCAATAAATAAGCCACATAAACTCATATAAAATGTGGATCAACATTAAACACAACATTTTACAATATGCTTTCATATATTTATAAGATCCTGTGGGATTCCACTATGGTTACATTGTAATTTCAACAGATATCCGTACTCCTGATAGAAGTGATAATAATATAATGAAGAACACAGATGTTACTTTAGGGAAGCTCTTCTCACAGCGAAAAGCACTAGCTTAATTACTCGGAATTTGGAACCATCAAGGAACGAAATACATGGGATTAGGAAGCTTGAATGTGCGAGCACCCACAGCACTACCAGTAATATCGGTCCACTGATCTCCAACATTGCCCCATATACGATATCCATGTTTCATCAGTTCCTCCCTCTTGCTTGACTTGAATATTGCTGCGCTTTTTCCTTTCTCGCTACGCTCTCTAAATTTCACATATCATCCACCAAAACTTATAATGTTACTCGCATTTCATAACATTCGCAAATCACGAATAAAAATGGCAGAAAATAAGGTCTACGCAAATCATGAATGAAAATAAAATAAGTATACCTTAGAATAAGTCCAGCATAGGCAGTATACCCCTGCAAAACGAGATTTTTTTCTGTAATGTTGCGTTGAGATTCATCCCTTCCTGTGAGAAAGAAAATCTGGTAGCCAGAAGTCTTGAGATGCTTATACAATCCCAGAATAGCAGGAAGTGCAACAGCTTTACCACTTAATGCCCACTGGTTAAAGGAGACAGGGTCGAAGGGCATTCCACTGTAAAAATCAGTCCAGTTTCAAAAGAATTATTTGTTTATTCCCGGATAAACCAACATCGAATTTTTCAATAAACATTTCAAAAATTAGAATTAGTAAAATTAGCTTCTAATATTAATTTTTTTATATCTATGTTCATTGTTTCATGTTTGTTTCACTATGTCAAGATAGGAATGATACTACGGTGCTGTAATTAGCCTAGCACATCTTTGTATCTTTTGTAGCAAGAGAGGTATCAAAACTAAGGGTGCCAATATCAACACAAAGATGCTATGAGTGAGATTGGAATACAAGTTTTGCAGGTCAAATGCTTATAGCTTTGGGAAAAATAGATTTTTCCTTATGGGTGAAGATGGATCTGTTTCTGTTTTGCAACCATATTAAAATAACAGATATATTTTAACTTCTGGATTTTATGTAGGTGATTTACGAGCATTGATGTATTTATATTTTTAACTTTTTGGAGAAAAAATTTTAAAAATTGATAAATAATTTGTTTAGCTAATTACAAAAAAATATATTGAAATTATAATTTGCATTATAACATTTATGAAATTATAACATTTATGAAATAATTGTATCTAGTATAACTGATATCGGATATAATAAAAACTATTATAAGATAAAAACCATAAAAAAAAATAACAATTTAACCAGCGCCTTAACAGCAAGCTTTTGTGCCTCAATTGTCTAATGTAATAACGACAAATAAGATCTAAATAAGAGCGATAGAGGGCTTACCCAAACTTTCGTCCCATATAATATTCGAGATTGGATAGGGCGGTGTCATCTACATCCAACACCCAGGCATCCTTACCATCGCCGACGAGGGGAATTTCTGCTGTGTAACTAACGATACAGTCGACTGCAGTTGCCAGATCTCTTTCGTACTGTCCATACAACATGTACTGCTGAATGTAGGTCAAGCAATTTTGGGGAACTGTCCACCAATTTCTCAGATTATTCAATTCTATGTTCAGCCTCCAGCTCACGCAGTCCGTATTGTTCTGATCAGCGACATCAATATTGGCTTCAAATTTACACCAAATGTTGATATTGATGAGCAATAATACAAGAAACCTCCATGATATAGTAGCGTTCCTCTTCATGGTGTTCAGCGTATAATTGGGTTACGCGAATTCAGACTTGTCTATATAGGCTTTAAGTCTTATAACCTGTATGTAAGAGGAATTGTGAAGAGTTGGTTGATCCTGGTGGAGAAACCTTTTGATCGATTGGGCAATGCTGGTTTCTTTTTATAACCAAAGCAACCGACCAAAGGCATTTAATGCAAAAAGCATGGAATAACTTCACGGGAAACTTAATTTGCAGGCCACACCACGAATACTTTGTTCCCCACTGCTTTATCTGCATCCACGGACAGTCCACTGCACGACAGATTCCACGGGCAAAATGGGCCAATTTTACACCCAAATGGTCAATATACCGTCTCCACTAATACTTAATGGATTCAATGGTACAGTTCAATGCACAATAGATTCTCTGAATAAAATGGGTCAATTTCGCATTCCAATGGATAGTAGTTAATTTTTTTATATTTTTTTTGGTTTAGGAAAGAAAAAAATATTTTTTTATTAATAAAAGTTGTTACCTAATTTATAATTTTGTATATTGTGATTACAAATATATTGTGACAAAATCAACAATTTTTCATTAGTAGTGATATATCAGTTAACAAGTCAGTTAACAAGGCAAAGTGACATAAAAATCATAAAAAACATGCAAACAGAAAGAGTTGAAACACATTCCAAAATCATAAGGAACCAGAAAACTGATCAGTCCAAAAAAGAAAAATGTAGTATCCTGCTGAACCTCGAGATGCCTGAGGCTGTACCAAACATAGCCAGGGGCTTCCAAACCCTCTGAGCTTACGTCGATTGCTGATTTACTGAATATTTGGGAATTTAGCTGATATGGGCGTGGTCAAAGAAATTGACGGTGCCCAGTCCATCCCATTCTCCAATATTTGGAGAATCTGCAATCAACAAAGATGACCTTTTAAACCCACAGTTAGACAAGCCATTAGCCACTGAATTCTATTTTAGAGATATATTTTTTGATTCTGTATTTTGGTTTTAGCTATATTGTAATTTTTATTTATTTATAATATATTTTTTATTCTATATCAATATATCTTCAGTATCATCCCAGTAATATAAAGCTCAAGACTGTAAAAATACTAAACACTGTATAAAATTCATTAAAAAAAATTATAATTCTAACCAATCCTTATCAATTTCAACATGAAATTGAAAAAATAAAATTTACAAGTCGCATACTTAATCTACCCCTATCCTGCCCACTCATGTTCAATGAATTTGATTGTAAATTTTTTTATGGAGATTAACATGTGCATAAATTTTATTTTCAACTAACAATAATGCTCACTGCGATTTTGAGGATCATAATCTTATCATATTATCTTAGACACGGCGCACTAGTGGGTGCATGAAAATTAGTGCGCACGTTGATTTGCAGTTGACTACCGTCCATTGGCTAAGAAGTACATCATAAAATTGCCTATTAGCATAAATTAGCTATAGTATAAAATCCCAACACTCTATGGCTATGTAAGTAAGTCTGTTTACGAAGATTATTTGACTGTTTAGTAACATGCATGGTATAGAAAAAAAATCAAAAACTAAAACCCCATCGTAAAAATAAAAGTAAGCGAAGGAATAAAACAAATTGGAAGTTCGTGTTCGTCATACTTTACAGCTGAGCATGAAGCTTCTCGATGAGCCAGTAATTTTATGCTGGATTGCAGTCGATTACCCTTAATTGGTTAAGGGGAAATACTTAATAAAGTTAAATATAAAGTTAAGTATTAGGCTAGACAGAATCAACTTCTACTGGAGCTGCATGGAGCAGTGTTCTATACAGCCGACACTCTCTTCAAAATGGGTCTATTTTCCTCTCCTGGATACTGGTATCTTGAGATAGTATCAGATGATACAACATATCAGATCAGTGATTTTGTTTTACCAGACTTTTAAATCTCTATTTGCAAGACAGTTTCCATATATAGAAAATTTGGAATCAGATAGCATCAAATTAACTTCATAAACTATATGCTTTTTTAAGTAGATCACAGGTTTATTGATTTTTGTAAACATCTGGATCTTAGTTTATGCTTTTCTAAGTAAATCACAGGTCTATTGATTTTTGTAAACATCTGGATCTGAAGATGTATCACAGCCATTTTATATTTCTCATATAATATATCTAGCTTCTTTTCTCTGAAAAAAAAAATAAAGTTAAGTATTAGAGGAAATTCTTATCATTTGATGAGCCAGTAATTTTATGCTGGATTTGCAGTCGATTACCCTTAATTGGTTAAGGGGAAATACTAAATAAAATTAAGTATTAGAGGAAAAGCTCATCATTTATGGTTATCATGTAAAAGTGTACATCAATAATTTTTTTATAAATTAAAAATATTGGTTTGGATAAGATTTTAAACTAAAAAGATAAGTTAGTAATCGAATATATTTAGAAGAACTAAAACAACAGCAAAACAAAATAGTAACGGTGTCCATTATGTTGACTAACTAAATTATAATAACATTTCAAACTATGTAGAAGGATTGAAAAATATATCTCAAAATCATTTGAACGATGAAGGCACTGAATTATAAGAGTGTCTATAATCGTCATGATGGACTAGTAGATTTAACATCAAGCCATTTCATATATTCTCCAGAAAAATCATAGTATGTACTTCCAACCTTCTCCACATAAATCCTCCTATGTACTTCATATATTCTCCACGTTTCTAATTTACGGCTCTTATTCTTCATGGAAGAGAGTAAGTCAATACTGTCGATATAAGTGTCTATCTATGTGATTTTTCATGTCACCATCAAAGCTGGCCGGTATCATATTTGTCAAATAATTTCATTACAATGATTGTTTTCCCGGTTCTACTTATTCTGGTTCAAAACCACATAACTAAATGTTTAAAAAGGAGAAAAACAGAATGTTCATCCTATTTCGAAATGGGAGAAGCCATGTTTTTATGTATAAAGAAACAAAAATTCCTTAAACCATTACAAAGGCAGAAGTTTTTGGATTATGGTATATTTCATTTTTTAATCATTATATTCATTGAAGTTTTTGTTTTTTATAACAAGTATTCTTATAATACTTTTTATGTTTTAAGCTAATTTTATTTTTTTTATAAAAAAAAATTAATATGATTAATATGATTGAAATGATTAATATGTGTATATGTTAGAACAATTATATTAATAAATATGGTTGATATAAATTGAGCTGTACCATTTCTTATTTTTAATATATTAATTAATTTATGAAAAAGGTGTCAATCTACATACGTTAACCATATTTGTTAATGTAGTTGTGCTAGTTCATGGCTTATATGTATGGGAAAGATTAGTTGACCATGGTTGAGTATGGTTAAATATTCTCAAGTTATGCCTGAGGATTTATTATGGTCAATATATAGTTGACTATGGATAACCATGGTTGTCCACAACTAACTATAGCTGACTATGATGGTTTATGACTGACTACGGTTGACCACGGTTGCTTATTTTCTATCATGGTTCAGCATGCTTGCCCAAAATTGACTATGGTTGGCTATATTAATCATGGTTGATGATGTTGACCATGAGAGAACATTGTTCAACCAATTTGACCATGGTTGACCATCATTTTCTATCACGGATTGTGGTTGTGCATGTTGACAATGGATGACCATATTTGACCATATTCAACCATGGTGACGTTCATTGAGCATGTTTGACCATTCTAATTATGGTTGACCATGGTATTCCATGTTGAAAATGGGTTGAAAATGGTTTTCTAACGTTGACTATGACCAACTAGAGATCACCATGGTTAGTCATGGTTAATAATCATTAACCATTGTTGACTAGGGATGACCATGCTTACTCATGTTCGACTAAACCTGAATATGATTTCCCATGGTTGACTATGGTTTTTTAAGATTGACATGGATGACTATGTATAACTATGGTAAACCTTAGTCAGTCGTGATCAACCATGCTTTCATTATTTATCACATTACAATATTATTTTTTTATTTTTCACTTACAATATTAATTATTGTGTGTCACATGCAGTGTAAATTATTTTTTCATCACATGTGATGTCAATTTATTTTCATCACATTGTGATGCCAATTTTTGTTTGCCACATTGTGACACTAGTATTTTCTTTATGCTTTGTTATATTGATATTTGTTTGTGATATTGAGATATCAAATTTTAAACATGGTTATCTATTGTCAACTATGGTTGACTATAGGTGAATATTATTGACCATGGTTGTCAATGTTAAATTATAAATGATTATGGATGACCATGTTAACCATCGATTACCATGTGACTATGGTTAACCATAGTTGAGTTGATTAAACCATATTTGAATATGGTTACATTGTTGAGAGAAGTTATATTAAAAATTAAATATTGAAATAATTTAAATATTAAATAGACCCTAAAACTTATTAAATATAAATTTTTAAACCTTATTCATAATTTTTAACATTAATAATAATAGTAATACTAATAATAATAATCAATTTTTGTATTAATCCTTTTTAAAATTAAATGTTGAATAGCCCTTGTCCCAAGGGGGGAACTCAATTGGTGATCTAAGTGATGTGAAATCATGTAAACTAAGAGATCCATAGTTAAATCCCCCGGTTGTAACATGGTCTAAGGAAAGGAGAATTAATAATAATAGTAATAATAATAATAATAATAATAATAATCAATTTTTGTATTAATCCTTTTTAAAATTAAATGTTGAATAGCCCTTGTCCCAAGGGGGAAACTCAATTCGTGATCTAAGTGATGTGAAATCATGTAAACTAAGAGATCCATAGTTAAATCCCCCGGTTGTAACATGGTCTAAGGAAAGGAGAATTAATAATAATAATAATAATAATAATAATAATCAATTTTTGTATTAATCCTTTTTAAAATTAAATGTTGAATAGCCCTTGTCCCAAGGGGGAAACTCAATTGGTGATCTAAGTGATGTGAAATCATGTAAACTAAGAGATCCATAGTTAAATCCCCCGGTTGTAACATGGTCTAAGGAGAGGAGAACAAGTTGTAGGCACCAGAGTTATAGTGGTAGTGGCCGAAATCGACCACATGTCATGTGAGTATGACACATATCCATTTCTCAATTTGTCTGGTTACATAAAATAATGTTAGATAAACCTTAAATCGTATTGAATATAAAACTTAATAAACCTTATGATGGAAACTTATTATAAAACCTATAATATTTAATAATCCTTACTACAAAACATTTTTGAACCTTATTATTATGATATAAATTGGATCATTATATTTTTTTTCATCCATATCGATGCATTTTGAGTGGAAAAAGTGGAGGAATCAGCTCATGGGACCATTTTTACTGACAGGACCAAGATTGGCAAAATAGGGTCTGAAACCTTCCATGAGTGTTTTGATACATCAAATGATGTTATTTTGGGGGTGAAACTTTATTGATTTAGCATGATTTGTTTCATGTTATTATAAACACATATGTATTTCCAATGACACAAGAAGCACATCAATCGGAGTCCGTATGTGAAAGTTATGCCACTCAGAAGTTGACCTTCCTATTCTCACTACCATGATTTGACCAGATGTCGTGTTAGATTCCAATATTCATGGAAAAGGGGCTAGCCACATGATTGTGATGTAAAAGGCTCTAGAAGAGTCTATATTGTAACTCTGATTAAGGGTTGAGGTAGTCGAACTTAACCACTAGTAGCCTATGGGGTTGTGTTATAATCGAGCCACTAGGAGGAAAAGACATTTGATTCTTTCGAGTGTGTTTGTTGCATAGATGAGAAAACATAGCGAATAAGGATAGGAGGTAGATAAAATAGAGATGATTTGTGCACTATAGTAGCCATGGACCACAAGTTATACTTCTTTGTACCCGGAACTATATTTCTAGATAGAGAAGGAGATCAGAGTGACCTCACCTTCCAGTTAAGTTTTCTCTCGAAAGGGTTTCCCAGAGCATATCTTGTGTCTTATGTCTATGTTTGAGATTTTATTTTGTCATTCTATATTTTCTACATAATTTCTATTCACATGCATGCACTAATTATAGTAAAATCTACAAATCTATAAATTTAATAAAATTGTGATAGTGTAGAATTTCAAATTTTTAATATAATAAAGTTATATCTATTGTGAAAAAGTCTCTAATGAAATATCCACAAAATTTTATGAATCACATTGGTTTCTTTAGGTATTCTTTGAATATTTGTAGGGGATCTAGATCGGCAGGGTCGAAAATTGTAAAACCTTAATCATGGCCAACAAATCTGTAAATGACCCTCGTGATGCCACAGAGGTGAAGTTTTCATCGTTGTAGCAATAAGTTACAAATATAAATCACAATGTAAACCTCCTCATGGTGGCCCTGACCAGTAAGATTAGGATATTTAGAGAAGATCGAGGTTCAAATGAAAAGGAAAAATCAGGAGGGCAATCGGGATATCAGGAAGAAACGGAGAACCAACATAAGAAATAACTTGCAAAAGATCAACATAGTTTGAGTGTCATGAGCCAATCACAATCCTTGTTTAAAATGGAAGTAAAACTCAATATCAATTCGTACCACGACGATATCGATGCTCTAAAGTTGAATGACTAGTTACGGAAACTAAAAGCTTATTTTAGCATCCATGAAATTAAGGAAGGTGTTGTAGTGGCTACAACCACCCTCAAAAAATTTTCCTTAGCTTCGTGTTGGAGCATCCCTACGAACCTTTCACAACAGCATGTCTTGTCTTGTCAAGTACACAAGCTTTAGTGTTTTTCTTGCATAATGACATCCTGTCCATCAAAGCTTGTTGCATTCCCCGCACAGGTTGTTCACCAAACTTGGTCCAGCTGCAGGGTGAGCAGCTCCATCAAGAAATTGCACAATTCTAGAGGGAAACTAGCCTTCCCTATAGAAATTGCACAATTCTATCTGGCAGCCTAGTGGTTCCAAAATTGCGCAAATCCACCTATCACTCTTCACAGAGAAAATTGTGCACTTTCTCCGAGCAGGGTTTCTCAACCCAGAAATTGCGTAATTTTGCGCAACAGTTAGTTGCTCTACCTAGAAATTGCGCAATCCCTTTGGGCAGCGAACCCAACTCCCTCTCATAAATGTGCATATTTTTGTCCCAGCTGACCAAATCGTTTCATGTGTAGTTGAGCTGACCGATTCCCTTCAGGACCGAGCAAAACTATTTTGCATGCATG
This sequence comes from Pinus tabuliformis, assembly GCA_031772625.1. Lineage (NCBI taxonomy): Eukaryota > Viridiplantae > Streptophyta > Pinopsida > Pinales > Pinaceae > Pinus > Pinus tabuliformis. The sequence continues at coordinate 682,764,021 of CM062809.1, forward strand.
GGTTTCTCCTCCCAAGGTAGCATGCAAAGGCATCCCTTGTCTTCGGGATCTATTTTTAGTAGCTAGAGGTTACATGCAAAGATCATTTCAGAAACCTCCCACCAAGTGTCACTTTCCCTAGATTTGTGGCATGCGCGTTGCAACCTCAATTTTATCAAAACTCGTCAACCGGATGCTGCAGATCGATATTGCAATTCTGACATCCCACAGTGCATCTAGGAGTCGTCAGCACATTCATCTCAATTTTTTTGGGGTAAGCCCACTTTTCACGTCTCGCGCTGCATTTCTGGCGCTTTTTTGTTTCGCTTCATATGAATGTTTTCTGCTTGATTTCACTAACCGCTTATTATTGATTTGATACATATTAGCTTGTACTAGCACCATTTCAGTTTTTGTTCACATCTCGCTATTGTCGCATGCATGACATTGTTTTGCACAGATGGTCACTTTTGTGGTGACCTGCTTCACACACATGCATTCTTTCCTATTTTTTGAATCCTACACTTTTTGTTTGCATGAATGATCATCCACTCTTGTTTGCACTCATCTCGCCATCCATTTAGACTTCTCATGTTTTTGAGTCGTCCGTCGGTTGGACTGGGCTACCTTGGCCTAGACTGTTCCTTGTCCAGCTAGCACTGTGCATTTCCGGAAGTGAAGCCTCTTCCTCCCCTCTAGAAATTGTGCAAGTCTAACTAGACATTCACCTCCAGGCATGCATTGCGCAATTCTTGGAGGCAGTGTCCAGTTGGCCGCAGAAGCTACACAATGCAGTTTTCTTGTTGCATGTCATTGGTGAATTAAATTTCACATTGTGCAGTTTCAGTCCTCAACAGGCTAGGCTGGATTGTGCATTGCACAGTTCCATTAGTCAATTAGCCCACTGATAGCCTAGATTGTGCCTTGCACATTTTTGGAAGTTAGTCTCTCGACCTCCTGGCGGAAATTACATAACCTTCATGATCAGTCACACAGGTATGTTGCAAGTTAGTTCTCAAGCTAGTTTTTGTTTTGAACTGACAAATTGCTTGCCATGAGTGTTTCCATGTCTCCAACTATTGCAGAAGTTTATTTTCCTCTCATCAACATAGGTACAATGGTTTCTAGGAGAGCAGAGTCGAAGACACCCTTCAGAGAACACTTGGGGATGCAGTTGATCAAGTATCTATGAAATTTCCTTCCCCTGAAGACATCAACTTGTTCGTAGACAAGGACATCAAGATATGATGGCAGAAACATCACAACAAGCAGCACCATCAACATAAGCTAAAGGCAGCATACTAGATGCAATGAATGTAAGAGGAAGGTTGTTGACAACACAAAGGCGAAACAAAGTTGCAAGCTCAAGTAGATCCACTTGTCATAAAAGCAACTTAGGAGACTCAGGCTATGAGGTGACGGCGTGACATGAAGATCACACAAAGGTAGAGAACAAAACTGAGAAGCAATTTCATGTACTAAATAGGCAACTCCAAGAAGAACGTAAGCTACGCAGACAAGCGAATGAGTTGTAGCATGAACATGTACAACAGGGGGTGCAACAAGCATAGATGAATGAAACTATGCCAGTATAAGTTATAGATCCATCCCAGCAGCTGGCACGAAGAAGACATTCATGTCATTGTGCGCACACATGCGATCCAACCCATTTGGCAGACTCACCAAGGCAAATACAAGGAGCAAGTCTGACTGGAGCTAAACATGTAGTTGACAGTTGATGCGCATGACCACCAACACACAATGGAAGATTAGCACAGACACTAGGCATCAGCGTGTTTCTGGTTCAGCTGCACCCAAGAAGACCATGTGCATGTTGTTAGACAAGTTGGATGGAGGAGCCTTACCAATGCACCGGGATGCAAGAAGGGCAAGAGTTTGTTTCAGCAAGATGTCACCACTGAGCACATGCACACCATCACGGACGACCAAGCTTGGCATCAGCTCACCACCTTCACCATCACAAACATGTCAAAGAGTTTGCCTCACCACAACGAACTGAGTGTCAGTGATGTCTTGCATGGCTTGCTCATGCCATATTATCTCACATGGGCACATGTGCATTGTAATGTAACTTCTTGTCAAGTGGAAGTTCAAGTGTCGATAGTTGGATGTATCAATCATAGAGTAGATGAAGGGTCATGAGAATAGATGAACTGTCAGAAAGGGGAATGTCAAGGGTCGCCCCACCCTTTGTTGTAAATAGAACCTCATAACTCATTGTAAGGGCTTTTGATTAGACAAGCTTCCAATAAGAGTATCTTAGAGACAACATGGATAGTATTGTAATGAGCCTTGGCTTCTCCACTACACGGAGCTAGTATATCTATTTGGAGGAGCAGGCGGTTGTGGCTGTAATGTTTGACTATTCGGACTATTGCGGGTACATGGATGTATTGTATCAGGGGAACTTACACTTCTTAATATAACAAAGCCAACACGTTTTCATGCATATGTTGTTATTGTAGTTAGACTATTCTAGTTGTTATAGCAATGTATGTTATTTAACTTACGCATTTATGTATGAACTATTTTGTATGCAATTGTATGCATCTTGTTGCAGATGTACTGTTGGTTTGAACATCACCTTGGATTTCCAGCTATCTTGCTTTCCAGTTGGTGATGTATCTATGCTCATGTGTTCCCTTCCAAGCTGAGTACCATTACAGGTTTCCAAGGGGCCCACTTACCTCACCCTATTTGTGTTAGAACCTCTCATGCACCTTCCTTGACTTACTGCAATTGTCAAACCCTTTCTACTAACAGGGACATCTTATGCGCCTCTGTGCCAAATCACGATCAAGGCATTATCATACGACCCAATACTGGAACTCCTACACCAAACGGTCTGAGGTCTAACTAGGACTTCTTACTGGGGAGATCCCCTTACCTATTGGTGGGTCCAACACTGTCAACATTTTGGCGCTAGAAGGAGGGCCTTATGACAAGTTGAGTCCTCACATCTGTTTTGAATCTCTACACATCTATCATGACTAACTACAGAGTTACTCTTCTGGAGTGTATGTCTTATGGAAATGGCTTCATAATCTCGGAAGAGCTCTCGAATAACTTGTCACGTAAAACATATGATGGTGGAGGCCACATAGCCTTGGTAAGGCAAGCGGTTGGTGTTGTAGGCTCATGTGAAAGACATGGAATCTTTGAAGAATACATGACCTGCGTGTTGTTCATCTACACGCTTCAAGGGCACCCATTGCACTGGTGTGCCATGCTACCCAAAAAATATATTCATTCTCTTGCTCATCTGGTCGTAAAGATAGACTGTGCTTTCAATCACTTTAACCATAGAGCACCCGATCAAGAAATTTTGAAATTACAAAAAGCACCCGATGAATCCATTGATCAGTTTTACACACACTTTTTTAATCTTGCATACCAATTTCCCGAAGATGAAACTGATTGGGAAATTATTTATGGAAGATTTGAGTATCTCCTTCACATATCCAAACCCTGCTTAGCACACTTTGGTGATGGAGCTACCCAATCATAGGCATGCACAATTGTTTTCATAAGTGATTGTCCACCTTCACCTCGTCAACTAGCTCCACCACCATGGAGTGATGTGGGAGATCATGCACACACATCTGTTGAACTGTCACATCATCCCAACCTGCTTGCTCTTGATAGTTGCGCCGATTTGGCGTGCAAGCCTGTTGGTTGTCACGTGGATTTGTTCCCCCAATCTCCAGCCCTGTGTTATGTTTATCCTCCGGACTGTATTGTCTTGTATTCTCTCATTCCGGACTCCTCACCTTACTGTGAACAAGGATCAAGTTGTCGACAGAGTTGGTGTTATGCAGCCACCCTCCGCCATCATTCATGATGAGTGTGTGCGGGAATCTAGAGAAGAACCTGTGGTGAAGAATGACCCCCTTCCAGCCGCATCTCCTCTGCTTTATTTTGACATCCCTTATGATTATACCACTACTGATTTCCCCTGTGAAAACCCATTTCCACATGTTTCTACTTCCAATCATTCGCAGGACACGTCGAATGTCAGTCTGTCATCACAGTGCATAGAGGACACATGTTCCTATGAAAAGCAATCCAATCTGTCATCTATCATTTCAAAAACACAGAGGGTGAACATCTTTGCTTCTCATCTACCCATTTACCCGATTCATCAAATCATGAGTACGCTGACAAAAATCCTAAATTTTCTGATCTTGGTTGTCCTGGTCTCTCTAATTCTTCATATGATAATGATGTTGATTCAATCGTTGTTAATATGTCTAAGGCACTGGTCTTCAATGATCTATATTTCAACAAAGTCAAAACCCACAGACTATTCAGCCACTTCATCCTAAGCTGATGGTTATGTTAGGCGCTCGTTGTTGTGACATTGGTTTCACTTCTGGTCAAGAAATTGTTGAAACACTTAAGGCTCCTCATCACTCTCTGCTTTGCATTGAAGATAATCCAAAACCCCATATTTCACTTCCTCCACTCGAACTACATGATCCAACACACATGCACAACATAGGTGGTCTACCTTTCTCACGTTTTCTTACATGTCACAGTAAAGAGAATGCATACACTCAACATTTGCACATAGTGTAGCACACCACCATGGCAGCTCCACAGAGTGCATATCATGTGTTTTCGCTCATTTCTGTTTTGTGCTCACTTGCAAGCTTGGAGTGTCTCTGGCTTCATCATTATATCTCTCATGCTTTTTGGTTTGCACAACTATGATGTTCACAAACCGCACCTTCACCAACATGGGTCAACCAATGCGTTGGTCGCTACATTGGAAGTATCACTTCACGTGAGATGACCCATGCACTATTAGCTTAGCAGTATGATTAGTGTTAGCTTTTGGGTTGTTTTCTTGCATGCATGTTTGCTTCTTTCTTTGTGTGTTTGTTTTCTTGTTTTTTTGTTTTTTTTACTCACTTCTCTTTTGCTTTTACTTTTTCTTCTGCTTTGCTTTGTTGTTGTTTGGTTTTTTTGTTCGTAGGTTAGTTTCGCATGGACCATGTGCAACTCTTGAAACAAACTGGGTAAAGTATAAGAGGACTTGTACAAATATCAACATTTGGTTATCTGTTGTCTTCTCTCTTACGTAAGAACTTGTTGTCTTCAGCCCATGATACATCAATCGAAAATATGTAATGTTCGAAGTGAACCTTGGTGAAAACACAACGCTTGTGCGCTAACTAGTATCAACTACTCTATTCGGTTTTTTTGGGTTAATCCTTGTCATCTCAGTCAAGTAGAGTAAGGTGAGGGGGAAAACCTTAACAAGCACATCAGAGGTATACATAAACTACTTCTCTGAAGGAACAACCTCTTCTTCTCTCAATAAGTTCGGATCCCTCTTCTGCCTCTGAAATGAATAAGTGCTATGCAGAGTTATGAAGATGAACAATGAATAAGGTGAGAGAAGAGAAAGGCTTCCTGTGAAGAGAGGTGATGCAACTAACTCTGCCGGGGCACTAACCAGGCTCGCTGGTAGCGGATCCATGCTTGTAGCCCTGCGTGACTCCACCAGGGTATTGTCTAAGCCTGTTAGCAGTGGATCAACACCAAAGATGAAACTAAGACTCTGATGATTATTCTTATTGTGCATCATATACTCCTCAAACCCAATCGAAACAATTGTGTTGGCTTGGCTTGAAATGTTTGTCGACCAACCAAGGGCTTTGCAAATGCTACATCTTACAATCAAGCAAGTGTGGAAACCAAGACGAACTAAGAACTCAAAAATACTTCCGTAGGTGTTAGACTTGATTTTCACAAAAAAATTCCATTGAGAGAGCTAGAGTTCTACCATTGTGTTGCCAAGTGTTGTAGCAGGTATAAGCACCCTCCAAAAATTTTCCTTAGCTTTGTTTTGGAGCCTCCCTACCAACCTTTCAAAAGAGCATGTCTTGTCTTGTCAATTACACAAGATTTAGTGATTTTCCTACGGAATGAAAGCTTGTCCATCAAATCTTGTTTCATTCCCCTCACAGGTTGTTTCACCGAACTTGGTCCAGCTCCAAGCTGAGAAACTCCCTCAATAAATTGCCCAATTATGTCTAGCAACTTATTGGGCTCCAAAATTGTGTAGATCTGCCTAACACTGTTCACTAAAAAAATTGCACAATTCCTCCTAGCAAGGTTGCTCAACCCATAAATTGTGCAATTCTAGGTAGAAATCCATTGCTCTGCCCAGAAATTACACAATACCTTTGGACAACCATCCCAGATCCCTCCCAGAAATGCACATTTTTTTCCTAGCAACTGAGCAAACTATTGCATGTGTAGTTGAGTTGACCAGTTCCCTCTAGGACCGAGCAAAATCATTTTGAATGCATGGGTTACTCCTCCCAAGGCAGCATGCAAAGGCATCCCTTGTTTTAGGGATCTAGTTTTAGCAGCTGGAGGTTACATGCAAAGATCATTTCTGAAACCTCCCACCAAGTGTCGCTTTCCCTAGATTTGTGGCATGTGCATCACAACCTCGATTTTATAAAAACTCATAAACTGGACGATGAAGATCTCATTCCTCACATTGATCTTGTAGCTCTAAATTCCCACATTGCATCTAGCAGTCATCAGCACATTTATCTCAGCTATTTTCAGGTATGCCCGCTTTTCATGTCTCGCGCTGTGTTTCTGACGCTTTTTGTGTTTTGCTTCTTATGAATGTTGTCTTCATGATTTCATTGACTACTTGTTGTCATTTTGATACATACTAGCTTGTACTAGCATCGCTTTAGTTTTCATTTTCATCTCACTGTTATCGCATGCATGACACTGTTTTGCACGGATGGTCACCTTTGTGGCGACTCGCTTCACACACATGCATGCTTTCCCATTTTCTGAATCATGCACTTACTATTTGCATGAATTATCATTCACTCTTGTTTACTCTCATCTCACCATGAATTCAGACTTCTGATGTTTTCAGTCACCCGTCGGTCTAACTAGGCTGCCTTGGCCTGGACCATGGCTTTCCCAGCTAGCATTGCATATTTCTAGAAGTGAAGGCTTTGGCTTCCTTCCAAAAATTGTTCAATTCTAGTGAGGCACTAACCTCCAAGCATGAATTGCGCAATTCTTGGAGGCAGTGTCCTTTTGGCCCCAGAAACTGTGCAATGCAGTTTGTTGCTTACATGTCACTACGGGTTGAAATTGTGCATTGTGCAGTTTCAGTCCTCATCAAGCCAGGATGGACTATGCATTGCATAGTTCCAATAGTCAGTCAGCCTACCGATAGCCCAGACTGTTCCGTACATAGTTTTGGCAGTCAGTCTCTTGACCTACCAGAAGAAACTACGCAACCTTCATGATCAGTCACACAGATATGTTGCAAATCAATTCTCAAGTTCATTTTTTTTTACTGACATATTTCTTGTCATGAGTGTTTCCATGTCTCTAGGTATCGCAAGTGTTCATATACCTCTCAACAACACAGGTGAAATGATTTCCAGGAGAGTAGAGTCAAAGACACCATTCAGAGCACACTTGGGGATGTAGTTAATCAAGTGTCTATGAACTTTCCTACCCTTGAAGACATCAATTTGTTCGTAGACAAGGACATGAAGATATGGCGACAACAACATCACATCAAGAAACACCATCAAAAATAGTTGAAGGCATCATACCAGACGCAACGAATGCAAGAGGAATGCTGATGATAACACAGAGGCGGAACATAGTTGCAAGCTCAAGCAAATCCACTTTTGATGAAATAAATTTTGGAGACTCAGGCTATGAGGTGACGACGCAACATGAAGATCGAGCTAAGGGACAGAACAAAATAGAGTAGGAGTTGCATGTACTGAAGAAAAAACTCAAGGAAGAACATGAGCTGCATAGACGAGCAAATGAGTTGCAGTAGGAATAGGTACATTAGGGGGTGCAACATGCATAGATGAATGAAATCGTGCCCATAAAATTTATAAATCCATCCTAGTATCTTGGATGGAGTAGACAAAGTGAGTAGTGTTGTTGATCACATGCAAAGGAATTTAGTAGCATGCATGTCATTGTCCACACTCATGTGATCCAACCCATTCAGCACACTCACCAAGGTGAAGACAAAGAGCAAGTATGACTGGAGTTGAACATGCAGTGGATAGTTGATGTGCATGACCACCATCACACACTGGAAGATCAAATTGGACACTATGCATCAGTGTGCTACCAGTTCAGCTACACCCAAGAATACCATGCGCATGATATTAAATGAGTTGGACGGAGGAGCCATACCAATGCACCTAGATGAAATAGAGACAAGATTTCACTTCAACAAGATGTCACCATTGAGAAAATGCACACCATCACAAAAAACCAAGCTTGGCATCATCTCACCAGCTTTACCATCATGAGCATGTCAAAGAGTTGGTCTCACCACAATGGACCGAATGTCAATGATGTCTTACATGGCTTGCTCAAGCCATATTGTCTAATATCAGCACATGTGGATTATATTGTAATGTCTTGTCAAGTGGAAGTTCAAGTGTCGATAGTTGGATGTAATAGTCATAGAGTAGATGAAGAGTCATGATAATAGATGAACTGTCACAAAGGGGAATGTCAAGGTTTATCCCACCCTTTGTTAGAAATAGAACCTCATAACTCATTGTAAGGGCTTTTGGTCAGGAAAACTTACAATAGGAGTATCTTAGAGAAAGCTTGGACAATATTATAAGGAGCCTTGGCTTCTCCACTATGTAGAGCTAATATATCTCTTTGGAGGAGTAGGCGGTTGTGGCTGTAACGTTCCACTATTGGGACTAGTGGGGGTACATGGATGTATTGTATGCCTGGGACTTACACTTCTTAATATAACAAAGAGAGAACATTTTCATGCATATGTTTTTATTGTAGTTGGACTATTTTGGTTGTTGTAACAATGTAAGTTATTTAACTTACGCAATTGTGTATGAACAATTTTTTATGCAATTGTATGAATCTTATTGCAAATGCACTGTTGGTTTGAACATCACCTTTGATTTCTAGCTATCTTGATTTTCCGTTGGTGATGCATCTTTTCTCGTGTGTTCCCTTCCAAGCTGAGTACTATTACAGGTTTTCAAGGGGCACTCTCACCACACCCTATTTATGTTAGAACCTCTCATGCACCTTCCTTGACTTATTGTAGCTATCATGCCCTTGCAACAAACATGGACATCTTAATTACCTCTGTACGAAATCATGGTAAAGGCATTACCGTATGACCCACTTCTAGCACTCCTGCACCAAACGGTCTGAGGTCCAATTAGGACTTCTTACTGAGGAGATCCCCTTACATGTTGGCAGGTCCAGCACCATCAACGGAGGGATAGAATATCTCATTTTCACAACTGAAATTAGAGGGGCATGCTTTCACTTGGTCAGAGATCGATGTAGAGACACCGAGGTTGGAGGGAGAATCTTTAGTGACTAATTGGGAGGAATTTGAAAACTTCATTAAGTCACAATTTTGTCCCATTGCATATGTAAAGGACAAGTGGATTAGGTGGCACTACTTCAAGCAAAATCCAGGACAAAGCATGCAGGAGCACACCATGAATTTTAGAAACATGGTTGTAATGTTGGGTATCTCTCAAAACAACCTAGATGTACTCCTTGGGCATTTAGGGGGTCTACAGTGCCATCTATGTGGGCAAGTGATGATGTTCAAGCCCAAATCAGTGGAAGAGAGTTGTGTACAGGTTGAATACCTAGATAACATAGACCTAAAGAGAGTGAAATCAGTTGGATTTAAGCAGAAGGAGAAACACATTTCTTCTAAGGAGGTAAATAAGAAGCAAAAAGGGGGAAATGGTAAAAAAAAAGGTAGCCACAACACACTAGTGCACAGATCCTTACAACCATTGCAAAATTTATGGCCATACAGAGGAGGAGTGTTGGAAGTTGCATCTAGAATTGAGCCTGAAGAACAAGAAGAAAGATAATAAGAAGAAGAATCTCACGATGATTGATTCGAGCAAGCAAGTTGAAATCATATCGAACATGGATGAGAATACCGTTTGTATGCGAGTGAAAAAGGAGGTGAATCTGAGTAGCCTTCACCAAAAACAAGAGAAATAATTTCCAAACTCTTCCATATAAAGATACAGGTCAAGAAGACAAAGATCGATGCTCTGTTTGACTGGGGATTGCTGGAAAATCTTAGTGCAATAGATCCGTTCAAGAAGTTGGGGCTCGAAGTTCGTGATAATCCAAACCCATATCCATTGGGATGGGTAAATAAGGATGTAGAGCTGAAGGTAATAAAATAGTGCAAAATTAGATTTGTTATCAGTGTTGATTTTATTCATGAAGTAGATCTAGATTTGGTTCCCCTTGGTGTATGTAAAGTCGTGTTTGGGAGTCCATACATGTACATGTGAGATGCAATGTTCATCAAGAGAGCCAACCATTACCATATCATCGAAGCGAGAAAATCATTCATCATCAATGTGCACAAAGGAAATCCAAAAAATTCAATGGTAAGTCCCAACCAAGCTAAGAAATTGGTAAGTTCCAACAAGAAGTATGTTTTACTATTTTAAAGACAAAGTCAATTTGTAGAGGAGTCAATAAGATGTAAGGAATCCTTAGAGAGGTGTATTAAGAAATGAAAACAACAATTCAAGTTTTTATAGTCATAAAGAGATGTATTCTGAGAGACTAAAGGCTTACCACCTAAGAGAGAAGTGGAGCATGAGATCCAACTATTGTCATACTCCCCATTGCCAAATATTGGGTTGTATAGGAAATATGTTATAGAAGCAAGTGAGGTGAAGAAACAATTGCAACAATTGCTGGAACATGGTTTCATTCAATCGAGTACATCACCATGTGGATCACCCATCATCATTGTGCCAAAGAAGGATGTGTATAGATTACATGGTGTTGAAAAAAATCACGCTCAAGAACAAATAGCCCCTAACTAGGATAGATGATCTATTGGATCAGTTGTATCAAGGAAAATACTTCACCAAGCTAGACCTGAAGTTTGTATATCACTAATTTCAATTCAAATAAGAAGATACCTGGAAGACCGCCTTCGAAACTAAGCAAGGTTTGTATGAGTGGTTAGTCATGCCTTTTGGCCTATGTAATGCGTCATCTATGCTTATGTGATTAATGAATGATGTACTCCACCCTTTTATAGATTCATTTTTTATTGTCTATTTGGATGATATACTGATATATATTTCTACCTAGAAAGATCACATTTCACATTTTATGAAAGTGTTGGAAACATTAAAGAAGGTGGAGGAAACATCGTGTACCATTTAGCTTTCCTTTAAGAAGGTGGAGAAAAAATTACCTCACTTCATTCGGTAGAAGATTTTGGTGACCAAAATCATCCCAAAATGGGGAGGTGTGATCAGGATGGGATCAATACATTATTTTTCATCCATCTTGACGCATTTGGAGTGGAAAAAGTGGAGGAATTAGCTCATGGAACCGTTTTTATCAGTGGGACCCAATTTGGCAAAACGAGGTCTGAAACCTCCCAGGAGCATTTTGAGGCATCAAACAAGAGTTTTTGTGGGTAAAAATTTACTGCTCTGGCATGCACCTTTTCATATTATTATAAAAACCACTATATTTGCAACGGTGGAAGAAGCATGTCAATCAAAGTAAGTATGCCAAATTTATATCACTCAGAAGTTTACCTTCCTATTTTCACCGCCATGGTTCAAGAGGATGTCACATCAACCCCCATTTTTTATGGAAAAGGGGATATCGACATGATTGTGATGAAAATACTCTATAAGAGTATATATTTTCACTCTAGTTAAGAGTTCAGGTAGTGAAACTTAGCCACTAGTAGATTATCAGGTTGTGTTATAACTAGACCACTAGGGAGAAAAGGTGTTCCACTGTTTCGAGTGCATCTGTTCCATAGTTGAGAAAAAATATCCAAGAGGGATAAGAGTTAGAGAAAACATAGAGTATTTGTGCATTGTAGTAACCTACAAGCCACAGGTCATACTTCATTGTACTTACGACCATATTTCTAGATAGAGAAAGAGAGCGGAGTGATCTCACCTTCCAGTTATGTTTTCTCCTGAAAGGGTTTCCCACAGCATATCTTCTGTCTCATGTGTGTGTGTGTGATATTTTTGTTTTCTTTATATACTTTCTACATAATTTCCATTCACATGCATACACTATTACAGTAAAATATACAGATCTAGAAATTTAATAAAACTATAATAGTGTATAATTTCATATTTTTAATATAATATTATCACATCTATTGTGATGAACTGTCCAGTGGAATATCCACGATAGTCTACGAATCATATTATTATTATTATTTAAGCCTTGACTATGATTAAGGTTGAATATGGCCAACCATGGTCAACTATAGTTGAATAAATTTGAGTAAGGACTATGGGAAAACAAGGTTGCCTACCATTAACTACAATAAACATATGGTTTACTATTTAAACATTTACCATAAAGATTGATTACAAAGGTTGATTATTTCATCACATTGTAACATTGTTATTTGTTCATCATAGTTTGACATCAATTTTTTAGTTTTCATATTGTGATGTGGATTTCGGTTCATCATATTGTGATGTTGATTTTTTGTTTGTCACATCGCAACATATATTTTTATTTTTCATAATGCGATGTTGATTTTTTTGTTTTTCATATTGAAACCTTGAGTGTTTTTTTATCACCATGTGATGTGAATTTTTTTTTCAACACATGCAATATCAATTTCTATTTAATAGATTTTATTGTTGATTTTTGTTTGATATTATGCAATGTCAATATTCATTTTTCATATTATGATGTCCATTTTTAAACATGGTTGCTATGGTAATTTTTAATTGATTTTGGGTGAACATTGTTGACCATGGTTTTCAATGCTTAACTATAGATGAATATCATTGACCATGCTAAACATGGATTACCATAATGGCCATCATTGACCATAGTTGAGTTGGTTTAACCATAGTTGAATATGGTTGCATTGTTGAGAAAAGTTATATTAAAAAACAAATATTGAAAAAACTTTAATATTAAATAAACCTTTAACCTTATTAAGTATAAATATTAAACCCTAATAAGAAACCTTAACATCAATATTATTAATGTACCTTATTGTTATGAATATAAAATAAAAATTCATTTTATATTAATTAATTTATTCAAATATATCATAAAAAATGGCATACATAACTCATAACTTTTCTTACTCACTGTCATGGCCTATCATAAAGGAATCCAAACTAGAAACAATGGAGTCAACTTACTAACTTCTTATCCATCCAAATACTCAAGATTGCACATTTACTTTGAGCTATCCTACACTTATACATGTGTCTTGGTGCATATGCATTGGAGAGGTTAAGTTTTATCATCATCCCTACCTTCCTAGATCTTTTCAACAATTGTATGACTTTATGGGTTACTACAATTCCATCCAAGATATGTCTTCCTTCCATAAAAACAAGAGAGATGATGGAACTTAGTAAAGGCTTCAACTATTTTACTATCATTGTGGAGATAAATTTATATATGGTATTATAGAGAGCTATTAGTTGGAAATTGTTAAATATAGTGAGAGGGGGGGTTGAATTTGTATTTCATGCAAATAGTAATTTTAATTTTCTTTTGCCATGTTAACTAAACTATCATTTAATTCACAACACATTATAAAGTAAACTTAAGCAAGAGAAATGAACCATGGGAAACATTTAATCATAAGGCATATGAACCTATTGTAGTCAAAACACAACATCCCCATTTTATTCTATCATAATAGAAAAGGGGGCCCTTTTGACATTGCATGTATACTTTGAGTGTGATTGCTTAATTTCCAGTCTAATTTTCTTTTTATTTACACTTGCTTTATTTTTAAAGTTTGCCTGAGTTTGATTAAGTTTGTTTGTTAATAAACTTTCTAAATAAGCTTTTGTTTTAAACATCTTAATTAATTAGATTAATGAATAAAATAGCCCCCAAGACCAAGATTTGTGCATAGGATTTAATCTTTAATCACTAAACAATGTGGCATATTGATAAAATATATATCAGAGCTTTTGGGCATTGAGACTTTGATATCAGAAGAATCCTTTTGGAAATCTTCGATACCCAAGTCCGATCCATCTTATTAATGTGTCTCTTTTCAATAAATGTATATTATAAAGTGGCTAGGCCAGAAAACATATTATAGTAAACTGTCTGAGTAAAGGACCCACATTCCACGTCATTGTCTCTACTCCCGCATATTAGAGGTAATGAATTTTGATGATTTCCTTTTGAGACACATTTAAAAAATTCCGATAACATCATTCGTCAATACTCCAATATGTTTCCTTGCCAATATTCTGATATGTCAATCTCCTGATATGCTAATACACCTTGCCTCTACGAGTTTTGATAATTATATCCCTTTGATATCCGATATTCTAATGGTCATGATCGTTGATATTATGATATCCTCATATCTCCAATATCTGATATTCCAAGTCCTCTGACTCTTTGATAAACCCCTCCTATCCATATCATAACTTCCTATTGGTTGTCACACTTTTCAACTCTCAGTATAAAATCTTCGATACAAGACCTTCGATATAATGGACTGGATAAAAATATTGAAGGGAGTTGAATGTGATATCAGATCAAGTCCATATCAGAGCCACCCAATACTGCAACTATTTCATTTTGTATCACATTAAAAGTTCTGATGAGCTTACCTTTGATACCACTCAGCTCTTGCTAGGTATAAGTAAAATCCACTTAATTAGTTTAAAAAGGTCTCTTGGCATAAGTATAATTTAATGCATTTTTGTAGTCTAATATATGTTTTCATTATTTTAATAAAAAATCCAACTATTTACCATTAATTTTGTTTGAAAGGACTGATTGCAAAAACATATCAATCACCAATGCAATTCCTCCCAGTGGAAAAAATGATTCTTAATGTGTAAAGAGGTTGTTAAATCATTTGAATAGGGACTATGTTACCCATGAATTCTTCCTATCCATTTGAAACAAGCGGGGTCATTCTTAATTATGCAAACCAAATTGGGCAATTTGTTCTACTGTGTTCATCTACATTTCGCCTGAGTTCCAATTAAAGTCATATTTGTTGTAATTAACTACGTTGCTTAGAGATGTGGGGAAATTGTTATTATTTCTAAATCATGTACAAATACTCTTCAAGAGATCCATGGAAGGGAGGTGGGGATCCACTCAAGGGATATTCTCCATAGTTGTTCGATTTGTGAAATAGCACTATTTTTATGTACAGAAAGGTTGATTATAGAGAAAAAAGAGGGGTTCTGGCTCTTTTCTAATTTCTTAGAAATATTGTAGGCAATGTCATTATAGTTCTGAGCTACTCCACGACTGCATATTTTCTAATAAGATTTCGCATTTTTAAATAAATTTCCATTCTTATGTACTATTACCAAAATGATGAATTTTCATATTTTTGTTAAATTTTTATGATTGGTTTTGATCTACATCCTAAGTAGTATGTTTCTTTGATCTCTAACGCTATTGGTGAGTTATATTGTGATATGTTGCTGAAGTCTCACATGAATTATCTCAAATAGTTAGAATGAGATCAAAATCATCCTTAATTCATTGAATTACACTTGTGGTGAATGATAGCTATTTATTATTGATTTACAGGTGTATTTTTCTTTTATGTGTATTAATTGAAATGAACTATTTCTTTTGATTAATACAAATTTTAAATTTAATTATGTTTAATATGAATTCAGACTTGTAGGTGGACTTGCCTTAATAACTATTTATTAAAGTAGATTCATTTACATAGTTTTTTAACCCTTAATGGGTTTACAAACTATTTCTGAATTCATAATCGAATATTAATTCTAGATTCATTCATAAACTAGTCCTTCCCCCCGTTTTATTTAATCTTCTCTTGGATTGTGAGAGGGCAATCCCATTCTAGTTTGAGATAGGTTTTTCATCTTTTCGATTATGTCTGAATTTACATCTTAGTTTTCATCAAGTCCTCTCTTAAATAAGTAAATAAATCATTTAATTTTTGTTTGATCAACCTTTTCAAATCAATCAACCTTGGAGAAGGCAACTCATCCGCCACGGCTCCCCAACAGCCTGCCCAAGAAAGTGCTCCACTAGAAGCAACAGCTAAAGGAAAATAAGTGCAGGATTCAGAACAACAAGTCCACCATTCTGAGCAGCAAGAGACAATGGCAGACAGGCCGGTTTCTATAGATGAACAAAGTCAAGGGCAAGACCCTTCAACTCAGGCAAAGGTGATTGAAATTCCTGTATTACAGACTCCTCTTAATGAGGAAAGAGCCAAGAAAAGGGATAGACAAGAAGAGACACCTCCATGTACATCTGCAGATCAGCAAGGAGAAAAGAGGCAGAGATTGAATCCTTATTCATAGGAAGAAATGCCAGAAGGGCCAACTGAACAACAAGTTCCCCCAAGCATGGAGACATCAGCCAGCTCCTTCCAGCCAGAACAAGAAAGACAACAAGGGGTGGAGGTCACATCTACCAGGCAATAAAGAAGACAGGGATCTAATATTAAAAATTAATTCACCGATATTAAGGCTATAAATGAGCCAGTGAGGTACCAACTCTATAACCAGTTGCTAAGGATGGCTCCCACTAATCAGCAAAGGCTAATGGTAGCCTATGACATCCAGGAAGGGAAAATGACTCTCAATCATTTCAGACCTATAATGCAGCAACCAAAATCAGTTGCTGACTATATCAGAACCAATCTGGAAGTGCTTTCCAAAGATATACATCCGATGGACCAGATTGAATTACACAAGCAGACCGGTGAAATGGTATATTCTACCTTGGCAGACAAAACATTGTTGGCCCATAGATTGCAAAACTCTCTGCACAATACTTTTGCCCAACTAGAATTGGAGAAAGCTTCATCACAGGCCAAGGACAATAGAATCAAGTCCTTGGAGGAGATTATTATAGAATTGGGACATGATCCCCAGGAGCCGAAGGGCATTCAGGCCTTGATCAAAAAGAAAGAGGAAGACATAGCAGCCCTCAGAAGACAACTCAGGCTGCCAGCTACACTACATCCTCAAGCCGCAGAGATAGCACAACAAAAAGAAGAACAGGATGTGGTAACTTTGCTTATGAGCTTGCACAAAATATTGGTAGAAACAAAGGGTGCCTTGGAGGCATCATTTCAGGGAAGACAGGGAGAGTTGGCCTCTCAGCCGATTCAAATAGCTCAGATTCTTACAACTACTCCTCCTACAGCCACAACAACAGTCCCTCCCACTGCTCCAACATCAGAAGCAGGTACCTCAAGTTCAGCACCAATTTCAGCAACAACAGCAGCAGCAACAGAGCAAGAGGCCAGCCTAAGTATGGAGGGGATGATGAAAGAAATAAAGGCCCTAGAAGTACAGATGGCAGAATTGAAAGAGGCCAAAGAAAAGCTAGCCAAGATTGAGGAAAGATATGACAAATCAAAGAAGAATGTAGTGGAGAAGACAAGGAAGTGAAAACCCTGGAAAAAAGAATAAATGAGCTAGAGAAAGAGCTTACTCTTGATAGGACCTTAGCTGAGGTCAAGAAAGTTTTGTGGGCCAAAATTGGCCAATCTATTACTAACCAATGGCAATCCATTGAAACTATTCATGAGCAAATGGATTTGATAGGCTTGGCTCAGTTTGAAAATCAAAAGGCCAAAGCATCTTTGGGAAATATGTCTGAGCATACCAATAGAATGATCCAATTCCTCAACACTCACACCAAGGAGCAACTAGCAGCAATAGGTATCAGGAACAGGACTGATACTATCTTGATAGTAAAAATAGTGTTGACCCTAAGGAATTTTGTGCAAACCCTGGAAAGAAAGTGCCAAGAAATGTAAGCAGAGGTAAACTAATTCAGAATAAAGTTTGCAGCATTAAAGAGCAGAGGGCTACCAAGTTTAGTAACTAGCACTGGAAGACTGCTGTCACATGAGCATTATGCAAATAGGGTAAACAACTATGCCTCCAATCAAATCACAACATCCTCGAGCACATTAGAAGAAACAGGGCCTCCATCTGGACAGAGTCTTTATGACAAGCTGGAAAATTTATTCTATATTAAACATGAGATAAACCATCTCTTTGAAGTCTAGCCAAACTTTTATAGATACACTGAAGCTGATGAAACACTGATAAAGATACAAAGACATCAGCTGCCTATAGAGGATTTGTGGAAAGGAATGATGGAGACATTGCTCAGATGATTTTGCTTATTAATTCTTTTTGATCAGCTACAGGTCAACACATACAGATAGCACGGCCCACCCGTCAGAGGGAAGAAAAAGCAGTGCAAGGAAGAAATGGAATGGTCACTACAGCTCATTGAATGCAAGGGAAGCAAGCACCGATAATAAAAGGCAAGACAACGACAAGCAGTATAGTAACATCAGGACAGTAAACACAGAATGAATGCGCAGCAACCAGCCGACTCATTTAGCCCAGAAAGTCAAAATTCCTCTGACAGATTGGACAACTAGTGCATTCATATTTACTACAACATTTATTCCCTCACTTACTACTTCTTAATAGTTGGTAAAGAAAGTTATGAGTTCAAGACTTGTCTTCATGATATTTTGTATCTCCCTTTTGTATAAATACCTCCCCATAATATGTATTTGGGGTTGGTGATTTTCTCTCTTAGATACGCTGTAATTTGTGAGACTCTCTAATATAAATGGCTGTTGAAGTTCATGGTTTCTGCACTGTCTAAATGTGAAAATGATGTTCTGGGACCTGCTGCTGAATTCCTGAGTCATTCGACGGAACAATAAGTTATTCTAAACTTCGTTTTATGTTTTCTGTGTTTATAAATCACATATGTTTCATGATCTTGATAACAGGGAGGAAGAATAGCCCAGGATTTGTTTAATTACACTTTGTGCTCAATTTCTGTTATTACTTATGTTTTCCTCAGATTTAGTCATAGACATGAATTCTTAACTGCTCATGTTTGCACTAATTCCTTTCATTTTGAATACTGTTTAGGAATTCTTAACTGCTCCTGGACTATACTCATACACTTTCCCTTTGCCAGCTTAATGAAAGATTCTTGACTGCCTTTCATTCCCTCACTTCATTTCATCATTTCACATTTGAAAATTCTTCCTAGACTGCCTACCTTGCTCTATAGCATTACCACTTACCCCACGAAAAAATTTCAGCTGTACACCATCCTTGATTCCATGGCCCAATGGAATAGACTGTCTTACACTTTCTCCTCAGCTCTGCTTGGAATCACCATCCAAAAAACTTAAAACAAAAACATGTGCATCATAACTGGCCTAAAATACCCCAAAACAAAGCTAAATTACATAGAGAGAGCCCTCTCTGGTTGTAGGTACGCTAGGACCTATAGCTAAAAGATGGTTAGAGGTTACATCGGCTGTATTCCCTCAAGGATGCAGGGAACAACCTGAGTGATAACAATTACAATAATTTTTTTTCTTTCCAAAAGCAATATTTCAAATTCAAAAAAATGTTTGAAGTTGTATATGTAAACTTAATTTTACAAAGATGGTTTTTTGTGCCTCTCTCTACAACCAAGTATAGGGGTAGATGTGTGGACATAATTGTTTAACATCTAACATAAACATTTATCATTTATATATAGGCTCAATTAGAAAATAATAAAATATTAAAAGTAATATAGATTCAATATGGGGGGAATGTATGGGGGAGATGTTGTTGTGTCTGTAAATGAGTGTAAACATTTAAATCTTGGCTCAATTAATAATCAATGGTCAAATGTAATGAAAATAAAAATAAAAATTCAATTTTGTTTTGCACGAGCCCCTCCAACATAGGTTAAAAATTATTGGTCAATGATAAATTAATAATGGTTGATATAGAAAACATCTTATAGTCTTGCTTTGGTAGGAACTAATAAATTGAGATGTGGAGTGGATAAGTAAATTTATTTCTCAAGCAAAATAACTTGCATAAATTTTTCTAGACAGTAACCACTGGTAAGTCTATATATTTATATTTTTATCCCTCCTTAAGTGCTAAAGAAAATATAATTAGTCATGGGAAGTAAAGCCGGTAAGTCTATATTTTACATCTTATTATTATCCATTTTTTTATGCAAGGACTTGCTTAAATTATGATGGGAAGTAATTGATGGTAAATATGTTATTCACTTGAGTATAAGTTATTTTCAAATATTTCATTTTTAGAAGGCTTTCTTGCAAACATTAGTAATAAAAAAGTCACTACATAAGTATCTAAAAATCATGCATGAATATTGCAAGCATATCTATAAATTATGGCTTAAAATATGTAAGACAATTATCCACATGGCCTTATATTGTGCAAAAGATGAAATGAGACCTTCAAGTTATGCTCCAATCAAATGCTAGAAAATTAAATTGTTTAATAATATTGAAGAATAAATATTTATTTTTCAAACTTAGTATTATAATTTGCATTGGTCAATGTTAGATAATAGTGATAAGCAGACAAGTGGATTGTTAACATCCCCGTAACTATACTTCAATTAAATTAACAAGCACATAAGAAATTAATACTTACAATAAAATTGCAATATAATAAGTTTCTTAACCATGGATATCCTTCCCTGCATTGCCATGGATATTATTGACTTGTAAATAGGTTTCGTTACAATATCATGGGCCAATACCATGGCTTATCAATACTAGATGTCAAAAAACCATAACTCATTTTACAATAAAAAATAATGTGTAAAATATACTAGACATTACATATACCATCGGTAACATAGAGTGACAATTATGGATCATATGGATGCAAGCTAGAGAGAAAGAGACAAAGGGAGGTGGGAGAGAAAGGGAGATAGGAAGGAAGATATAGAGGAATTGAGAGGTGGATGGAGAGAGATATATAGTTGGAGGGGGGGAAGAGAGAGAGAGAGAGAAAGGGAATAACAAATACATAGAGAGATAGATATGGAGAGAGAGAGGGAGTGATAAGGGAGAGTTGGAGAGGGAGCAAGAGAGGACATGATAAAAGAGAGAGAGAAGGAGAGGAGAGAGATAGGGAAATAAGGGAAAAGAGAGAGAGATGGAGAAATTGAAATGGAGGGGGAGAGAGAAGGTGATAGGGAGGTACACAGTGACATAGTTGGAGGGTAGAGAGAGAGAGATTGATGGGGGGCGGAGATAGAGGGAGGTGGGAAAGAAAGGAAGAGAGAGGAATGAAAAAAGAGAGGACTTGAGAGAGAGAAGGAGAGGGGTAGGGAGAGAAATATGGAGTTGGAGGGTGAGAGAGAGGGAGAGAAGAAAAAATACATAAAGAGAGAAAGGTGGAGAAAGAGAGAGAGGGTGACAAGGGAGACATAGAGAGAGAGTGAGGGAGAGAGTAGAGAGAGAGAGAGAGAGAGAGAGAGAGAGAGAGAGAGAAGTAGAGATGGATGTAGCCTACATATGATATGTGTCTATAGAAAAACTAACGTAGATACATATTAACCCCAATCTATCAAGCATCTAGAGGGATCAAATCCCTTAAGGTGCAAACCTTTATTTTGAGTGAAAAACTTGAGGAAAGTTTTGCACATTACATATTTGATCCCTCTAGGGGCTTTCTAGATTTGGGGTTAAGATGGATCTAGGATGGTATTATGTATAGATGGATATTTATGGATTTATAGTTTTTGTATTTTATTTTATATATTTTTATAATTAGACCGTAAGGTGTTTCCCTCTAAACTTAACTCCCCTCCCATGCCATGTATGCTATTATGAGTCATTGATTTTGATGTTAGGCAATTAAAATGATGTATGCCATCAAATTTAAAACCAAGATCAGTTAGTTACAATTCAATCAGTTGCAATTACTTCCCGATGACCTTCAACCATCGTTTGAAAAGATTGCGAGGTTGGTTGCAGCGTTTAAAATTTTTTAGTTGAATCCAACAACAGAACCTGGGTAGCAGTTGAGAGTCCAACTCGAGACCTCTGCCAATGCCTAGTTGAGTAGAGAAATGAAGACCTATGCTAACACCTCGTTGAGTAGAGAAATGAACAATCGAAATTTGAATGAGTCCTAAAGGCTGCTCTCGCAATCCCATACCAAGGATTTTTGTTTTATTTAAGAAAATTTGTGAGCATCCTGGTTTGAATAAGGTATTGCACTCTTTCAGAAATTTATGGTGATGTAGTAACCAAATCCATTCTGAATAAATTTTTTGAGTCTAATGTACTTTATAACTAAATGTTGTTTCATGGTACAATTATGTCAGCCATAGGTTTGCAGCCATGGAACTAAGCGTAGGTCATGTCAAATTTACACCAACTCTGGTCTTTCACTTTGGCTCTCAATCCAACAGTGGTATAAGAGCCATAGGTTTGTGGCCATGGAATTGGGCATAGAGTCTGTGCCTTTAAATATTTAATACATCTGAACTTGAAATCGATTTCTTTCTATCCATGTAAATATTTAATGAATCTTTAGTTTAAAATTGACTTTTCCAAATGCATCTTGCTTGCCTCATATAAATCTCTCTAACAAAGGGACAGACGTGTTAGGTGATGCTAAAAGTTAATCCATTTAATCGTGATTAACTATTAAGTAGATCTTACATTTCCTTCCTTCATCCCATAGATTTATTTTTTGGTCTCAGGAGTTTTTCAGCGTGAAACTGAGGCTTCTTCTAAATATATGTCTCCAACAGTGATTTGGTTTTCTGGAGCAGTCTCATTAAGAATATATTCTCAAAGGGGTGGAGTGATCTATAATTTTCTTCGAACATTACAAGTTTTCATGGCTGGCTCTGCCTGAGAGGAAAGCATTAGTGTTGGAGTGTGTCTTTTGGAAAAGGTATCAATGGCTTTTAAAGATTACAAGAGGTAATTAGTATGATCTAGAAATCGTAATTTCAGTTACAAAACTTATCGCGCTATTGGGGCATTTCTGTAATTTGAAGTGAGGTAGGGTTAGTTGGGTTGTATGCGAGTTCATCCAGAGTGTATAAATGCTTCAAATCCTTATCATGAATGCGTGGAGTATTGTTTTTGGAAAATCACCGAAGCCAAGGAACGTTGAGAAAAGGAAGAAACAGGTATTGTAGCTACTTTCCTTGTTCTGTAAAATATGTTTCTTATTTGTATTCAAATGCTATGAAAGAGAATAGTAGACAAAACGTGAATGGATGGATTTTCTGTTTCAAGATATCCAAGTTTCTAAACATGCAATAACCTGCTCGAAACCCTAGGTCAACAAAAGCCGATCTGCAGAATTATCCGAGTTAATGGGTTTCTAGCCGAATTATGGTTTGAAGAGCAATGATGAAATGGGGAAATTTTGTCTGGAGCATGGGAACAACTTTTGTTATGTCTCTCCACAAAAATCTGTGTTAGAATCATTAGAATTAATGGGTCTCTGCCAACTATAGCAATCTGAATTATAGGATGAAAGGAGAAGAAATATTTTTTTTTTAACACATTAATTCTATGGGTATCGGGCAGCTCCTTCCTTTCTTCCACTGATTTATCCTTTTCTTCTTAACATGAAATCCCACAGAAGTTGCAGTCCTCCTAGATACAAGGCCTTGCCTAATTTGTGTATTATTTGGATTGGTGCTTATCTTTTATCCTGTTCAGCACTTTGGGCATTGAAAATGTGTTCATGCAGGATTGAAGTTTGGTTGCATACCTTCCAAATTTAATCTTGCATATACATCTGGATGTCTCTATTGACAATACTCTCATTTGGGTCTCCAAAACCTGCTATATAGTCTCCTTGTTGGCTGTTCTCTGTTCTCCTTTGATCTAATGCCCATGCCAGTGTTGCCAAGGAGTAGTCCTTTTAGAGGGACTATAATGAAGGGCAAGCAACATAAAAACGAGCAGAAAATTAAGTAGTTAAAATTTTTTTTTAGACAAATCATGTCTTGCTTAATGCTTGCACACAGATAGATCATTGTCCTCTACAAATCACTTAACTAAATTGTTTCACACACAATGGCTCTTTTCCTTTATTTTTTTGCTAACCCTAGGAATGAAAGATATCCTCCTACATCATACCTTTTGTTCAAAGAGAACTTGGTTTAAAGGGCTAATTCCAGATCTTGGTTTAGCATGCGGTAATTATCTTTATGGAATTTCTTGTATAGCCTTGAGTAGACTCTTTATGTAATAGACTCCTTATAATGTATCTGAAGCATTTATCTTTGTGCTATGAGTTCATAATGTATTATTGTTGTTACTATGTGCAGTCTCTTCTAAGAAAGATGAGGAACTTATAGACATTGGTAAAGGAATAAAGAGATCTAAAGGGATTTCCCAAGATTACCCACAAGCACAGGACTTAAAAATCCTGAGGATGTTGTTTCCCATGCCAATGATCTAGAAGATGGGATGATTAATGAGGATGCCTCTGGGGGAGACTATACAAAACTAACTGGAAGGAAAAAGAAGTTGTTTGAGTTGAGACTTAGAAGGGTACGATTTTCCTCCCAATCTATGGTAGTTTTGAATCCTTCCTGAGACAAGAGGTGAAACATTATTTTTTCCATTGGTTTCAAAGTTCAAATAGAAATATTTAAAGTGTGATATATACTTCTTATCTACAGAATGAAGCAAGAAAAGCTAATCAGACTGAGATTCTAGCTGAAAAAAGAGACAAGAGGCTCCACAGGAGTCACGAGGCATATCAAAACAGAAATGGATTGAAGACAAGAAGAAAAGTCTAGGGAAGTTGTTGGATGCAAATGGGTTGGATCTTTCAAAAGATTATATGTTAGATACTCAAGAGGCAACTGAAACAAAATACAAGAAATGGGACAAGAAGCCTGCTCCATTTGGATGGGATGGTAGGAACTCAAGGGAAAACTTGTTCTAATTTATGTTTACAAACGACTTAATTAAAGTGTTGATATATTATTCTTAACCTTTAAAAAGATACTATAAGGAGTCTTAATATAGATTTATAAATCACACATATGCGTCTTTCAGTTTATTATTGAATTTTGTAATGGCTTCGAGACTCTGTTTATCCTTACACGTGAGTAACTATTTTGGAATTGATGTCTTACTAGCTTTCTAATTACACAATTCAATGTTCAACCAGAAGTCCAATATAATGCCTACAAGAAGCGCATAAAAAATATCGCTTTGAATGTTGATGAATATACAAAGATGAAAGAAACTGATCTAGAATTTTATCATGATGGTTCAAGTCTGCAATATGGAAAGGTAAGGTGATAAATGTTTTATTTTGATTTTAAGATGAGGAAATTATTTTTGCATGTATAAAATTTAAACTCTTTGGATAGAGGGTTGTCGTATTTGAAGAATTGATAGTTTATGCTTTTAATTTAATATTTCTTTTGGATTTCCTAATATTCTTGACAAAATCTGTTTTTCAGGCACCGAAGCTTCCAGAAGAGAACATAGACAAAATGGTGCAGGAACTTGAAGACAAAGATCAAAAGAGGAAAGCATTCAGTAGACGGTGCAGATTTCATGAAGAGAAAGATGTTGATTCAATCAATGATCGGAATGAGCATTTCAATAAGAAAATTGAAAGGGCTTTTGGAAAGTACACTGTTGAGATAAAGAATAATCTAGAACGTGGGACTGCTCTGCCTGACTAGAATAAGAAATGCCTGTTTCAGATTCAAGCATAAGTGGCTTCTGTTCTCTCTACCAAGTTAAATACATGGTACAAAAGAGATATCCCATTGATGGCCATAATAATGTAATATGACCAAACGTTTATATTTATAGTCATTTGCGTCTTTGTCGGACTGTTGAATGTGGCTGTACTTGAAACCTGGATGGGCCTAAGGTCAACAATTTTGAAGTTGTCATCATGTCTTGTAGGTTGAATACATTGTAACAACTTATTGTCATAATTTCTCATCTTGTTATTGATTATTTATTTCTTGTTCTTTTTCTTGTCCTTTGAATTTCAATTATTATTTGAGTAACCACGTGCTTTCTTAATACATAAAATTTCACGCGAATACCATAAATTCATTGGTGCTATGCATTTATCATTTTCATAGGCTTTTATAGCTTTGTCTGTCAAGTCTTCAAACATGTCAAGGATAATTATGTTTAAAGTTTAAACATCTTCTGGATGATAGTTGGCTCCATGTAAGAAAGGTTATCGATTAACCCAAGTAAGAAGGCAAGGGTATTCCTTTCCTTTGTTATGCTAAGGTAAGGTCCTAAAGGCCCTTACCTAATCTAGAAGGTAAGGCTACTTATCTTAAGCAAGGAAAATTTTAAGAACCACCCTAAATTTATATGTGTAATAAATGGGCTAATCCCCATCATACATAGGAAAAATGCGAGGTGATTTTATTAATAATATAATATGTATATATAATTTTTTTGACGAATCTCTCACCAGATTATATTATCTTGTAAAGTGATGGAGAATCTTTCACTGAATTATAAAATCTTGTAAGATCTTGGCAAATCTTTTACTGAATAATAAAACATTGTGAAGTCTTGGTGAATTTTTTGTTAAAGTATGAAACCATATATGATAATAATAAAACATATTCATTAAAATGTAATATACTAACATACATGTTTGGAAAAAAGAAACATAATTTTCTCTTACTACAAACAATGTTCCAAGTTTCAGTGGCTGTGTTTGTCAAGGTTCTTACAATACACTCTTTCATATCCTTCTATTAGTTTTGATAATATTCCACAACAAATTTCTTGTAGGTGTTGATATTGACAACGAGTTCTGTCATGGTAGGAGAGATTAATATTTTCTCTACAACTTTTGTCAAGCTACCACTTTTTTCAAGTTATCAAATTTCTTTCTTATTCCGTAGACTCCAACTGTGAGATAAAAAAAACAAATCATGTTTGTTTACCCCAACACACCAACAAGTAGCAAGCCCCAACTATATTATATAAGAAAGTATTAGGTATCCCAAAGGCTTGAAGGGGATCTAATTGAAAGAAGTGATCATTGTGAGAATCCTTCCAATCAATATATGAATATGTAAATGTAGATTTATTACTATTTTAATTGGAAATCTTCAATTAAATAATAAAATTTAATTACGTCTCTCCTAATCTAAATTGGTTATTAGCATAATTCACTACCCTCATATGTCTCGCATTTTTTAACAGCGTTGTAACATGTAGATTAATTTCTTTTTTGGTGAACAATCTCCACCTTTTAGGAAAATATGGTGCAATGGCTCCAACCCCTGCAGATCATTAGGAAAAACTAAGAATATCACAGAAGATGAAAGGTTGTACAAACCAACTTATTTTTCAAACAACTAATCCAACATCAGTACCTAAACTTTTTCATGAAGATATCATATTGAGAATGTTTGAAAAATGGTGATAAATCTTCTACGAGGGTGATGCGGAAAGAGTGATAAGGTTTCATTGTTTTGAATTTTTTTTGTTAAAGTAGAAAAAGCTAAAAACTAGTATTAATGGAGATATTGGTATTTTTTACTAAATTTTGTGAAAAGACTAAATGTATCTTTAACCATTCACCTTAAGTTGTTTTTACAATATAATTTCCTAAGTCTATTTAATATCTTCATTATCATAAAAACCAACCTATATCCATCTTAACTCCACATCTACTACTCTTAGGGGGATGAAATCTATTTATCCCTACTCTTAGGGGGATGAAATCTATTTATCCCTCTGAGCACTTGGTAGACCCAGAATTAAGATGGATCTAAGATGATAGAATTTCCCCTTTAAATAGTCTATGTTCACATGAATACCCTGGTATTACCATGGGTCAATACCATCGGTTATCATAAACCTGGAGCTTAAAAATTACTATTAATAATTTATAAAAATTAATAAAATTAATAATTGATTTTTATTTTATTTTTTATTTTAACTAAGTTAAAATGTTTAACATACATTAAATTACAACATCCATTTTTGCTCTTGATCCACCAACTATGCTAGTTTGCATATCATGAGATTTTATCCTTCTCGGGGATTAGTAGATCTAGAGTAAATATGGGTCTATGTTGGTTTAATTCCCCCATTTAAATAGGCAACATTCCACCTGAATACCATGGGTCAATACCATGTGCCATTTTTATTTTTATTAATCTTGGTTAATAATGTTTTTTTGCATGGTATTAATAATAATCTAACCCATGGTATTTGGCCCATAATATTTTGGGCATAGGTTTCACCTAAATATAACACACTTTTTGAGTGTCCTTAAATATAAGGTGCCTTACGGAGTAAATATAAAAAATAAATAAATAAATAAAAATAAAAAAAAATGGTTTACCATACCTCGTTTATTTATATTTTTATTAATTTACCATGCCTCTTTTACAAATATGGTATTTGGCCCATAGGATTCACTTAAATAAAACCTCTTTTTCGAGCCAACCTCTTTTTTGAGCCTTCATAAATAGAAAGAGAGTTATGGACTAAATATAAAAAGAGGTTTTATTTATTTACTATACGTCTAATTTATTTATATTTTTATTTATTTACCATACCAGTTATGGACTAAATATAAAAAGAGGTTTTATTTATTTACTATACGTCTAATTTATTTATATTTTTATTTATTTACCATACCTTTTGAGTAAGTATAAAAAGATGTTTTATTTATTTACCATACCTCCACTTTAAAGTATAAAAAGATGTTTTATTTATTTACCATACCTCCACTTTATTTATATTTTTATTTGTTTACACCCTTGCATATGTATATAAAGTGACTTATGGACTAAATATTAAAAATGTTTTATTTATTTACCATACCTCTCATTTATTTATACTTTTATTAATTTACCATCCCTCTTTTATAAATATGGTATTTGGCCCATAGGATTCACTTAAATAAAACCTATTCTTGAAAATTAGGGCAAATGGAAGGTTGTAACTCCTAATTTGAAGGGCTAAATTTACCTTTTTTACCATATCCCTTAAAATAATGTGGGCTATTTGAGGCTATTTGTAAAAATGTACTATGATACAAAATATTCGCCCACTAAAAATTTAAAACCCCTTAGCCCCTAAAATTTTCCATGATCTTAAGTAACCTAATTTTCAAACATTATCTGATCTAAAAGATAAGGTTACTTATCTTAAGTAACCTAATTGTCAAGCTTTGGTGCAGCCATTTCTTCTATAGGCTATCACATGGAGCTACTTGCCTCATCATCACCCTACCTTGTCAAAGCTACTTTGAAGTGCTACCATTGTTGAAATCAGAAGATTTTTGATAAGTAATGTTTTATTCAGCTTCTTCCTTGTAACACTACTAGCTTGACCCCACTCGTAAATGTATAGGTACATATGTGATATAGGGTGGTGAGGTAGTATTCTTTTTGGGTTAAAGTGCTTAACCTTGACCCCACTCGTAAATGTATAGGTACATATGTGATATAGGCTGGTGAGCTAGTATGGTTTTTGGGTTAAAGTGATTATAATTTTCCTATTTTAACAAACCATCGATGCTAATTTTTTTTTTTTTGTTACAAATTAGATGTAGTTTTTGAATTAAATTTTGTTTACTAATTTTAATTTTCAATGATTTTTTTATATGTGATGATTCTCAAATTATGGCTTACGGAGTTTCCTTTGCAACATCTGGTGCAATTGCTAGTTTATTTATTTTCCACAGTAACTAGTGAATGGTCACACTTTTCAACTAGTTCAAATTTTTACCTCTAGTTAACTACAATTTGACAATATGTTCGGATAATTATTAATACTAATTAAATTAACCATTTGAAAAATATAAAGTTTTAGTCAAAGGTTTTAACATAATTCAAAATTAATACATAATAATATTAAATATAAAATTAAATATATTAAAACAATAATGTTTGGTATATTATGTAGACTATATAACAAACGTAGATCTATCTCAATGAAATATCTATAAAACTTTGAGACCAATCAAATATCTTCACTCTAAAAAAGCATTCCAAAAGATTTAATTTCTTAGTACTTAATAGAATTAAGATTAAAATAAATATAATTATTAATTTATGTTTATTTTATTTTATTTTTAGTTTTATGTAATTTGACAAGTTAAAATATTTTATTCATAATTACAAATTTAATTTAAAATAAAATTTTTATTTTTTATTTTTTATTGGTTTTAATTTGGTAAAAAATTCAAAATTTAGATAAAACTTTTAAACCCTAATATCCAGTTTCCAAATATTTCCATGTTCTAAAAACTAATCCAACAATATTTCCATGTTCTAAAAACTAATCCAACCTGATATATACTCGTATTAAATTTTTTATTTATATATTATATTTGTAAATTTATAAAAGAAAATCAATATAAAAAATAATATTAAAATTAAAATTTTAATATTAAATTTCCTCTTCTGATTATTTTTAATATAAAAAAATACTCCTAGTTTTATGGGAAAACTATATCCTTTTGTCTTAATAAAATATAATGTACTGCTACATAGCTTAAAAAAAATGTCAAATCAAAAACTGGAAAATAATAAGCATATATAATAATAATTATAGACAAAACCTTTTTACTTACATTTCTTCACAGTATTTAGAAATATACATGATTATTTCGAAACTTTTAATTGATACTATTTTATAATAATAAAAAATACAATATAATTTATTAAGTAAATAGTAAAAATAATCATCTAAATTTAAATTTAAATTGTATTTTTTTTATTTATATAATAAAAAGTATTTTTACGTAGAGAATTAAATAGTATCATTCTAGATTCATTTTAAATCTGTTTTATTTTTCGATGTATCAAGTGCATCAAAATTCAATTTACTCATAAAAAGGTTTATTTTTAAAGAAATTTCATCTCTTTATATTTAGTACATGTAGAATTAAGATGAATCTATGTTGATTTAATTATTAATTATAATTATAATTATTATTTTTATGTTTTTTATTTTATTTTATTTTATTTTCATTTTTATGTAATTTGGTTGAGTCAAAATATTTTATTGATAATTATAATTATTAATTTATTTTTTAATGTAATTTGATCAAGTCAAAATGTTTGCATTATATTAAAACATCTCTACTATATTGGATAGTAGAGTGCCTCTAGGTGCAAAAATCTATAAATTATTTTTATCTTTTCTTTTCTAAATTTAAATTTATAACTTCTTTATAAAATACATATATGCTTAATTATTAAACTCACTAATATTAGATTTTATTTAATCTAATTTAAATAAAATTGTCATTCCATAATATTAATCATTACTTTAGACAATGGCATTAATCTTTAGTGTAATTAATGACTCTCGACTCTCCTGAGAAGGTTGACTTAAATAATGTTACCCTTCCATAATAACAAGAATTACTTTAGAAAAACACATTAATATTTAGTGTAATTGGTGGCTCCCAAAGAGGTTACTCAGTTTTTATGGAATGAAAAGAATAAAAAAATAGGTGTGTAACTAGTAAAATTGGAAAAATAATGTTACCCTGGCATAATAACAAGAATTACTTTAGAAAAAC
The DNA here is from genome assembly GCA_031772625.1 of Pinus tabuliformis. Lineage (NCBI taxonomy): Eukaryota > Viridiplantae > Streptophyta > Pinopsida > Pinales > Pinaceae > Pinus > Pinus tabuliformis. The sequence goes on from CM062809.1 coordinate 682,795,445, forward strand.
ACATTAATATTTAGTGTAATTGGCGGCTCTCAATGAAGTTGCTCAGTTTTTATGGAATGGAAATTAATATTTAGTGTAATTGGCGGCTCTCAATGAAGTTGCTCAGTTTTTATGGAATGGAAAGAATAAAAAAATAGGTGTGTAACTAGTAAAATGGAAAAGATTGGTATTTGGAAAAACAATTGGTGGCATTGCTCGCTTGAGCCATTACTACAAAAAGTACGTGGTTGAGGTTTTTCAAATCAATATGTGGAGCTTAATCATGAGGTTAAAATATTTAAAGGATAAGTTGGTGGAGGTATGGTTAAAACACCAATTCAAATTCTACTGGAGGTGATCCATAAATGACTTAAAGAAATGTGTAAAGATACAAGTTATGGAAAAATGGGTCACGGCAAGAATGTATTAATTGTATGAAATTTGTACATTGCGCGTGATGGTAGGTACATATTGTTTGTAGATTTGGTAGAATTTCTAAATTCTTAGTTTTTATTATGTTGTGGATGTGGCTAGAGATGATCTCTGATTTATAAATCCAAAATCACACTAAATACAACTCTTTTTCATTATTCTCTCCTGAGAATTATATATTGATTTAGTTAGTTGAGATTTAGACTTTATTTCAATTTTCTTAATGCTATCTTAAAAGAATTAATAATTTATTAATCTATCCACTAAACGAAAGGTTGAATAATTCCTTGAGCTATCCACTATAAAAGTTTAACATTACCTGATCCTGTCCACTACGAAAAGATCTTTGAGAAACGTCATCACCATATCAACTGGTTTGACATTCAAAAGAGATACAGCGTTGATATTGATTTATGTGCAGGATATATGGAACTCATTGAAGTGAAAGACTTAATCATTAAACGCGATGAGCATGCGTACCTTTAAATTAGTGGCCTCACCAATATGCTTCACTTCCAGCCACTGTTATCACCAACACGTATTTAAGTGGATTCGAACTTGACGAATACGGGTAGCTTTCGAATTAGTGACCTCACCAATATGCTTCATGCTTAACCCACTATTGTTAATGCTTGAATTTTTTTCGTTTCTTTACTATCCATGATCTACGTTGCTCAAATGACCTAGATATGCAGATCCGTAGAAGGCTGAGGTGTTTCTGATTCTCGTAATGTGGCGTTACATGATGCCATTGCAATCTCCTAATTCCAATTTCCATTATTGGGCAGATCTACATAAATATTTGCCCAACCAATTGACTTGACATTCACAATCGCTGCACAGCTGCCATTTATACTGCAAGACAACGTCCAATTATTTCAGCCACATTCTGCGCACAATCAGATTTAATGCTCATATCTGGACGAAATATGGCAATCATTTATCATAAGTCTGTTGGTTGAACATGAGTGGATGGGACAGATTGAGTAGCGTTGGGTGTGATTAGCCCCTTTTGACCAAGGAATCTGTAGTGCAATGGACTATGTCATATATTTGGATAAAATTAAAGGACTTTGGCCCTAATAGTTTGAACAATCATTTTCCCAAATCATTTTTTCCATGTGATAAAAATTAGTCTTTAAATTATGGATTTAGCATTTTAGAAAAATTTGGAGCATTAGAAATTATGGATTCAGTATTTTGAAAAAATTTGGAGCATTAGAATTGTGCAGAGTTTACCATTTAGATTTATAATTTTAGCAAATTCTTGAGACTTAAGAGTAAATTTGACTCAAAAAAATGTCAGAAAAATATCCAAAACATGTTATCAAGTTTTGTTGTAATCTTTGAAAAGATTAGAAAATTCGCTAATTTTTTCTGAGAGGGTGGGAAAACCTATGATAACTGAGTTGTCAAACCAGCCAGCCAGCAGTGAGGACAACCATCTATGCTGCTATCTGTGAATGATGCAAGGTGACTCATCACCGTTATTCAAAGAGAACCATGCCACAACGAATAACTGGTGGTAAGGGGCGAGGCTTTCTCTCCTGCCAAATGCCTCTGGGTCTTGGGTAGTTAACATGTTTCCTTACTTTGGAGGAAGATAACCTTTTAGCCAAGCACATGCAGTTTTAGGGCATACTCCACACCCAGAATATGTTGACTTTAATACAATATGGAATGTTTAGTTACCAAAAAAATTATATTAAAAATTATGAAAAACAATAATTCCTATTTTTAAAAGGTTATAGAAATTCTACATTAAAAAAAATGTAGTTCATTAAGTTTAGTATTAAAAAATTGCAGATAAGGGTAAATTTTATAATTAAAAATTTGAAAAATATTTAAATACATTTTTCTTATTCTCGTAATTGTTTTTGGATGCAAATATTTTAAAACAAATTCTAAGTCTCATAATTCTTTTGGATATATCCCCCAAGGGTTAGTTTAGTTGGTCCATTCCTTCTACTTAAGGCACCTTTTCTGTCACCTTTTCGATATGTCTGCCTTGTTGGACTATAGTGATTCTAGGGATTGTGGTTTATTTTCTATGAAAGGTCCTGTTGGATAGATCTATCTGCTACCATTATAGGTAGTGTTATCACGAAATCAACCCCTAATAGGCTGTTGATCAGGTAGACCTTGAGTAAATGTTTCAAACCTACTTTTGGATGAGGCTTAGCCTCCTCAACCTGAGAGGGCTCTCTCACAATATTAACGATTTTGATAATGAATAAGATGGCTAACTCTATGAAACAAATGAAGAAGTGTAAGTGGTTGAAACACAATTATAAAATATTCATTGGGCTTATGGAGTCAAAATGTTTCAGTATGAAAATAATGTTAGCCTTACATGGAAGTCAGGGCATCTAGAATTCAACACAGGGAAAACACATCAGAAACAGATGGGACAACACAGTTTATAATTGTATGAAGGAAGTTAGAGCACAATCAGTGATTTCTAAGTAATCACACATTCATACCACTGTAAATACTGAGAAGAGGACAATACAAGATATTCTGAACATTGAATTCCTTCTGATTCCTGAGAAGCATAGCCAAATATTGTATTACTAAAAACAGAGTCTTACACAAAGCACAATATGAGAGTTTCTCTGAAAATTTCCAACCCTTTGTACATCAGATTTTCTCCTATATAGAGAGCTCCTTACATAACTGAGATTCCTCCTCCATCATGACGGGAACTCGAATTCTTCCTACTATGACACCTATTGACACTTAAAACTAATTATTAAATGCAACTAACTGCTAACTGACAGTTCTAGAGACCTAGAACAATTAGGAGTATAACTCCTCATCATGTTGGTAGTAACATTTATTACAATCCAAACTCTTTCTTTGAAAAATGGCCTTATTCAGTTTAGCTTTGGTGGAGGTCTAAAACTCCTTGCTAGCCCTTGATGCCTCATCCATTTATTGCTCCTGGAAACTAGGAAACTGCTCCCACTTTACTGCTTTTGGTCTCCACAAGGATATTCGAAATCAATTATCCCTGTTGCTCTTCTTAATTACACAAAAATGTATTGGAATACCTTGTTTTTCATGCAGACCTTGCCCATATACAAGTGTGAAGACAAAACTTCTTTAATGCTGCCTGAAGCATCATGAACAATACTAGCTATGAAATAATGATCTCTTTTATAACAAATAGCTTAGAGTTCATATATGTCTTTCTTCTGCTTGTTTTGCCCTTGCTGGATGCTTACACTTTGTGAATGATCCTTTTCAAAAACTCCCTTTCAAAAATATTTCCCCTTTGTCTCTCAAAATTTGGTCAACCGAATCATAATATGCAGCTACAGCAGTTTCATAGCGCGCTACGAAACTGCTGTGCATTAGGCATCATCTACAGCAGTTTCGTAGCGTGCTACGAAACTGCTGTGTAATTACAAAAACACAGTTTTAAGGCAAAAGTTAAACTTTCTTGAGCTTTCTTTTTCTTGAAACGACTTTTCCATCTATCATGAAGCTATTCAAAACTGAATAGATAGGCACCATTCTTCAAGGTAAACTTCAAAGGTAATCTATCAAAATTTAGGACTTAGCCTTACTTGCTATGGGATTTCCTTTAGCTAAGGATGTCCTTCATGCTGGCTTAGTTGTATCTTCAGATCTTCAATTTGCCTCTTCATAATTCTGATCCCAGCTCTCAGTTTTGTATTGACTTTCCTGATGTATTTTGCTTCCTTTATTGCAGGGACTGACCAGGTGTAGTATTGAGCATGAAAGTTGACCACTTCGGGTATTGAAATAGTTTTTTCTTCCCACAGAGCCTCCATTTTATTAAAATAAGCTTCCTTGATTTCATGTTTCCTTGAGGTTTTTCTTAGTTTGGAAATTTCAAGATTTGCTAACTTGAATTTTTTTTTCAACTCTTCAAAACTACATTCCTCTTGAGAGATAAATGCCTTACCTCTATCGTTTTTATGCAGTTGTGATGATGTTTCTGATGAAGTCACGGGTCCTTCATGAGATTTTTCTACCTCCTCTGTTTCAGTTGCTTCTGGCAATGCCTCTTGTACATCTTTTGAACGCCTCGTCAAATTTGAGCTTTTTAAAGGCTTTGGCCCTTTTGGTTTTGTCTTTACTTGTTTCTATCAAGTCTGCTCGAACTAGAGGAGATTCTTCAATATCAATAGCTTGAAGCAAGTCATTTAGACTTCCCTTTGAAACCGGGCTTCCCTCAGTAACTACTATCTTGCCTTTTTGTTTAGCTAACTGGCTCCTAGTTATTCTTCTCTGAATTGCTTCACCTGTAGATTGCTCATGTACACTCTCTTTGATCTGAGCTTTCTCTTTCTGTGACTGCTGGGGTGTGTCTTGGATTACTAGTGCTATTGTGGGCTCCTTTACCTGTTTCCTAGCCTTCAATTTCATGAATCTCCTCAATCTTGTTTTTGCATGGTGACTAACTACTAGTGGAGAAATCTTCATAGCCTGAGGACTGAGACTAGTTTCATTCTTGAAGCTAGACATAAACATGAACATGGACCATTCCCTATCTATTTTCTGGAGCTCATGCAAAACAATCAATTTGACTAAGCCGTGATGAAACAATGAGGTCTCATAGGTTTCCTTCTTCAACTGAGCCTTGTCACACATTTTTCCTAGGCTAAGAAACAAATAGAAAGGCAAATCAAGAGATTTCTTTCTAGTGAAATGAAGCAGAAGCTTGAAGTGATAAGAATACACCTTATGATACCTCCCCTCGTAGGTGAAGTACCTCTATATGTAGGTAAGTAAATTAGCATATGAATCTTTGACAAAACTCCTGGGTACTGACTTGTTTAAGTCTGAATCAATGAACTCCGGCTTCAGAAATTCCTTGCAGGGGGTCATATCAAACTTGAAATTTTTAAACCATCTCTCCTGTCCCCTTGGAATCTCAGTGACTGTAGATATAACCTCTGGAGAGATTGGCAATTCAAGCACCCCAACTTTCGAATTCAATCTTGTGAAATTTAAAGCAAATTCCCTGGTGACTTGCATATGGCCTCCTTGAAGTTTTTCGCAAAATCTCCAACAGCCAACCTGTTTGAAGGCTTGTTCAACTTCATTGTTCTTTAGGATGATATCTAAACCCTCAAGTTCATTCCTCAGACACCTACCTGACCTATGATCTTTTCTTTCTGCAGACCCCTCCATGAAATTCCAGCAAAGTGAAGATTTGAAAAAAAACTTGCACTGTCTCAATCTCGATCACTGCCTCGCTTGAAAGCTGCCTCGCTTGAAAACTGCCTCGCTTGATCTTCAAGGAATTCTAATTGAACGCCTGTCAATTTTCTCCTCATGCATGAACCCAAACATAATCATGACTGTGAATACTTGGCTTCTTTTTGAAACTTGCAATCTGAGCGTACCAAGACACCTAACGACCCTAATGATGAGAATAAGTGGTTGAAAGTGATAGGCAAAGTATATGGGCTGACAACTGATGATGTAAAAGTAATGGATTTTGATAGATTTGACAACTGGATGAGATTTTCTACGGATCTGCATGAATCCCCGATTTTGTAGTGCAACCGGTGCAAATTCTGGGTTTTGCGCTACGAAAACACCTAGACTGGGTTTTGCACTACGAAAACTCCTAGACAGTTTCATAGCGCATAAGAACCTTGAAACAAGCTTAACACATGGAATTTATGCGTGATGTGGGGCCAGGGATAGGCAAGAACAGAGTATTGACCCTATTTAACCATACCAACAAGACTCTATTCTAAATCTTTAGACTCTAAAACACCATGGAAAGACCAGACCAAGACTGACACCAATCTTTTGAAAAAAATTGATGCTCAGAATTTTGAAATTTTTCTTAAGTGATAACAGTGGCTCCACTTGGGATAGTGTGCCCTTGTGGTACACTAAGAACTCGCAGGTCCAGTGCTTTTATCCTCTTATTGTAAACAGAAATTTATTTGACAAGCATCCTCTTTAGGCTTCTTGGGCCTTCACCTTGGGCTTAAGCCTTCTATTTCAGCTTGTCATTATTATCAAAAAAGAAAGACTGATAAAATGGATATATACAATGTTATGAGAAAGTGATAATATTTCAACAATGATAATGCTTGAGGAACCTGCCATTAACAGGTCCTCCAGCATATGATTCTCCATCAATTTCCTGCAAAATGTAAGTGTTGTTTCCATGGAAAGCAGCAATCTGATAAGGACCTTTCCACAAATTCTCAAACTTACCGTGCTTACCCTTTTCTTCGATTCTAGCCTCCCATTTCAGCACTTTGTCATTGATCTGGAAACTAACTTCTTTGATGTTTTTATCAAATGTATTCTTGATTCTGTTCTGACTGTGTTGATGACTGTCATACACTTCATTTCTCTTCTCCTGCAGGGCTATCAACTGATTGATTCTCCTTTGTACAACATTTGGTTCCTCTTCTAATCCTTGAATTAGTTTCATTATAGGTACTCCAAGTGATGTTGGAAATATGGATTCAACACCATACACTAATTTATATGGCGAAGTGCCAATGGATCTCTTTGTACAAATCCTATCAACCCACAAAGCATACTCCAATTTCAAATGCCAAGCTCTCTTATTTTCCTGCAACACCTTATTAATTATCCTTACAATGCTTTTGTTTGATGATTTAGCGAGGCCATTTCCTTGTGGATAATAAGCAGTATAATTCCCAAGAGTGATGTGATATTGGTGACAAAAATTAATCATTTTCTTGGACTTAAAAGCTTGAGCATTGTCAGTTATAATCTTCATTGGGCAACCAAATCTAGACAATATATTATTTTCTAGGAAAGAGATAATCATTGAATCATTAGCTTGCCTTGTTGGAACCACTTCTATCCATTTGGTGAAATAATCAGTGGCTGTGAGAATCCAGCGATGCTATCCTGATGAAGGAGGATGAATTTCCCCAATAAAATCCAATCCCCATTGCTGGAAAGGCACTTCAACATATATAGGAACCAAAGGCAAAGGCACAAGCTTCCTCTTTCCTTCAAATATTTGACATTCATGACATGTAGCTACCCTTTTATAAATGTCTCTGAACATAGTTGGCCAAAAATATCCAGCTCTTAGGATCTTGTTTGCAGTAGATTTCTAATAATGGTGTCCTCCACAATCTCCTTTATGAAATTATTCAATTGCTTTATCAGCTTCTTCTTCACGGATACAGTTTAACAAAATCCCTCCTACATCTTTCCAAAACAAATTTTGGTCATACACAAAATATCTTAAAGATTTCAGCTTGACAAACCGTGCTTTGGACTTTGTTAAATTTGCAGGGGCCTTATTATGCTGAAGAACAAAAGCCACATCTTTGTACCATTCTGAAACCAAGAATTTCTCATTGATTTGGACCAATTCCTCCTCATTTTCAAAAAATTCTAAAATTTGGGCATCCAAATTTATATCAAGACAGTCCAGATTTGATTGAGTCATCGACTTTGCCAAGCCTTGACCCTTCACCAATTTGGTAGGTCTGATGTCAATATCATACTCTAGCAACTTTACTATCCATTTGCCCCTTTTCCCATTAGGGTCTGCTGGTGTTAAGATATCCATTATTACAACACTCGGAACATAAGCGACAATATGAGAATGTAAAACATATATTCAGAAATCTTTTATGGCTTTCACCAAGGCATAAGCTTTTTTTTATAAAATATTGTACTTTAGTTCAGTAGGTGCTAATGTCTTACTAAAGAAAGAAATAGGTTTTTTAATACCTTGCTTTCCTTTATGTAGCAAAACTCCAGCAATTGTTTCTTGAGAAGCAAATGTAAGAATAAGAAATTCCTTGGTAAAATCTGGGCTGATAAGTACCAATGCTTATGTAAGTGCCTTCTTGATTTCTTCAAAATATTTCTTTGCTTCTGATGTCCACTTAAAGTCCACTCCTTTCTTCAACATCCTTGTTATAATCTTGACTATTTCAGCAAAATTTGGAATGAAGCACCTAACAAAATTCACCTTTCCAAAATGTAGAAGCGGACTGCCTCTCCAAAAAGGCATCATGGAATATCTCGATGGACTCCACATAGAGATTAAGATGGATGAGACTTGGTTGGAGACCGAGATTATGCCTTCGCCAGGATAACTACACCCAGACATACTCTTATTTTATTGCAGATTAACTACTCTGCATTACATCTTGCTCTTCATGTTTGTGAAAAAATACAGATGTATGCCTAACATATGCTAGAATATGCTATGCTAATTTATCTAGATACAACAAACAACCTAGAATTAGCATAGAAAATCTTTAATGTATCCTGGTCTGGTTATAAGGTTGATTTTTATGCATGTTTGCAGATTATCTTGGATATATAATTTTGATATGCTCTTATGAGATGCAGACTTTGAAACATATGTAATTTCCATACAAAATAAATATATCGCTTTTTTCATCTAAAAATAAAGCAGCCAACTTCATGTTTATAGCACTATTTGCAACAGATCAGTTCTTGCAAAATCCCCCGAGCAGCAATCCAGAGGTCAATTTATTATTTCTTATAATGGAATGGTGAATGTTTACAATGTGCGGGCTGAGAATGTATTATTTTGATCTGAGCAACAAATTTCGTATATTTTTTTGGCAAAATGTTTGCATCTTTAGTTCTCTTGGCATTCTTTAATTTTATTCGCAGGCTTATTTCGTCATTTCCGTGGTAGGCAGAAGCCATTATTAGGCTTTCCAACTCTATGAGCTCGAGCAAGAAAAGAACATGTCAGATTAATATCAACAAAATCCAACAGATATTGAAACCGTTGCTTTCCAAGCCTGCATCGAACACTGACAATGAAGATCAGCCTGAAAGACTTCCCATAGGCAAGACGCGGATCCTAAAATATTTTATATTGACAAATGTGGTTTATACTATTTGACATAATGTGAAAAATTATAAAAAGATTTTCAAGGTCGAAAATTGGGTTCTTAACATTGTTTTTAACTTTTTTCGCGTGCATGCATGCAAATTGTGCCAAAATTATCTGTGCAACGCTTCATCCAAAAGCTAAAGGAGAGGTAAAGAAACTCTAGATCATCTAATCTTTTTTTATGTATATTCAAAAGATTGAATAGCAATTCCAATATTTAAATCATTCACTGGTAATTATTTTCAGTGTAAGTTTAGATGAATGAGTAGGAAAATGTGTATTAAACGGATGAAATTTTTCGGCAGAGAATCAACATAGTGGCTCCTTATAGCTCGATGAAGCCGACAATAACTTGGAAACCAGGGAAAGATTCTGACGACTAGATCAACCTCTCGGTGGATTGCCATCACAATGATTTTAAAATATGGGTGGATGTCATTTACTATTAATGGCATCACGCGACATTTTTACGCCGTAAGGCGTTTGTCTCTAAGACGAACTCCCCTGCTGTCTACCTGTCTTCACTGTACACCATTTGATCTTTCGTTAGACTATTGAATTATAATCATCTGTTTATTTACATGTGATAGTTGTGACTAGCTAGAAACTTGCATAGACTAGACGCGGGTGGTTGTAACTGGCGGTTGTAGGTGGCGGTTCTCGTTTCTTGATAGAATGTGATGGAGCACTAACTTATGAAATTGATTTCAAGCTGGCTCAGTTGCAAGATTATCAACAGCCAAAACCCTCAAACTTAGCACTCCTACTCGAAAAATTGAAATGTGTGGGATGGACGGACTGCCACGAGGGTGTTCATGTGATGGAGCACTAACTTATGAAACTGATTTCAAGCTAGATCTTTTGCAAGATTATCAGCAACCAAAACCCTCAAACTTAGCACTCCTGCTCAAAAAATTGAAATGTGTGGGATGGACGGACTGCCACGAGGGTGTTCTTTTGGCATTATGATCTTATTTCTTGATTTTCTTAGTATTAGACATCGACATCTCTGGTATGTTCAGAGATGGTCATTGTTATAGACATTTTTGTGCCTAACAGCATGGAGCATGAAATGTCAATAATCTGAGGGATCCAAAGTCCCTAAACATGTTGTTCTTACCCTTAGAGGAACAAGGTCAGCAAACCACAGCACTGAAAATCAGTTCTCCACCTGAAAACACTCAAAAGCAGGCTATTTCTGGATCATGTCAGCTGCTCCACTAAGCATCTGCGCTGAATGTCAACTGCTCCACTTTGTACCTGCGCTGAATGTCAAATCTAATGAAGGCTACCTGCGCTGGGCAAGATTGGCCAAGTGGCACAGTCATTCTGCAAGGTGTCAACTGCCCAGGAAGCTTCCAAACTGACACTTGGGTCAAGTAATTCGCCTTGTGATGAGTAAGAGGGTCTTGGTCTCCAAGTGGAAGCAAGAATCTCCAAGTGGACTCAAGAACTGAAGATTAACTGAAGTAGGAGAGGACACTAGTCAGCTTCATGTCAGTCTCAAGCTGACTCATGCTTTCTCCAAAACTTCTATATATAGAGCTCTCTCATGAGGTCTATGGAGGCTGGAATTTTGTGCAAGTAAGGAAGTGTTGTTGGTTTGAGTATAGAGCTATTGGGTGATTTGCTTGAAGGAGGTGAAGAGAAGATTTCTTTCTGCTGGGAGGTGTTGCTGGATTGGGCCTATTATGGTTGTAACTCTCTCAGAACTTTGCTTCTTCTATTAATAAAGCATTTGAGGTTCTTCTATATGCATGTGTCTCTATGGTGAATTGATGCTTGTATATTTGATTTATGCTAATCCCTGAATCGATTATGGATGTATGCTTCTTGTAGTTTCCTTTTCTTGTGCTTTTACAGGATCTTGGTGTAGCTGGGCCGGTGAAAGAGCAAGGAGCTAGGAGCAAGCAGCAAGGAGCGAGGATTGGATCGACTATTAGCGCAAGATAACGGTTAGTAGATCATCCTTCTCTTCTCTCTCTCATCTCATAAAGAAGTAATCTTGAATAGCTTTGCATTCAGTTGTTGCTCAGGTACTATCATCCTTAGAGTGGGATAGGGTCATTCCGTATTGGATACTTTTCCCAACAACAAATTGGCGACTCCGCTGGAGATCGTATCTTGTTGGTTGTTTGTGTTTTTTGCTATTCATTTCATAAACAAAGGGAGTACCGAATCGAACTGTATTTGGATCTATCAAATACAAAGTAGAGGGCAGCTACTCTAGCTCAGTTTCTCGGCAAGTTTATGATTTGAAGAGCTGATCCACAAAGACTCTAATAAGCTCTTAGTGATAGCTTTTCATCCTCCTTTCCATCCCTTAGTGTGTCCTTGACTGATAGCTTCTGATTTGAGAAAAAACTGTGAATTTTTGAGCAATCTGTGACCCGGAAACCAAGAGAGACGAAAGTCTCGTTCTTCAGTGCAGGCTGTACAAAGGCTGTCTGCATTTCAGCGCAGTTCCCGAAGGGGCTACCTGCGTTGAAGGTCAAACAAGCAGTGTTCCACCTGCGCTAGACCAGTCTTGCCTTGTGCTACTGGGGTTTCCTGCTGTTTCTTGCCCTGTTTTCACTCTTGTTTTTGCTGTTTGTTGCCAGTCAGTGTGCCTATCTGAAACCAACTTTCTTTGTCACTATTCCGCCTCAGTTGTATAAAGAAACTGTGTTTGTTCTTTTTGTATTTCTTGTGTCATTTACAGTTTCCCATAACGAAAGTGAACCAGTCTTGTTGTGGCCTCTTAGATCTAGACCTGTGATTAAGTGTCGTTTTGATCTTAAGAGTTAGTTTGTTTGCTGTTCATAGCTGCTTGAGCTTGTCGCTTTCATCATATGGTTTGAATTTATATATTTCTAGTGTCGAAACAAGTAAATCTTAAGGTTTCTTCCGATTTTGGACAAACTTGTTTGCTTTCGCTTGAAATTGAATTCAAAGTTATACAATAGCTTTCTTTTTGTATTGCACAAACATTAAGGAAGAGAAAAGAAATACCTGCATTTTTGCATTTTGCATTAAGTTTGTATGTTGATTTAGGGAAAAAGTGCATTAGCGAGTGCTCTTTGATCTGTGTGAAAAGATTTTTGTCTCTCTTTTCCCTCAGTAGTTAAGATTTTCATAAGTCGAAAATATTGAAAAAGCTTGCTTCTCATGTTAGACTGCATTTAGGAATTTGTATCAAAACATCTCGTGGTGAACCTTGAAAGGCAAACTTTAAAAAGATCAACTTAAAATATATTGAATGAACCTAACAACGCTTTGAAACATAACGCAAACATCTAGAGGTCTAAGCTAGAGACGTGTTCCGGCGTCATTAAACATAGTGACTGTCGATCTCGACGAAGGTGGGTGATTCCTCCTGAGAGTCGGTGGCAATAATACGGACTTGTGCTCCCACGTACCGTCGCGTATATATTGGGAGACCCCTATAGGATCAAAGCCTTTATCCATAGGAAACCGTGTCGGCCGCCCTACTGATCGCAATGCAGTGAACACAGCATTCACGAAGATCGACCACTCGTACCGTAAAACGTATTCTGTGGTTTTGCGAAAAGTTTGGCACACCCTCTGCCTAGATCTCCAGAGCAGTTTCTTTTGGCCTTTTTCAAACTCTATAACTGAAAAAGTCCAACCGAGCATTTGTCACTTCGGGCTCGTTAATACATCGAAGGAGACTAGAGTCATCTTTAGCTTTTTCTCGACTCTTAAAAAGTGAAAAAGCCAGTTGTGTCTAAAAGCGTCTAATAAAATTCATTCAATTCGGAAACACAAATTTCCCCTTTTAATATTTTGGTTGATCGAGTAATCCGCAATCGTGGAAGAAAGTCAATTGAAGCCCCGTCGTTCGCGGAGGCTTACGAGTCAACCGTCTTTGTCCCCGGAATCGAAAACAGTACGGGCAAAGCGAACTCGTTTAACCGGCTCAAAATATCCTTTGAAAGTTAGAACAAGTGTTCCAACTACATATGAGGTTTCGGTTACTCCTAACATTTCTGGAAACCCTGCCTTTACAGAAGAAGTTCAACAGCCACAGAAGGACAGTAATACTGATCCTAGTTTGGGGGCAAATACTTGTTTAACTGAACCAGTTCCCTCTGTAACCGGTCCAGAGAGTTTTGTTCCTCATACAACTGTCGCTGTCGAAACAACCACTTCTTCGGCACCAGAAATATTTTACGGACCTGACGATCTTCCTCTTCCTCCAGGTTTGATTGCGATAGAGGAAATTGCAAAGGATACGCAAGCAAGTACTCCAACTCATTTTGGAGTCGGGGTCACTCTTTTTCCTTCATCAGAAGTTAATCCACCACAAGTGGAAGTTCCTGTCGAATCGTTAGGCAATCTATTGGATAGACTTAAAATGTCTGAACAACCGTCATCATCTAGGACTGTGTCAAATGACACAGCGACAACAGAAGCTCCTGCCGTCACTCCGACGATGTTTGCCGGCATACCAGTTGTCCCAACTAGTTCTCAACAGCTAGAAGGAGTCCACGAAGGGACTATTTCGACAATATGGTCTGTTCCAGTTTGTTCATCCGGAGTAATGCCCAGTAACTCTTATGTTGAAACTCGCCAAATTGATCCATATGGAGGTCAATCTGGGCCATCAATCCCTTTTGGTTCCGGATTGCTACCGTATGGGGGGCAATATGCCCTTTCATCACCCCCTCCGGGAGGGTACCCATACGTGATTTCACAACAATGTTCAGGTTATACTGGAATTGCATCAAGTAGTTGGGTACCTATGCTACCTCAACAACCAAGGATTGTATATTCTATGCAACAGTGTGTACCTGTGACGAACATCCCAACCACACCAGCTATTGTAACCGTGTCGCAAGTTCAAGCGATACCTGTTACATGTCAACCTCAGATTTCTCAGGTTGTAATGCAACAGTCGCTTGACCATGGGTCACAACCACAATCGCCAACTGGTAGAGCGACACAAGTACAAACGGGTACAATTACCCCACACCTTGGCCCAACGGTTAGCATGGCGCAACAAAACATGGCGTCGCAACCATGGCTTGTACAATACCAACAACCGCAGTTCCAGCAAGTATACCAAGGTTCTGAGCAACAGATCATCTTTGCGAATAGTGGAAAATCGTATATCCAAAACGGTCAAAACCAACCACTTTACAGTGGTCAAGTCCACCAACCGTATCAATCATACCAACATCAATTACATTATGCTGGTATGCAAAGACCCACTGCTCAAGCGATTCCATCGTACCCCGGTTACGCTTCGCCTAACCTGAATCAACAGTTACCATTCGTGGCGATTATGCTGGTATGCAAAGACCCACTGCTCAAGCGATTCCATCGTACCCTGGTTACGCTTCGCCTAACCTGAATCAACAGTTACCATTCGTGGCGACTCTAGAGTTACCTGATTTACATCGGTTAACGAACGATCCGATTGCTTATGCCCTTTGGTGGCCAGCGATTCCTCATAAAATTCCATCTGACATTCCTAAATTCAATGGAAATCCAGGTGAAGACCCGTCGAATCACGTGATGACCTTTCATCTGTGGTGTTCGTCGAACACCCTTAACGATGATTCGATAAGACTTTGCCTTTTTCAGAGGACATTGACAGGTCCAGCGGCTAAATGGTATATTGAATTGCAAAGAGCCTCTTTCGACAACTTTAGTTCCCTAGCCACGACCTTCTTAACCCACTTTCAGTTACCGATAAGGTATGAAACGGGAACAGAAATATTAACCAACTTCAAACAGACAACTGCTACCCATATATCTGATCATATACATGAGTGGCGTCGTCGTCGTAGGATGGTGAAAACATATGTTCCCGATCAGCTATTAGCTGAATGGTTTATAAAGTCGTTACTTCCGGCCATTACGGAAGATGTGGCTAAGGGGGGAGTCGTAACAGAGGAGCAAGTGATTGCTCGTGCACAATATTTGGACTTGGTTTATACTCAGTCCGGCACACTCTATGACAAAATACCTGACGCCCCTAGACCAGAATTTTCAATTCCTCCCCCTCCTAAATCAAATAGTGACTCTCATGCCGGTGATGGCGTGATTGGCACAACAAACGCGAAATCGATAAAGGCTTCGTCAAAGAAAGCCCGTAAGAATTCGGATCAAAATGCAAAAGAAGAAATTCTTGCTTCGGAAGTAAATGTCGTATCGGATGATAAAGGCAAAGAAACCAATCAACCAAGAAGCAAGAAGAAGCAAAACAAAGGGAAGAAGAAGAAACAGGGTGAGTCATCCCCTGGAAAAAATTCTTCAAACCCTCCTGGCAAAGGGAAACAAAATTATCCATGTCTAATATGTGATGATAAGGATCATAACACAAAGAATTGCCCATTCAAAGCTGAGTTAAAGAGGTTCTTTAAAAGTTCCCAAACATCAGCTGTGTTAACTGATCCGTTTCCCAACCCAGGTCAAAATCTGGTTGATAGTGGAAATGCTTCCCCGTCGCAAGTCCTTATGTTGTCGGTTTCGAAACCGCAGAATGATGCTTTGATTTCGACAAGGAACAAAGATTATGGGAATCCTCAGGTATCGAACGAAAAAGGTAAAGATCAACCAAGTAGTTCGACAACAACTTCGACAGAAGTTGTACCACCCATCATCCCTGAATTAACAATAAAACCGCCAAAGGGTGTAGTACATAAGTCGACATTTAATCCTCGCGCCAGAGCAGCGCAGCATTATAATATAGTGGAAGATTTGGCCCAATCGCCATCCGCTATGTCGACTCTTGAAGTGCTACAAAATTGTCCAACCCAAAGGCAGGCATTGTTATCAGCAATTGGTGGGGTTGATCCTAAGGATTCAAATCTTGTATCCTTTGATCACAAGGGATATGATCCTCAGTTACCAGCTCAGCTAGCTTTCCTTATTCAAGTGAAAGCACTCAACAAAACTGTTCACAGAACAATAATTGATGAGGGAGCCTCGACATGTATTATGTCAATGAGTTGCTGGAAAACTTTAGGATCTCCAACCTTGTCACGGTCATCGACGACATTAAAAGCTTTCGACGGAAGGACTTATACCCCTTACGGTATCCTTAATAACTTGAAAGTTGAACTAGGAGGAAAAACTGTAGAAATTGATGTAGAAGTCATTGATGGAAATCTTGACTATAACATCCTACTGGGTAGACCATGGATTTATGCCATGGCAGCTGTCGTGTCGACTTATTTTAGGAAGATCACATTCCCGTTTGGAGGGATTACGATCATCGACCAACAGAATTTCCTCCCTAATGGTTCGCAAGTTACAGGAAGCATTCCCATGATCCATGAGAGCAGCCATTCAATTCAAGATATCGGAGTAGGATTATTGAAAGACCCCACATTGATGGGAACTTTCGCGCTACCACCTCCTATTTATACAGGAAATGTACCGTTCGTAGCAACCTGCAACATGATATCTTCCACGAAGGTCAACATGGATCATTCGATGGTTTTGCCCCCAAGCCCTTTAGAAATATTGTAGCAATCAATGTTTCAAGCATGGGAGGCGAGCCCGAATCAACGCTTGTCAAGCGTTTGGGTAGATAGATCTAGAGAATATGGAACCCCATTAGATCCTTGGTCGAAAGTACATGGGACTGACGAAGGAATCTTACAATCAATGATGATTGAGGGGGCACCATGGAATGATCACCACCATCATTCCCTTCTTCCGGAATATGAAGAAGATACTCAAAGTGACCTTTATCACCCTTCAGTATTTTAGTTCCTAACAAATACTGTAAATACAGTGGATTCCGAGCGAAACCTATCCAATATTGAAGAGACTATAGCCATAAATATCTCGACCAAAACAGCTGTTGTAGAGAATATTTATGTTGGCAAAGGTTGTTCCCCTTCAAAACTGGAAATATATAACGCTCTTTTTCGCGAATTTAGAGATGTCTTTGCTTGGTCATATGATGAAATGCCAGGCATCGACTCGAGTATAGTTGAACATGAAATTAAAATGTATCCCGATGTCAAACCAGTAAGACAACGGCTTCGGCAGGTGCACCTAAAGAAAGCCACTGCCATTAAGGCAGAAGTTGAAAAAATTTTCCATGCTGGATTCATCTACCCGGTTCCTCTAACCGATTGGGTATCGAATATTGTCCCTGTTATGAAGAAACAAGGGACAATTAGAGTGTGTGTCGATTATAGGGATGTAAACCATGTTTGTCTGAAGGACAACTACCCTACACCCTTCATCGACCAGATAATTGATGAATGCGCCGGATGTGAAATCTTTTCATTTATGGATGGATTCTCCGGGTATAATCAAATAAATATCCGCCCACGGGACCAGTCAAAGACTGCATTTATTTGTCCGTGGGGCACATTCGCTTATCGAAAATTACCCTTTGGTTTAAAGAACGCAGGGGCGACGTTTCAGAGGGCGATGAATTATGCCTTCCATGACATCAAGAACATTGTTCAACCTTATCTCGACGATCTTCCGGCTCATTCGCGAAAACGGACTGATCATCCGCAGCATTTAAGAGCGATATTTCTACGTTGCCGACACTACAAGATAAGACTCAACCCACACAAATGTGTGTTTTGCGTCGGTTCTGGTCGTTTACTTGGCTTTGTAGTCTCTAAAGATGGGATTCGTCTCGACCCCTGTAAGGTTCAGGCAATCATTAATTTTCCTCCACCTCCAAATTTGCTTCAGATTCAGAAACTCCAAGGGAAAGCAAACTTTCTGAGGAGGTTCATTCCAAATTACGCAGAACTTGCTAAAGGTTATACTCGTCTTTTGAAAAAGGATGTACCTTTTGTCTGGGACTAGGTGGCGCAAGCTTCCTTTGGTGCTCTGAAAGATTGTCTAGTAAAAGCATCATTAATGTACGCCCCAGACTATCAAAGAGATTTTAACCTATATCTGGCTGCAGCGGATACGACCATTGCAATGGTATTAGCTCAAGAAGTCGATGGAATTGAACATCCTATTTATTATTTAAGTAAAAACTTAAACGATACAGAAAGTAAATATTCTTATGTTGAAAAAATAGCGCTTGCGGCTGTTCAAGTGATTCAAAGGTTTCGACATTATGTCATCTTTCGGAAAACTACCATCTTGTCAGATTGCAACCCCATGACTTATATACTGTCGCGACAGTTGCTGGGGGGAAAATATTCAAAATGGATAGCGATCCTTCAAGAGTTTGATCTGGAATTTGTAAAATCCAAATCAAAGAAAGCTCTAGTTTTCGCAGAATTATTATGTGATTTCCCATCGTCGTCCAACGATGAAACATCAGAAGAGTCAATCGTGGACGAAAGTTTGTTTCTCATATCCACAAGCGATGAGTGGTATGGAGATATTATAGTTTATCTCCAAACCCAAAAATTTAGGTCTAATACCTCTCACTCTGAACAGAAACGTATACGATACCAAGCAAAAGACTACATGATCGTCGGTGATACACTTTACCGTCGTGGTGTCGATACAGTTCTGAGGAGGTGCCTTACCCATGAGGAGGCCGAAAAAGCCCTGAATGATTGTCATTCAGACGCGTGTGGGGGGCATCAGTCTGGATATGCAACAACACAAAGAATCTTACGAGCAGGATACTTCTGGCCAACCATGTTCAAAGATTGCATAACAGCAGTCAGAAGTTGCCATGCTTGTCAAATCTTTGATAGCAAAACCAGACGACCACCCGCACCCTTGCAGCCTATAGTTGTTGTTGGGCCCTTCGCCAAGTGGGGCATCGATTTCATGCAATGTAACCCCACCTCGACCGGGGGGCATGGGTATATAATAGTCGCTGTTGACTATTTTACCAAATGGGCCGAGGCGATGCCTACATTGGATAACACTGGTGAAACAGCTGCCCTTTTCTTTTTCAATCATGTAGTCGCCAGGTTCGGCGTACCACAAGCTATAGTTACAGATCATGGATCGCATTTTCGCAATCACATGATGGTCGAATTAGCTGCCAAGCTAGGGCTATCTCACGACAGCTCTACCCCATATTATCTGCAAGCCAACGGACAAGTTGAGGCAATCAACAAGGTCCTGAAGCGTATGTTGCAAAGGATGATCGGGGTTCATAAAAGAAGATGGCACCTAATCCTGTACTCAGCTTTGTGGGCTTACCGGACCTCGGTAAAGAACGCAACCGGGTTCACACCTTTTCAACTGGTGTATGGCCTGGAAGCAGTCTTGCCAATCCAGTGCGAAATTTCGTCGCTTAAACTCGCGATCGACCTCCTCCCCAAAACTTCAGAGGAAGAGGCTCGTTTCTTGGAATTAATCCAGTTGGATGAAACCCGTCGTGATGTCGCTTTGGCTAACGAGGCCCATAAGAAACGAGTCAAGGCTCAGTTCGACAAAAATGTCAAACCCCGTGTCTTCTCAGAAGGTGATTTGGTCTTGCTTTATGATCAAGAATCCGATAAATTGGGAGCAGGTAAATTCAAGTCCTTATGGATGGGCCCCTATATTGTTAAAAGGGTGTTAGCAAAAGGAGCCTACGAGTTAATGGATTACGATGGAATTCCGCTGGCGCAGCCCCGCAACGGGTTGTACCTCAAGCGTTACTATGCTTAAATAGTAACCTGCATGCTTTTGTTGTATTTTGTTTTCGCTAAAGTATTTGTTCTGGTCGAGTGATCCACCTTTTTCATTTATGGCAGATGTCGAACCTTATGGAGACATGTGTTGGATACGCCGATGGAGCGAGTCGTAGTTCGCGGAACTTGTCTTCCGCGGCCTGGGCCATTTTTGATCCAAGCGGCGAGTTAGTAAGTTTCAGAGGTGTATGTATTGGGCAATCAACGAATAACATCGCTGAGTATAGCGTGTTGATAGAACTACTCTTTGATGCCATCACACGTGGCATACGCCGACTAATTGTCAGGCTAGACTCACAGCTCGTGATACTACAACTCAATAGTATATACTCTGTTCGCAATCCAACTATTTATCGCATGTTCCTAAGGGTTAAGATCTTGGAAAGGCGATTTGATTCAATTCAATATCAACATATTTCAAGAAATTTAAACACGTTAACCAACTCATTAGCAAACTATGTGTTAGATAGACATTTGCAACATTTATAAAAAGGACACATCATCAAAGATTGTACATATGGATCACGTAAACCAACCAGAATAAAATCCGAAAATAAAAATATATAAGCTGTTTATATAAGTTCATACATAATGTTCTGTAACCAAGAAAAAATTGGTCATGTGACCTAAAAACTCAAAAAGATGCTAGGGGGCACCCTAGCCTAGTGGTGCTCATGATAGTACGTCACGGCCTGTGCAATCATGCGCAAGAGACGAGTCCATCGTCTAGGCACGCCAATGGTATGACACTGCATCTGTAAAGGTAACTCGTCGATCTGTACATTCGGAAGGCCACGAGTAAGGCTCTCAACCTGCTCCTGCACAGTTGTAAGGGTCTCCGTGTCGTCAAGATCGCGGATAACAACTCTCCTAGCAGGCTCCCCTGCTGGGGCAGCAGCTGGCGATCTCGAACGAACTGCTGGACAAACAAGACCAATATCTGCATGCACCCAAGAGTACAATTAAAAGTCTTGATAGAATAAAGCACAGCAACGTTATGAATAAGAACAATAAACAGTAATGTGGTCAAAGAGTTTATCAATGGCACCCCACTGCTCGCCATCCGGTAGAACCAAATCTGGATCACCTCGGAAATCCATACCCACATATGGATACTCAGAAAACGCCATCTCCTGGCGCTCGAACCACCTAAAGAAGGCCTCAGTAAAAGTAATCTGAGGTTGATCTGCATGCCTAGACATGTGGTCAACCCACCTCTGCATGCGTGGCTCGATCGGAGAAGGCAAGTCAAGTATGATGTACTGAGGCTGCATCAGTGGGATTTTCTCCAAGGCAAAGGCAGTCAGAATAGAACCAAATCCAAAGTTCTTCAGCTTCCCGTCCTTTACCTTGGTCAATTGACTTTTCATCTGAACAAGTACTGCATCACACCAGTTGAATACTTTCGGTTGGAGACACTCCAGGGCGTGCTGCATATAGGACCTGTTGGCAACATGTAAAGCTGCGCTGCCGGCCATCCTACCAATAGTGAACAGAATGGACCTGAGAGCCCGATCAGTAATCTCACGGATAACAATCTTGCCGTCTCTGCTCGACTGAGAACCTTCCCTGCAATACTGGCGGACATAATCTCTGGTGGAATCAGTCCCCCGGGCCGTACCTGATAAGGAAACGAAGGCACCTCGTCTTGACAACCCAGTCAAGAAGTACATGTCCTCTATGGCAATGTTGCACACATCGCGATCGGGATTTAATCGGCGCCGGGAAAAAATCGGAAAAATCGTTAAAATCGGGAAAAAATCGTTTGGCACAAAAATATTCATTTTTTTTCATTTTTTTTCAATTTTTTTAATATCTAAACCATCTACAACATAAAATAAATACATTGACACATAAATATGATAAAAAAACTAATATATAAGATGTTCAATATCATTTCTAGCGCTAAAATCACACATAACATTGAATCATGTCCTGAATAGTAAGTCCTGAGTCCCAAGTCCAACTCAGCCTCAAAATATCAACAAAAAATATGATAATGTATCTCATCATGTCATAATGTCATATACAATAAAATGAAAGTCTAATCCTATTGATTTCCTCTGCCCCTCTTGCGAGAATATGGCACAGCTTTCTCTTTCCCTCTAGATGTAGAAGCTGGTGCCTGTGGTGGTGGAAATGGCAGTGGAGTCTGACGTGCTCTAGAAGCTGAAGAACTAGTAGTAGCAGCTACAAGAGGCTGAGGTGGACGGAGACCACGTCCTCTACTGGTGGTAGTGGTAGCCCGGGTAGCCCGGGTAGGCGGTGTCACCTCCTCCTCCTGCTCCTCCAACTCCTCCTGCTCCTGCTCCTGCTCCTCCTCCTCCTCCTCCTCCCCCCTCCTCCTCCCCCTCATCCTGCACTAACCAATCCTCAGTGGGATCCATGAGAGGCCTCTCGGTCTCAACCCTCCATTCAGCAGTGGTGTCAATCCCATCCAATGAGATGGCTTCCGTATCAGGTGTCTTCTCTAGTTGTTTCACCCACAATCGAAGATTGTAGTAGACATAGACCATGTCATTAAGTCTATGGGACTCCAACCTGTACAAAGTTCATGAAATAATAAATTAATAATTAATATTATAAAAAAAATATTGTTTAAAACTTTAATGAATTCAAAAATTTATTTGGAAATTTGCAATATTTTAAATGTTTAAGTGTTAACCTATTGCGCTTCTTGTTGTGTATTTTTTCAAATACACTCCAATTGCGCTCACATCCCGAGGAGCTACATGTTTGGCTGAGGATGCGCACGGCAAGATTTTGCAAAAGGGGTACTCTGCCACCATACATCTTCCACCATGCGTCTACAACAAAATTACAAAGAAAATTTTAAATAAACATAAGAAAAAAATGGAATTTGAAGAAACAATGAAATTTGAAACAAAGTTACAAAGTACATACTACAAACTAAAAAATACCTGGGATTTTAACCGTCCTATCATTGATAGCCATCTCAAAGCCAAATGTGCCAGCTGACAACTTATATTGCTCAATTTGTCTAGAGACCTCCATACGTTCTTCTGGAGTTCTCACCATCTTCTGGACACAGGTTAATAATCCTTCCACGACCTCAACATCAAAATTAAACCCACATGCATAAGAAAATGCAGGGTTCAGGAAAAGGCCAGCAGCATGAATGGGACGATGGAGTGTGTTGTTCCATCGCTCATCAATGACCTTCCATAGAAGGAGTTGTCTCTGGAACCCATCATCTCCCTTGTCATCATAGTAGGACCGAATGGCTTCTTTGGCCCTATCCATGGCTTCATACAAATAGCCCATTGCGGGCTTCTCACCATCTACCAACCGAAGAACCTTTACCAAAGGTTCTGTGACAGCGCACACCTCCTGCACTCCCGCCCAGAAGTCTTCTTGGTATGAAACAAGTCTGCAGACGGCCTCTCCTTCTGGTTTGCGGCTCATTGGCGAAGAACGCCACTCCTCTGAAACAAACATTCTCTTCAAATCCCACATAGAATTCAAGAGGGATTGAAGAGATATGAAACTCGTCGCAAACCGTGTAATGGCGGGGCGCACCAACTCTTTGTTGTTGGTGCATTTTCTCATCAAGCTAAGCACAGATGTGTGATTGTAAATAAATTTTGTGATGGTTTTTGATGAGTCAACAGCCTCTTTGACAAAGGGAATTTTCCCTATGTCCTCTAACATCAAATCAATACAATGGGCAGCACAAGGTGTCCAAAATAAAGTAGGATGCCTGTCCATAAGCAATTTACCAGCAGCAACATAATTTGCAGCGTTGTCCGTTATGACTTGGACAACATTTTCTGCACCCACCTCCAAAATAAACACATCCAGCAAATCACATAAATTTTTTGCATCTTTGATTTGATGAGTTGCATCAACAGATTTGATAAACATAGTCCCCAAGGGACAACTAACCAAGAAGTTTATAAGGGTTCTCCCCTTTTGGTCAGTCCAACCATCTGACATAACAGTGCATCCTGTTTGTGCCCATGATGCCCTAAAATCCTCCAATCTTTGGGTGCAGTCACGCTTTTCATCTTGAAGAAGCCGGCCTCTGAAATCATGAAGAGAAGGGAGTTTGTACCCCGGGCCAACACTGGCAACAGCATCAAGAGTAGGTTGGAAAAATGGATTATTCCTTATAATGCTGAAAGGAATATCACTCCAGAGGAGAAATTTTGTCATCAACTTGTCAGCTTTTTCTTTTTCAGTTCTTTTCATCATTGAACCGATAGTTGGTTGTGAACCAGGTGTGGTTCGAGGAACAAAATATGATGATGCAGCAAACGGATTGACTGACGCTGCAGTAGAACCTGTGCCACTTGGCCCACTTCAACTGACCTTCTTAGTTGCCTTTTGAGTTCTTCTTTGGCGTCTCTAGTGTGCTCTAATTCTCCCAATGCTCTCATGGCTTTTTGGATAATTTCAGCATTTGTCTTTAGACAGGGCCCCACATCACGTCCAGGGATTTGTGCAAGGTGGAACTTCAACCTGTACACCCCCCCGAATATTTCCTTTCCACACAACTTGCAAATCAAGTTTTGTCTATCATTCGGAGTTTTAGGGTCACCATATTCCCAGAAAGGATCCAATTTCCTTGGCATGTTTGTTTTTGAATTTTGAATTTGCAAACCTATGGAAAAATAAGGATTAGGAAATAGGAATTTAGGATTACATAAATGATAATAGTAAATAGTAAATACAAATTACAATTTAGCATTTGCAAAATTACAAGCTAATTATTTCCAAAATCCCAATTTCTAAACCCAAAAAACAATGAAAAATCAAAAAAAATAAACAATGTTTAAAGAAAATGAGAAAATAAAAATCAAAAATTGGTTCTCATAGTCATAACAAATAACCCATCCCAAATCAATGAAAAATTTCCAAAAATTCTTTAAAAACAATGAAAAACAAAGTTTTTAGAGAACCAAAACAAAAAAAAATTAATCTACATACCTGGTTTATGGACAAATTGGCGATCTTGGCTTGGATTCCTCCTAAAATCGCTTCGATTTGCTCCCACAAGCGACGACAACCCTCTCCCTCCCTTCTTCTCCTTCTCCTCCTTCTCCTCCGCAGCGGACTGCTAAATGACTAATGAAAAAATCGATTTTCCATATAAAAAGAACGCTGCCCCCGTGCCCGGCGATTTTTTCGATAAAAATCGCTAAAAAAAAATTTGGCCAATTTTTTGGATAAAAATCGCGATTTGAATCGGCATTTTGAAAAAATCGCGATTTTCCGATTTTATCGCGATTAAATCGCGATGTGTGCAACACTGCTCTATGGTCAAGGGGATGGTCTTCCCCCTAATCTGGAATACTTGGTTAA
Organism: Pinus tabuliformis; assembly: GCA_031772625.1. Classification (NCBI taxonomy): domain Eukaryota; kingdom Viridiplantae; phylum Streptophyta; class Pinopsida; order Pinales; family Pinaceae; genus Pinus; species Pinus tabuliformis. Next base: position 682,820,639 of record CM062809.1, read on the forward strand.
TAGGATCCCAAGCATCAAGCATATACTGCAGTAAAGAAATCTGTGCTCTCATACTAGAGATACAGAAGAACTTCAGCAGGCCACAGTTCCGCAGCGCATTCACCGTGACCGGGTCATGGAGGGCAATCATGTCCTCCTCTTCATGTTCTCGTTCTCGCCATGTAAGGGACATTTTGTTCAAGTTTCCCTGCAAAGAAAACAAGAGAGAGAGTGAATTCCTGTTTTGGAGAAAAACTGGCGAAAAAATCATCAAAAATGACCTGGAAACTCAGTCCTTTTGAGCCCAGCGCAGGCAGAAGGTCCTCTACCTGCGCTCAGGGTCAGACTGCCTTAAGGCAGATTGACCTTCAGTGCAGGTTTCGAATGGGGAACCTGCGCTGAACCTAGGACGCCCTGGCAAAACCCCAGGGGCTCAGAAAGACCGGAAAACAGGCAAAAAACAGGGAAATGAAACCGTGAAAAGAAAGAGCTAGGGTTTAGCTCCTACCTGGTCCAGACGGCGCCGAAAATCGTCCGCAAAATCTCCCGAAATCAGCGGGTGAAAATCAAGGGGGAAGAGGCACCTCCAGAACTCCAACAAACCAAATGCAAATGAAATGGTAAATGAGAGGTAAAAACACCTTTTAATGGCTTTTTACATAGTATAAAGTGAAATATTAGGGTTATAATCTCATTTTCATGCAAATATTATTCATTTCTAACAAATTTTGTTGCAGCAATTGAAAATGAAGTACTATATTTGAAAAGAGAAAAGCTAGTAATGGTAAAAAATCAAAATTTGACCATATAATCGAGCAGTTTTAGCACAAAGTTCATGCTCGTTAAAAAATAAACGCAAGTTCGAGCAGTTTTACCGCGGAATTTATGCTCGTTAAAAAATAGAAAAGCGAGATCCGAGCAGTTTTAGCGTCATAGTTCATGCTCGTTAAAAAATAAACATAAGCTTTGAGTAGTGTTTTGGCGCATTCAAGCTCTTTAAAAAATGAACCCAGTACCGGTAAATAACCATTGTGATCGTAAATTTATTAGCCATAAAAATCCTTGGTCGTGTTTTGCACCTGCCACCTCCATTTCATTTGGCCAATCGTTCACCTCCATATGATTGTTTACCCATTTTGAAGAACAGCTGCGAAGAGTGATTTCACTTAGCCATCCTTGTGAGACTGCCGTGATTGGAAAATTCCAACCTGTACCTGGAATCTGCTGCTATCCCTATTTATCACTCGTTCCTCAAAAGACGAGTCTTCTTTGAGCTCTTTTCTCCTGACTCGTAAAATGTGAAAAGTTTGCCGAGTTTTGGCCTTCCAGCTCGTTAAAGTGACCGGAAGAGCTATCCCTCCTCTAGATTTTAATCTTTTTGGACTTGGGGGATTATTACACAAAAAGGTCGAGCGCTTGTTTTATTCGGCTCCTTAAAATTGTCGAAAACTCATCCCTTCTGTATTGTTTTATACGTTTTAGGACTTAAGGGATTAGATGACGAAAAAGGAATTTTGGAGTTAACTTTCTGTACCTTTTCAGACTCTCTAAAAATGAAAAGGACCGAGTTGTCTTTGTCGCTAGACTCGTTAAAATGATTGAATAGAGACAAACTTGTCTTTAGACGAGAACGAGTTTCCCTATCGCTAGGCTCGTTAAAATATAGCGATGGGCTTGCCCGAAGGGCAGGTTATAGAACAAGCATATGTTATCCTCCTCAAGCTTGACAAAAATAAAGAGGTACTGATCAGAAATGACTGGGGAAAAATTGGGAGAACCTCAAAGCTTTAATGGTAGCAAGTCGCTCTTGAACATGACACTTTGTCCTCCGTACCACATCAGGTTGGGTTGTTTCATTCACCGGTCTCATCACCATGGTCTTCGCCAAACCATCCGTATTTGGGGTAATGCTACCGATCCATCACATTAGTGTCGTTATATGTTCAAGAGATGTGTTCAGAAAGAGTCAACCGTGTCCCATCCACTGCCATACATTATCCTTCATCCACCCATGATCGCCACCCTGAATCATATCTCACAGATTGTTTTCACCTCCACTAAAATCATTAGCTCAGTTCCGTGTCACTGATGTGGGATTCATTAAGGCCCTCCTTTGACGGATCGCTTCTTGTCGACTTCAGCTCACTATCCAAGAAGTTGATCTAGGGACAAACCCCCCCAGTACTTTGAAGCTTGCATGCCTCAATGGCAAGTTTCTCACTTCCGGCGACAGGTATACATCAATGACCTTCGACCAGAAGATTTTGCGTGGTGTTCGACGCCAAGTCCTTTATTCACACCACGTGAATTGTACTGCAGTACCTTGAGGGTCATTGTCATTAATGGTGATTCCTCTCGCGCTTGTTAACGGTTTACATTATTGACCGGTAATCAAGCGATGTCTTTCCATGTTCGACTTCAGCGCAATTCTCACATGGATCGACTTGTACTTAGAGTGAAGATCGAACGAGATTGAAGACCCCGGATCTAGTTTCATCCATCCGGGCTGCGATATGTATTCAGGAAATATAAAGACATTTGATATGTACATTATTGCAGCAGATGATCATCCTACTCAAAGGATGATAATTTCAGCAGAGAATTATCAGTCTATCATCAGACGGTCGTCTGTTATATGTACCAAAATGAATTTATAAAGTTGAGCATGGAAATGCCCGCTTTCGACTTCAGCGCAATTCTCACATGGATCGACTTGTACTTAGAGTGAAGATCGAACGAGATTGAAGACCCCGGATCTAGTTTCATCCATCCGGGCTGCGATATGTATTCAGGCAATATAAAGACATTTGATATGTACATTATTGCAGCAGATGATCATCCTACTCAAAGGATGATAATTTCAGCAGAGAATTATCAGTCTATCATCAGACGGTCGTCTGTTATATGTACCAAAATGAATTTATAAAGCTGAGCATGGAAATGCCCGCTTCAGCTAGATCATGAAGGCAGAATGAAAAATAATGTATTTTATTGTATTTTATTGCAGGGCACCTCTCAGCGATTGAATGAACTTCGGATCCTCCTGATAAAGCATTTCACCCGATAAACGACCTCATACTTTAGGGGGCAACTGTTATAGACATTTTTGTGCCTAACAGCATGGAGCATGAAATGTCAATAATCTAAGGGATCCAAAGTCCCTAAACATGTTGTTCTTACCCTTAGAGGAACAAGGTCAGCAAACCACAGCACTGAAAATCAGTTCTCCACCTGAAAACACTCAAAAACAGGCTATTTCTGGATCATGTCAGTTGCTCCACTGAGCATCTGCGCTGAATGTCAACTGCTCCACTCTGTACCTGCGCTGAATGTCAAATCTAATGAAGGCTACCTGCGTTGGGCGAGATTGGCCAAGTGGCACAGTCATTCTGCAAGGTGTCAATTGCCCAGGAAGCTTCCAAACTGACACTTGGGTCAAGGAATTCGCCTTGTGATGAGTAAGAGGGTCTTGGTCTCCAAGTGGAAGCAAGAATCTCCAAGTGGACTCAAGAACTGAAGATTAACTGAAGTAGGAGAGGACACTAGTCAGCTTCATGTCAGTCTCAAGCTGACTCATGCTTTCTCCAAAACTTCTATATATAGAGCTCTCTCATGAGGTCTATGGAGGCTGGAATTTTGTGCAAGTAAGGAAGTGCTGTTGGTTTGAGTATAGAGCTATTGGGTGATTTTCTTGAAGGAGGTGAAGAGAATATTTCTTTCTGCTGGGAGGTGTTGCTGGATTGGGCCTATTATGGTTGTAACTCTCTCAGAACTTTGCTTCTTCTATTAATAAAGCATTTGAGGTTCTTCTATATGCATGTGTCTCTATGGTGAATTGATGCTTGTATATTTGATTTATGCTAATCCCTGAATCGATTATGGATATATGCTTCTTGTAGTTTCATTTTCTTGTGCTTTTATAGGATCTTGGTGTAGCTGGGCCGGTGAAAGAGCAAGGAGCTAGGAGCAAGCAGCAAGGAGCAAGGATTGGATCGACTATTAGCGCAAGATAACGGTTAGTAGATCATCCTTCTCTTCTCTCTCTCATCTCATAAAGATGTAATCTTGAATAGCTTTGCATTCAGTTGTTGCTGAGGTACTATCATCCTTAGAGTGGGATAGGGTCATTCCGTATTGGATACTTTTCCCAACAACAGTCGCCTTCACCGTACTTGTTACTTTACTGATGTTCTTCGTTGCCTTCTCGGTAATGAATCTGTTTGCACTTTATGCCAATGCATAGGCTCCTGCCCTTGATCCCATGTCTGATAGTAAGATCCTACCTTTCCATTTTATTTAAACAATGTGGGTCTTTATGGGATCTATGAATACTTGATCGGACAACGATAAGGGAAAACAACCCTCATAAAATTCGTGGGAAAATCTTGCAGCATCGGCAGAGCAAAACAATATCAGAGGTACTATTCGATTCTACTCAATGGCATTTTAAAGAAAATTTGTTTCCCAAATTTAGTAGCCAAAGGATAACTCCACACCTATTAAATTTTGGAATCTGCAGTCACATGTAAGTTTGATATTTGATGCGTATATGTATAAAATTCGATTTCGTTATAGTTAAATTTGAGTATTTAAACTCATTGTTCAATTATTGACTCACCCCTTATCACACTTTAATAGAGGGACAGCTTCTTGGTTTAGGATTTGATTTATCATAATCATAATAAATTAAATCTTCTTGCCCTCTTATGTTTTTAAATTACATCAAATATAAAATTTTCCCCTCAAATCAGTAGCAAAATTTATGTTGAGCTTGATCTTATTATGCAAAGCCCAACGAGAGTCCCTTTCTCCTTTCTTACAATTTTTTGTGCGGGGAAAGTAAATGTTTACCATGTATCTACAGATAAGGTGGCATAGCATTCTTGCACAGGAAGGATTTTATTCTTATCTTGTCGATTTTATTATATTTCATTGGAGTGCTTGCAATATCAAATTTTCTGAGATTTTTTTTGTAATTTGTAAAGAAAGATTTGGATTGAAATATTTTTTGTGTTGTGGTGGTGCAGACAAAGGCCATAATGTCGATGGCTAGCAGAATAAATAGGAAAGAAACAGCTCAATTCCAAGCATAAGCATACCTATATATAGCTTTCAAACTATGTTCTAGAATGAGCTTTTTGGCTCAATTAAATATTTTTTTACTCAACATCAGATATATTTAAATATGTCACTATGTTGTGCTTCAAAATGCAGTTATGCAATTAATTTTCCCTTCTTATCTGAATTCAGTTATGTAGTTAATTTTCTTTTCTTATCTGAACCCATCTGATTTTTCATCCTATAAACCTAATTTTATTTTCTATTTTTTCCTTTAATCTGATTTCTTCTTCTAGAAACTTTATGACACAATTGATCCTTATCTTTTCCTCGAGCTGAACTACAATGTTAGTTTCTTCTGAATTGAGGTTATTATCATCCATATTTTTTATCGTCTCAATTGAAGCTATGAGATCACCATCATGCATCGACCTTTCACCACTGGACTGCTCGGCCTCTGGCGGCGCCAGTTCAGTATTCCAATACTCATCAGTCCTCCCATTGAATGAGAGTGTCGGTTTCATAGAGTAATAAAGGTGAAAAACATGGTGCAGGGCTGTTTGTAGAAAATGGATTTACCTGCCCATGGTGTCTTTGTCAAAGTTGAAAATGGTGTCTTTGCCAATGCTACCAGAGATGAGAGTAGATAAATATTAATAAGTTAAAAAAAGAATAATATTATACATTAAGTTGTATATTAAATTTTCTAAATTTAAATTTCTAGATGACTGATACATGGTTTCGAGAAAAAGATAATTATATTTATCACAAATACTTTATATTTATCACAAATACTTATTAAAAAAGTACCCATCATCATGACACCCATTTTTCAATTGTTGCAAAGATGACAGCTAATAGTATCAAACATTTAATGACATTTAATGATTTCAGAGCTCATAACATAAGAATTGCTGCATGCATAGTGGTGTTAAATATATTCTTGTTTTCAACATACTGGAAAACCCTAACATACAAATTAAATATATTCTTACTGTCAACATACTGCAAAACCCTAACATACAAATTATTCCACAAATAATTGTTCATTGTAACTAATCGTGATCCAAATAAAATTCATGGTGCCTATTTTTGGGTTTGAAAAACTCACAACCCTTCATGGTAGTTTTACTGGTAATGAATCACAGACAGAATTGAAGTATTTTAATAAAATTAATAGAATTTTTAATTAAAATTATAAAACATGTTTGAGGTATTTTAATAAAAATGATAGAATTTTTAATTAAAATTACAATGATCCATCACACATGTTGAATTTGTTCCAAATTATGATGCCTTTTTTAATCCTGCAGTGTTGCCAGCTATGCAAGGAATTCAGTCAAGGAACAGTAACATGAGCCAAGGTAAGATGATACAGGAATGCGAAGTAGACACTATTAGCTTGGCTTCCATGAGTATATTGGGATGTAATCAAGTTTTTCAGTATGGGTTAGTTTATTTGAAGGAGGGATGCAGCTCCCTATCATAAACATGATATCATCTGTGTGTATAATGTGAATTATGGCATCCCACTTCCTAACATAATTTACGTTTTCGTATGTTAACTCATGCAGGCGTTGTTGTGCTCGTGCCATTTTTTATCCTATTACTACTGTTCCTTTTTCAAAAACTCGGTAAAAGTAAAGTTAGCTTCATGTTCTCACCCATAATGATTGCATGGTTCTTGACCAACATCATGATATGACAATATAATATTGTGAAATATTATCCTGGTGCATTCAAGGCATTCAACCCATATTATATATAGTATTACTTTCATGAATATCACTAATAAGGATGGGTAATGCTTGGAGGTGTAGTCTTATGTATAACAGGTATTTATTGATGATATGTGTCTCATTTTATCATATGTATACTTGGAAATGAATTCTAACTCAATTGATAAATCCATACCAATGATTTTCTCAAACACAATTCATAACTTCATCCCAATTATTTATGCTAAAGCTATACAAATAGAAACACTAACATCGGTTCTTTGTTTTGACTGGGCCTTTTCAAAAGGAAATCAATCTAGGTCCAAGCTATATGTCAAGGACATAATTATCAGTATTTCATCATACCTGTGTGCTTCATCCTCCTTAAGTTTTAGTAACATAATGAGAAATTTGGGTTCTTTGTTGCAACCTGCTTTCTGTGTGTTGGTTTACCCATCTCTACTTAACACATATACGAGCAAGCAGCTTATTTGATAAAAAACCCAGGGGACATAGGCTCTACATTTTACAAAGAAATACCACAACCTGTGTATTGGTCAATGTTCATTGTTTCCACTTTAGCAGCCATTGTAGCCAGTAAAGCATTGATTGCAACAAAATTCTCAATCATAAAATAGTCCATGGCTCTTCGCTGCTTCCCTCGAGTGAAGATTGTGCATACCTCCCAAAATTACGAGGGTCAAATCTATTCACCTGAAGTTAACTATGTTCTCATGGTTATCTACATTGCAATTATCATAGGATTCTAGGATGGAACACAAATTGGTAATGCACATGGTAAGAATATCCAAATTTATATCTGACAAAAGAATTTGGTAGTTTTTATGGATTCTTTTGAGTTTCCAAGGATACGAGGGTCAAATCTATTCACCTGAAGTTAACTATGTTCTCATGGTTATCTACATTGCAATTATCATAGGATTTTAGGATGGAACACAAATTGGTAATGCACATGGTAAGAATATCCAAATTTATATCTGACAAAAGAATTTGGTAGTTTTTATGGATTCTTTTGAGTTTCCAAGGATAATTTTAGGTATTTGGTGGTGCAGGGGTTTCATTTGTTGGGGTTACGTTCATTACAACGTGCATAGTAACCTTGGTCATGCTTGTGGTTTTGAACATACATGTTTTGCTTATACTAGCCTTCATTCTATTTTTTTGCTATCTTTGAAGGCGTTTATCTATCATCTGTATTGAATAAGTTTCCACAGGGAGGTTGGTGTCCCTTCCTAATTTTCTGACCATAATGTTCTCTTGGAAATATGGAAGGTAGAAAAAGTATAAAAATTTAGCACGAAGAAAACTCAACATAGAAGTTTTGAATGGATTGGTTACCTGAGTGAATTCACATGTACCAGGAACTTGTTTCTTCTGCAGTGACCTTATTTCTGGCTTACCACCGATTATTGAACGTTATGAAAAGAATGTGGGGTCTCTGCATGAAGTTCTTGTCATTGTCATCGTAAGAATGATTCCAGTCAAGACAATGCTTTTTTCGGAGAGATTTATAGTTGGAAAACTAGAGCCAAAGGGTGTATATAAATGCGTAGCCCAATATGGTTACAAAGATGCCCCAAACATTGAAGGATCTGAATTTATCAACCAGGTTGTTGAAAGCATAAAAGACTATCTCAAGCTCAGAGGAACTCATTCCTCCTCACATGACAGAAGTTATGCAAGCAGAAATACATTGGCAGAAAGTAACTACTCTGTAGATGAGAAATTGCAGTAGCTTGAATTGGCAAAGAATACAAGGGTTGTGTATGTTCTAGGAAAAATCACATTGAAGACTAATAAGAGCACTAGTATTTTTGAAGGATTACTAATTGACAAGCTCTACAGATTTCTCCAAAACAATTGCAGGTTTACTCTGTCTACCTACCATATACCACCTGCGCATTTACTTCAAGTCAGAATGGTGCAAGAAATTTGGATTTCGTTCACACAAAACTATTAGAAGACAACGAAAACAGAATCTTTTACTCATAATAAAGCTTTTAGGGCCGTAAATAAATTTGGATTTCGTTCACACAAAACTATTAGAAGACAATGAAAACATAACAATTTACTCATAATAAATCTTTTAGGGTTGTAAAGTTCCTGATCACTGGAAAATAGGATATAATTTTGTACTATTGTTACTATTTTAATAGATTTAGAAGATTTTAAAATGCAAATTTTCGGTGAGATCAAAAGAAATTAGCATTGAGTTTTTTACCATCTCTGCAATAAATCATGCATCATTTAGAGTGAACTAGTACATACATGTTTTGTGACTCTGGTAGAATGGAAAAAAATGATAACAGTTCATTACTTTTCAGTTTCAATCCATCTTTTACACTAAGGCTCTTATCTTATGATGAAATGCAGAGCCTGGTAAATTAAAACTTTCAAGAAATCCTAGGTAGAGTTTGTTAAGAGGGTATTTTAAATTCTAATAGTAACTCCTTTTTATCCTTTGTCCTTCAAAATTTGTACACTCTCGAGTTGTCTGGGGCTAGGTACCAGTCCATGCGTTACAGGCCCAAGCCACCAAACAACACTTTTCCCATGTTCGGTCCCTTCAAACTCTAAATCTAAGAAGCCCCATAGGAGCAAAAAAATGAAAATGATACCTAGAAAATCACTCTTCTTGCCTAAGCCACCAATCCTAGCAAGGCTTAAGGAGGACCAACAATAACTATAAGGATCCCATGCTTCCACTATACTCTCTATTGCTTTATGATCCAATATTTTTCTCATCTTATCTTTCCATTTACATCTTGCAATGGTAAATTAAAACTTTCAAGAAATCCCAGGTAGAGTTTGTTAAGAGGGTATTTTAAATTCTAATAGTAACTCCTTTTTATCCTTTGTCCTTCAAAATTTGTACACTCTCGAGTTGTCTAGGGCTAGGTACCAGTCCATGTGTTACAGGCCCAAGCCACCAAACAACACTTTTCCCATGTTCGGTCCCTTCAAATTCTGAATCTAAGAAGCCCCATAGGAGCAAAAAAATGAAAATGATACCTAGAAAATCACTCTTCTTGCCTAAGCCACCAATCCTAGCAAGGCTTAAGGAGGACCAACAATAACTATAAGGATCCCATGCTTCCACTATACTCTCTATTGCTTTATGATCCAATATTTTTCTCATCTTATCTTTCCATTTTGTTTTGAATGTGGAGTCTTTACAGCTTGCAATATAGTATTCTCTAAACCCCTATAGCAATATTCAAAATGTGGCTACATTTGCTTTATAGTATATGTAGATGAGGGTATGCCCCCTTTTTCTGCTATGGCAGAGAGCTAGGCTTTTGCTATGAGTACCTCATAAAACTCGCCCTCATATGTCAGTTGCAGTGTCTTATTTGGGGACAAGAACACAAGTCCTTGACCTGCGGCCATGGTTTTAATACCAATCCGCTTTTGACTTCTTCCTTGCTTGGTAGCAATTTACAGAAATCTCTATAACCCAACAACCAGTATGTTCGAAACCTGTTCAGATCAAACACTAATATATCAAGGGTTTTCAAATAGGCATCTCTGAAATTTTGGAAAATAAATTGAAGCATTTGGCAAGTTTTGGCCTACTACTCATAAACATCAATCCGAAAAAGGGGTATGTGTTGTAGTATTTGTAAATGAGTAAACATTTAAAATTTAGTTTTATATGAAAAAAATATTTAGTATGCATAACGAAACATTAAATTAAAATAATAATAATAAAACAGTTTAATTCAATTTATTATACTAATTTTTCATTTTTATATTAACAAAATTATAAACAATTTTTTAGAAAGGAATCATATTATTAATGCTTCGTCTTCATAACCGTCAAAATTTCATATTAAAATTTAATTAACATGTTTTAGATTTAATCTAAAACTTACTATAATGGATATATTGTACTCAAGAAAAAGGGGTTTGGTGCAGTGTGACCATTCCCATTCTACCCAACTCGTAGAACAATGGAGTTGTGTTAGGACTTCATCTGTAATACTGGGTAATTGGGTCTCTCAGCTGACACATTTACTGTATATGATATGTGGCCTTTTTTTGGAGTTGTGTTAGGACTTGATCTATAATATTGGGTAATTGGGTCTGTATATGATATGTGGCCTTTTTTTGGAGTCGTGTTAGGACTTGATCTATAATATTGGGTAATTGGGTCTCTCAGTTGACACATTTACATTTACTGTATATGATATGTGGCCTTTTGGTCTATGATAGGTAGGGGAAAAAAGTATTTGTATCGTATGTTCTCGGATGGGGTCTTTTTCAACTTATTTCATCGAAGCAATTTTTTATTGGTAGGCACTTTAGGCCTTGCTGCCATGGGATTTCAATGGAAATGAGTGGGCAGAGGTTGTCAGTTAAGCTTGTGGTTGTTACTTTCTAGCATTATTTTAACTATCTTTGACAAAGGTGTATCTTTATAATACATTTCAGCCATCATATACCATCAGAGGTATAGATTTTCGATGATATTCAACTTGTTATTTCATTCTAGTTGCTCTTTCTTGGGAAAACTCAGTATTGTTAGAGGGGTTTAGTTGAAGATAGACAAATTGACAATTTGATAGCTATCACAAGTGTTTCTGCTAAGCAAGATTTGATAAATATTGCAGATATAATTTGCATTGGTTGTCCTAAGCATGTTTTGGGCATATGTTCCTTATAAATTTGTGGCTTGAACCATAATTTGCATTTCAATCCTTTAAAAGCGAGCGTTACAGAACATGAATTGGGATATTAAAAACACATTCAAAGTTTTATCCAAAAGAAATTTCATGACATCTCATATGAAGTTAGTAGTGAAAAATGTCATTTTAATAGAGTTTTGGCAAGTTAAGGTATTTGTGCATCCCTATATTTACGAAAATTTCACCGAGAGTTTGATTTCATTGAGGAGTTTGATGGCATTCACTTGTATTTTTGGAAACCCCTAGTTGACAGAACCACGTAGTAGGAAAAGGACATTTAATTTTTACTCACACGATGGTAAATCGAATTATACAACAAATAAAATCATATTTATAGTCAGTGGAATATTTTGTGACAGCTATTAACCTTGTGTGCCCTCTTTAAAAGTGACAATTCATTCTTAAATATGTAACATATGCAAAAACAAAATCTCTAAATACAAAAAAAAACTTCAAATAATGTACAAAAACATGTTCACATAAACAACAACTCCTAATTCACAGCGATAATCATGCACCTGGTGCTTTTGGGCCTCTGATAATTTATCCTTTGAGGGGAGAAGATTCTCTATGCATGGTTGTTCGAATTTCTTTGAGAAACTCGTTGTTATTGCTGAAATAATGCATTTCACTTATGTTGTTGCAACTTCTTTTAACTCTCTGGACACTTGGAGGCAAATTTCCATGCATTACCACAACAAAAACATATGAGGGGTTGCACACCTTAGTATTTATCTCTGGAAGTCTGTTTGTCTCCTTGTGGCTGTGTTCTCTTCTATGTGGCTACAATTTTGTTAGGTCTTTCTTTAACAAAGATGGTGGGTCCTTTTGATGCTACTGCTGATTCACTTTCACCAATCAAACTTTTCCTATCCTAAGGGGGGATTTAACTACCTCAAATTTCATCGAAAGCTTCAAAACTCTTTGCATGCTTATGATATTTCAACAACTTCTCTTTTAATATAATAATATCATATTCCATTTTCTGATTTGATATCTGAAACTTCTTGATATCCTCAAAAACTAATATGAGTTTCCTTCTTAAATAATTTTTTTCTTTAATATCTTCCAACTCAATAGAGGAGCTACTAGATTCACAACAAGTGTCTATTTCACTCACAACTTGTTCAAGAACTTGTTCCCTTTTTTAATCTAAGAATTCTTTTGCTGACACATGAGATATTATATCTTCTTCTCTACCATAGGTTGACCCATTATCTTCTTGAGTAGTATTTAGATCTACAATTTATATCAAGATAGATCCTTATTCACTACTACTAGATGAGCAACTCTTTCTTTCATCAAAACTTGTAGTTAAGTAGCTTGAAAATAAATTGCCTATTGTTCTACAATAAGAACAAAACAACAACTTACTTGTAGATTGCAACTCCTTGGTGTTATTTATATGTTGATCAACAACTTGGCCTCTTGATATAGGGGAATCATCCTCTGATTCATGACCTTCAATACTCTTTGAATCTTTGACTAATCCATTCTTCAGATAAAAGCTCTTGACATCACATGCAATTTGTATGTCTATAACATATATGGATTGCAACTCATTGCATATCTCTTTAGTAGTCTCACATAAAAATAATTTCTCAATATCTGACTTGGGCAATCCTCTTAAGATTGCCTCCTTGGCTTGTTCATCAACCTCATTATCTATTAATCCATTCTCCACAGATAACCATATATCAAAATCAAGAGCTTACAAGTAGATTCTCATTCTTATATTCTAGGTTTTATAATTTTACCCATTCAAAAATGGAACTCCAACTAAGGTAATCCAATCCCAATTCTCCATGTTCCCTAATCTTCCTTCCATCTATTAAATTAATCCTGAAGGAACCTGGTTTCTATGATGCCAATTGTTAGAAACAATGGAAACCATGACACTAATAGGGGGGTGAATCAACACTGTGACCAAACTATATAAATCTTAACAATTTGCACTTTTCAATTACTTTAGCAACCACTCATGTAATAATCATCATAACTCAATCATTTAAAAAATAACATCATTGTCATTTTCATACACTTGCGAGACATATATAATACATCAATATTACTTTTATTACTTTGGAAAACACAAGATACAACTTGCTATTACATCATTACCCCACAAGCTTCCACTTGTAGGTTTATCAACTACTACTAAAAGGAACTCCCATCCCTCCTCGTTTATTAGCTACTATTGAAACGGACTATTGCCCCTACTCATTTATCAATTTCCATTGAAAGGGACTACTGCCTCTACTCATTTATCAACCACTACTGAAAGGGATTGATGCCCCTTCTCATTTATCATCTTTCCTTGAAAGGGACTACTGCCCCTACTCTACAAGCTACCACTTGCTTGACCTCCTTGATTCATCTTTCATCCATTTTCAAACTCAAATAATAAAGGCCATTTACTTTCATAGAACAAATAAAATTCTCCTAAAAACAAAATACACAACCACCAAAACACCTTCAACAATCATTGATCACTGATCAAACCACCATACACATCAGCGACATCAATCCTTACAAATTTTCTAATTTCACCCTAAAAGAATCTTTGCTGAATACACCAAAACCCATTCACCAATTCTTTCTTTGCCTTCTCATATAATTTTTAGACACCAAATTTGATATTTGATCCACCCCCAATGCATAGTAACATTATGCATCTCATTGCTCCAACAAACCGTCTTTTTGGTCATTCGAATATGCGTAAGGAATTTCACTGATATTTTTAGTTCTTTGATATTTAGTTAACTTCAACTCTTCATCATGCATAAATATTTATTTTTTCTTTTGTCCTGCTTAACAACCCGTCTTTTTGGTCATTCGAATATGCGTATAAAGAAATTTCACTGATATTTTTAGTTCTTTAATATTTAGTTAACTTCAACTCTTCATCATGCATAAATATTTATTTTTTCTTTTGTCCTGCTTAAACATGTATTATGAATGTGCACTTTAAGTCTTCTAACATTACTCACCTGTTACTGCAAGAAAATGTGAGTTTAACTCCTCAAAATTTACTATTATGGAATTTTATCAGGCTTTAACAAAGCTTTCTAAATATGCCACATGGCCAAATTTAACTAAACTGCTAAATATTTCTTCATGCTATCCACAATGCCAAACACTGCTGCCAACTCATTCATTCCTTCTTTATATTAATTTTAGTGCTATGTTGTATATGGCATAAACACCAAGTTTAAATTGTCAACTCGGTTCATGCATAAGCCTTTATAATTAGCCCAAAATCACTTTTTTTTTAGCCCCAAAGGGCTTTAAACTATGTTGTTGACTCATTCACACAAAGGCCTTTGACTAAAGGCCCAAAGTTATTTTTAAACTACCATATATAACTTTGTTGGGTCCATTTCTCTTTAGTTCTGAGGGATTCATTCAACATTGCAAACACCTTTGCACCTTCGGTCACAACGCAAACAAACAAGTCCTGATGCCTAGCCTTAGCCCCTAACCTTTCATTCCTAGCGCAACTTTATAAACACCTATGGGGTCACCCTCCTGGGGTTACATGTCAAGTGGGTCTGCCACTCTTCACTTGTGCTCATACCATTGGTCTTTCACTGCCTTGTTGTCCATTTCTATTTCCTCTAGCTCAATTACCTCATCTCGAACATAATACATGATATTAAAGGAAGTCTATGGATGGTAGGATTTGGAGAAAATTCATGCTAAGGAGCCAACCTTCAATCAAATATTATGACCTATAAAATGACTTGAAAATGGACTCCAAGCAACTTTTAAAGCATTAGTTTCCATCGAACCTAATGCACTTGACCCTCACATTTGCAATCATATTTTCAAAAATAGCTAAACAACAAAAACTACAATTTAAAATTTCAATGCTTATTAAAATTTTATCAAACTTTAGAGCCATGGATAGAAGCAATAGTGTGATATTTCTAAAGCACTTCAATGAGAAAACAATGAATGAATGCCCAACCTCTGCATCTTACAAAAAGCTATAAAGGAGATGCATAAAACAATAAGAATATGTGGACAAGTTCTTCTGACATTGTTAAAAACTTGGAAGTTACGAGTAAGTATAAATCCTAAATAATAAACATAAAGAAAGAATTATTTTCATCCCTTGAAATCAATATATTAAAATCACAAAAATGAGGAAAATACATACCATTTTGCAATGGAATTGTCTTTGCTACTATCCATTCCTTGGCCACTATCAAAAATTGATACCTCACCATCTTGGAGATTAACACTATAACAAGAAACATAAAAGAATTATGATCCAAACCAAATAAGCTTCACCAACACAACTATTAATGCAACAAGAAATATATATGAACACTATAACAAGAAACAAAAAAGAATTATGATCCAAACCAAATAAGCTTCACCAACACAACTATTAATGCAACAAGAAATATATTTGATATCAATTCATTAAAAAAGAGCTCAATATAATTAAAAAAATTATTACATGTCTTTATTTAATTTTAGGCTTACGAGTCTACCATATAATTAGTGTGCTTTCAAGTGGATCAAAAGCCCATCTCCATAAATGATTGGAATATAAAGATTAAAACTATGTAATGTTCATAATTTCAATGAGGTACAAGTGTTCACAAATACCCAAAAAACATGTACTATTTATAAGTAAAAATCCCATAGAGAGTATAAATTTAAAAAGTTATTTCCTCTAAATATTGACCAATAAATTTAGGGGGATAGATGCAAAAATGCCA
Organism: Pinus tabuliformis; assembly: GCA_031772625.1. Taxonomy (NCBI): domain Eukaryota; kingdom Viridiplantae; phylum Streptophyta; class Pinopsida; order Pinales; family Pinaceae; genus Pinus; species Pinus tabuliformis. The sequence goes on from CM062809.1 coordinate 682,836,836, forward strand.
CCAAAGGACAACCTTCTTTAGATTCAAAAGTGCAAATTTCAAGTTCAATCTCTACCCTGTGTCTTTAGATTCAAAAGTGCAAATTTCAAGTTCAATCTCTACCCTGTGTTGTCTTTAGATTCAAAAGTGCAAATTTCAAGTTCAATCTCTACCCTGTGTTGTTGGAAAAATAACAAAAAGCCACCAACAATTCACTGAATCAAATACCCTAAAACATCATGATACATTGTTGTTGTGGTCCGTAATGTCACCATGGAGGGTAACTTTAAAAGTGATGGATAAAGAATAAATGCTCTTACTAGGCTTTTGAAGCTTCGGGCTCCTATTTCCCTAGTGAAGATTAGAAGAAGCTTACTGGCTAGCAAAGTACCTTTGATTCAACCCCAACAAGGATTCCCATGCCAAATCGAGAGGTTTATCATGATAAAATATTGTAATTTCACCAGAAATAATACCTTTAGAGGTCAAGGATAGAGGATAATAGTTGTTACTTGATTTTGAAGCCTGAGGGTCTTCTTCCCCTCATGAGAATTGGAAGAACTTCAATGGCTAGCAATGTACCTCCAACCCCTAAAAGATTTCCCATGCCACATTAAGCGGTTGCACTTTCATAATTTCACCACATATGGTAGCTTCAAAGGTGGAAGATAGAAGATGAATGCTCTTACTAGGTTTTGAAGATTGGGGCTCCTCTTCCCTATGAGAAGACTGGAAGAAGCTTTAGCGGATAGGAGAGTGCCTCCATTATGAACCCGATAAGGTTTCCCATGCAAGCTTTTGATAGAAAATCAACGGAAACAAAAAATTGCAAGCTTTTGGTAGAAAATCAAAATGTAACATGAACTTGAATGTATTTATATAAGCAATGAAGAAATAGAACCAAAAGCTGAAAAATAAAAAGAATTCAAATAGGGGACAAATGGTTAACGAACAGAAGCGGGCAATGCTCAGAGAGAGCAGAGAACTTAAACTTATAAATTAAATAGACCCTAGATCAATACACAAGAAGTCATTAGTCATTTCTCAGGCATGGAAAAACTCAAAATACTTTTATAAAATGAATACTCCACATACAATCAAATCAGCTAATGCTGTCTGGAAAGTGTACTCCTGGGGCAATTCCACTAAGAGAAGTCATTTCTCAGGCATGGAAAAACTCAAAATACTTTTATAAAATGAATACTCCACATACAATCAAATCAGCTAATGCTGTCTGGAAAGTGTACTCCTGGGGCAATTCCACTAAGAGATGTGGTTCTGGAGTCACATTCCACATGTCCTGTGAAGAAAATCAACAATCAATCATTCCAGTAGAGATCTTCCACAAGATTATCAACTCGCATTGGAATGTTATACTTACAAATACTGTTACCTGATTGGCGTGGAAATTTGTATTGTTTTCAACGAGCTTTATTTAGGCATTGTGCTCTAACGAAAACTACATACAATTTTTAAAAATTAAAACAGAAAAATGCTAAATATACATATATACAGGGATTTACCTGATATGTGTGTACACTGTTTATACCACCATCCTGTCAAACATTATAAAACAAAAAACAGAGGAAAGAGTCATGTATCCTTACCATATAAAGATAATGCTGCTAAATACTTCAAAGAAGTCTTTGTTATACCAGAATGCAGTTTGGACAAAGCACAGAACTCTTTTCAAAGCACACAAATAAATACATTTTGGTTTAGTTATAAAAAAAACACTAAAAAATAGCTTAAAGGAAGTTCAGAGCCGAACCTGCAGGGCTACAATCATAGTCTTGTTGCGAGAAGCCTGGCCGATGATCTTGCCATCTTCAATTCGCTCCCCCATAGCATCCTCTACATATACCTGGGGTCCCCAGTGTATTTTTCTTGACCCCTTTTCGACTAGTTCTTTCTCAGCCTGGCGTCGTACGGTCCTAACAAACTCGGCCACCGACATAGTCTCGTCAGCGTTCTCCAACTCTAGTGTCAGGTTAAGACCATTTGGCAGTAAAACCCTGAACATATATTTGTTCACTTCGGGCTCTGACTTGAGCTTCTTCCTAGGCACAGCTCCAAGGTAGCCCTCATTGTTGCTTCTTTTCTTCTTGGTAGAAGATTCTGCCATCCTGGACGCAATGTACAGCAAACGGCAGAGGGAATATATGGTATTCTACTGTAAGGCTTGCCTTCAGACAAAATTAGCAAGAATTACCCCATGCAGCGAGCTTGAATTACTTCATTTGGAGAATGTATTGGCTGGGGTAGATGTATCACTAACTTCTCAGAGCAAGCATGCATGTACAGCTCAAACCAAGTTCTAGCACTCCGCAATGTCTACAACGCTCCGCTCAGTAACCTCAAAACCACTCTCAGAAAACAACAGTTTCCTTACGCGCAAGCTTTTTGGGTTTCAAGCTCCATCAATTGAAGTATGAAAGCCCATGCAGCAACACTCATCAAAACCAAAAAGCTGCCTCTACATTCCAAAAAACTAGCTCGGAAATGTACTAAAAAGAACCCGTCCAAGGATTGGAACCGCAGGCAGACTACAGTGTGACCATTTCATGAGAATTCAGAGACAGAAAAAGGGCAGCTGAGTGAGAAAACCGTAACAATGAACACAGAGCAGGCATTTGTACAATGAACCGTAACAATGAACACAGAGCAGAGCAGGCAGGGAATAAATGATTGAGAGTCTCAATGTTTACGAGGAGTAATGGGAATAAAATAATAGTGGAAATGAAAGCTCGCGTGTGGGCTTTAACATCATTAATTAATGTCAATCTTCCACGTCATGATTCAGAAATAATTTCCCTACTTTAACAAATCATAAAAATCAAGCGCTCACCTTAACGCCGATTTTTCATAGAAAGCTTAAGTAAACTATGAATACTAAGTAATAAAGAAAATGAATGCAAATATTAATATTAAAAAATTTAAATTTCAAACTTTTCATAATTAATTTAAAATAATAAAATTTTATTATCAAAATCTTCATATATTAAATAAAATTTGATTTTTTTAATTTTGAACGACATTTTACTTTTAAAACTTCCTTCACATGTACATTATGAGATAAAGAATTAAAATAATATCAAAATAAAAAGGTAATGCATTGAAAGATGTGATTATTGCATTGAAAAATGTGACATAAAATTATATTTTATATGTTATAGTTTTATAAAATATTAATAAAAATAAAATTATATATTAATTAATTAATTCTACTTTCAATGCATAGATTGATTAATTTTTATTTTTATTTTATAGAGTAGTTTAAATGATTTTTTTTGTCTTGAAAATTATGGAAATTTTGGTAAGAATTTTATAAAATTTGTAGGAGTTTTGTAAATTCAAGTTACAGCAGTGAAATTTCAAGATTTTGGGTGTCTCATAGATTTTTTTTGATGGTGCTCAATCTATTTCCACTATCAAAAATATAATTCAAACACTACTACCCACATTTCAACCACTTTTAATTATCGAAACAATTTCTCAACCTCAATATCTTTTTTCGTTTTTATATATTAATTAATATATTAAAAATAAAATATCTTCATTTAATTAATATAGATGGCATAATTATTATATTGGGAAAAGTAAAAATTTTATTTAATTTATTAGTTAACGAAAAAATAAATATCCTATATTTTGAAATAAAAAACATTTCATATTAAATTGCCACATCATAGGATTATCTTTATTAAAAAAAGTTACCTTTTTACTATGGAAATTATAACTTTACGTACACTCATTGTAAGTAATTTTGTAGTACATTTGACCATATACATATTAAAAAGTGGAGTAGGTTAAGATAAAAAAGCATTTCAAATTATAATTTTTTTCCAAAATTAATTCTAATTAAAATGTTATTTTATTTAAATATATATTTAATTTAAATCTAATTAATAATAATATTAAAATATGTTAAATTAATAAAAATTTATATTTAATGTTATTTTATTTAAAAATATATTTAATTTAAATTTAATTATTAATAATATTAAAGTGTGTTAATTTAATAAAATTTTCAGAATATAAATTTTTGTGATTTATAATGTTTTGTTTTTTTTAAAATCATATATTCTGTGATTTATAATGTTTTTTTAAAAATCATTTTTTTTTAATAAATTACTTTTTAGATTTTAATTTTAAATATATTAAAATAAAATAATAAATAAATTATCATATCTGTGTGTAAAGCAGCTAGATATTTTATAGTGTTGAGTTAGAAATTTTATATATAACTTTAAAAATAGATTCTTTTATTTCATATCGTTATATTATATTATATTTTTATGTGATAATATATAGTATACTTCACGGGATTATAGTAGTTATTTGTAAATTTTATCATGTTTCAAGTTTTAGGTATTGAGAATAATATTCATTAGATATTTGTTTATATTTAAATTAATTTAAAATAAATTTTATTTTTATTTTTTATATTATTAAATTTTAATTGTATTAAAATTCAAAAATTAAAATTAAAAAGTAAAAATAAAAGATGGCAAAAAAATTCTAACTGTGTAGCATAATTATTTGATTAAAAAAAATTAGATACTTTATAGTAATAAAGTTTATATGGTATAAATAAAATTTCATAAATACTCTTTATAATATGTATCATAATGTTAAGTAATAAATTTTATATGTATCAAGGAGATAAATTCTATATGCATGAGTGTGTATAGTAGATAAATTCTATATGCATCGAGTATGTATTGGAGATAAATTTTATATGCATCGAGTGTGTATATAGTAGATAAATTTTATATGCATCGAGTGTGTGTATTGTAGATAGTTTTTATATGCATCGAATGTGTATATAGTAGATAAATTTTATATGCATCGAGTGTATGTATAGTAGATAAATTATATATGCATTTAGTGTGTGTATGAGAGATAAATTCTATATGCATGGAGTGTGTGTATGGGAGATAAACTATTCATCGAGGGTGTATCGAAGATAAATTTTACATGCATAGAATGTGTAAGTGTGTGTATAGGAGACATTAAAAACGAATTATTATGGAGTAGATCTCAGGTAAATGTAAACGTAAACATTTAACATGTAATGTTTAATGTTTAACATTTAACATTTTTAATTTAATGTTGGCCCTATTTAAAAATCAATCTAATTATTATTATGTATAAACACAATATAAATTTAAAATATAAAAAGATTTACTAACACTCAAAACAAAGATATGGTAAATAAATATAAATATAAATAAATCGGAGATATGGTAAATAAATAAAAACCTCTTTTTATATTTACTCGATGTATGGTAAATAAATAAAAATATAAATAAACTATAAGTATGGTAAAAAAATAAAACCTGTTTTTATATTTACACCATAAACCTCTTTGTATATAAGAATATTGATTCCCAAAACATTCGTATCTTATGTTTCTGAGCAAATGCATTTTATAAGATTTTACTTATCAAATTTGATTAGTTTTGACAAAGTCAGCTTTAAGTAAGAAATAATATAAATTGAAAATGTGTAGTGCTCAAAATGAACCATGCCTTTATTATCCTACCACTAACTATTAAGAATAGTTATAAAACCTTGCAACTTGTATTCCATTAACAAAGAAATGCAAATAGATGTGATACATTTCTTTTCACATCAAAAGATATGCAACTTTAATTGGATAAGAACTCTAACAATTTTTTACCAATCCATTTCAAAGGTCCTTCCTTTGTCTGCACATCAACAACAACATGTGAATCATCTTGAAACACATCATTCATGGAATCTTTCTTTCCATTCCTGCCATTTTCTCTTTCCACCTTCTTCAAGTTTCGTGGAAGCATTGTTGGATTCAGAGTCCAACATTTTGCAGCAATATGTCCTTGTTTATGGTAGTAAGTGCAACACATGTGCATCCTCTTGACAGCATGATTTGCCTTGTCCAATGGACCTTTGGCTTCTTGCTTCTTTTCGTTCCAAATTTTCCTGCATGTGGCTAGAAACATTATGGTTAACCAAACCACAAAAGGAACATGCAATTCTTTTCCCATGATTATATGGAAATTTATCATGCTTAACATAATCAAAAGGAATATGATTAGAACCAGATTTATACCTTTCTCTTTCACCTCTTTTACCTTCATGAGGGGGTGAATTGAATGAAGAAGTGGCTCCTTTTGGAACACCATCAATCTCTTCAAGGCTTTCAGAGTTTCCACAACTCTCTGGTTCAAGTGTATGCTTATGAACATCTTCATCCTAAAAATGATGTTTCAAGCTATTGCATTCCCCATGAACACAATCTTTACACTCTTGAGGTAGAAGACCTGAAATGAAACTCCTTCTTGGAACTGTTTCAATTGTCTTCATGGCAGCTTTGGAAATTTCTCCATAAGATTGTCCATAGCCAAGACCCAAATATTTAGGCCTTTCCTCAACCATCATTGGCTCAAAAATACCCTATGCATGTTTGCCCAAGCCTTTTCCTTCATAGCCATCTTGGACATTAACTTGGACCCTATGCCTCTGGTATGTTTTTCAAAAGAACCAACATAAACATTCTTAGAAGAATTTGAAGACAAACAGGAATTGTTTACCTCTTCTTCAAGCTGATACTTGACCAAGGCTTCTTTGGCAACAAGGAGTTGTGTCTCCAACTCATGCATCCTTTTTAGGTTCATATTTGCAATATGAAGTTGCCTCTCCATTTCCTGCAATTTGTCAGAAAGCAACTGCTTCTCTTCCTTCATGGAATTCAACTGCTCTCTAAGTATGATGCTCTTCCTTCCATCCTCATACATTTCTCTCACCATATCCATCATGGTGAAGAAGTCTTGCTTCTTGTCTTCATCAAAGACTCTTGTGAAGAAAGAAGAATTTGAGGACTCACTTGTAGAAGTTGTCATTATCAAAATGAACAAAAGAACTTCAAACAAGATTAACAAAGAGCTTATTCAAGCAACCTTTTGCAACAAACCTCTTGTGCTTCAAGGATTGCTTTGAGGTCCTTTGGGATAAGAAGAATGCCTTCAGCCCTTCTTCCTTCTTGTCCTCTCCTAAACTTAGCTTATCAATAGCATTCCCTGAACCTTTGCAACTCAAAAAATAGTCAATTTACAAACAATCAAACAGCAAAATCCTTATATTTTAAGTTTCAACATGATTCATGGATGAAATTAAGGAAGGGAACACCGAACCGAAATGAACGAGACTTGATACATATGATTTGGCTGGACTTCTTCATGGAAGTTTCGTTGGGGCCAAGAGGCAGTCTTGGAAAAACATTTGGTGGAGGACACATCGATGAAGGAAGGGACCTACAAAGTGATATGAGGGTAGGACGATTAAGGGCGCTAACCTGAATGAAAGCAAGGATGTGATGACTGAGGTTGCATTGGGTCTACTAGGCTAGGCAAGCTGGGCAACTGAAGTCATGGGCATCGATTTGAAGAAGACGGGCACATAGCATACTTTGTGCAAGGGCATCAAGCAAAGAAAACTTATAGAGGTGTCATATATGGGCATCAAGGAGATGTGCCAAGGAGAGGATGTTGCACAGGATGGACTTGCCGATGCAACATGAATACATTTTGTAAATAAACCGATGGGTATGTTGGATACATTTGAAAAAAAAGGCCACGGTTGTTTTTTGAGACATAGGAATCATATGAGAGCACTCATGCAATGAAAAGGAGAGAGGAAAATTTTGATGGCATGTGTGACCGAGACAAGGTTGCCTGTCGAAGTGTTGGATGAAGAAGGTTTGTAGAAGCTCATGATGACTTGAAGGAGTTGTAGCTGATGAAAAATTCATATAATGGTGGTCTTGGAGTATATGGTTCATTAAGGAGCTTAGGTTAGTTTCACACTCGAATTTGATGTGGTATGGAGTGGTATGGGTTGTGAGACCACTTTATGTTGCAAGAGGCTGAGGTGCCTAAACCATATCAGTGATATCCCCATCATGAGCTTTATCTGCTGTATCAAGAATTTCTCCAATCTCAAAACTTAACCATTGTAACATAAAATTAAATGCTACTGTAATGACCCAATCATCTAGTGAGAGAGTCATCCGGTCATAATTCAGAACTAACCCCTTTTCATGTTACAAAGGTATTGGTAACTACTTCAAACACTTGGGATCTTCATCAAGATGGTACCAACAATTAATTTTCCATATCAATGCAAATTGAAACCATGAAACTAGATTCTAAACAAAACAAGATCTCGATGCAAAGCTCTGTTTTGTAGCTTCCGACCAGGAACTAAGATCTCTAATAGAGATGCCTCAAAAAAACATAATATTGAAACCTTTCCATGATTCACTTACTGATGAAGAGCTCAGATGGTTTCACCATTTTGTGTAGAATCTACTGTTATACCAGATCCTCAGAATTTAGCATCAGATTTTGATTCAAGTGCGGTTTCTTTTTATGCAACAATTTTGTCAACATTAGGAAGAAAGCTTTGTTATTCAAACATTTTCTTCAATTCACTACTTTTCATTCCCTTGTGCACTTCTTCATCGCTCAGAATGTGAAAGTTACCAAATTGCGAGCCCAAACCTTTCAAAATATTCATAACTTTTCTACTAAGTCCACAACCTAGTTGATCTGGGGTGCCTAATCAATGAGAGAAAGCATGAGATTTTTGCCAATTCCCGACCAGCCTCCGAGTGATTAAATTGGTATTCTTCAACTTTCACAAGCTGAAAAGTCATTCATATATCCCTGGTACCTGCTTTTGATTTCTTTGCTTGCATAATGACCTTTAAAACAGATCCCTAAACTTCTCGTTTCTCTTAACTCAGGTTCCTGGATTCTTAGATACATGTGCTTCTTAAAACTCTGAAAAATACAGATATATGAATTTCCACCATATCTGTCATTTGCAAAATATGCAGTGTTTAAGGATTCTGCCATGCAAAATTTGAGTAGGAATTATGATGTTAATATCCTGGTCAACCAAAGAATCGAATCTATGCATTAGTGACGTATCCAACAAAAGTGCAATATGTTCATGGCTGAGGATTTTCATTCTCTCCCAAAGTCTTGTAGGTGATTTGTTTACCTAGAGAAAAATACGTTCTTTAGAACCGACCCTACTTTTCTATCTGCTCCGATAATTGGGATATCTTAACATTTGCAAATCTCTTGCCCTCCTTGAGTAAATTTTTCCAATCCCTTGGTAGCATTGCTTTTTGTTTTGAAATGGCACATCCATTATAGGGATTTGACAGATTGTTTCCTTTTGAAGTCAATGAAATGGCTATCAAAGCAAACCTTATCTGACTTGACTTGACACTGATTTGGGGTTGTTGTGGATCTTGCTTTCATATCACTGTTTATTTTCTGTGAATGATAGCACATCACTGTTAGGTTGAATTTTCTCATCATCTCAGAGCTACATTATCTACTTCATTTTCCATGTAGAATATCCATAATTAATAATGAGAAGATATTTCTGCTAGGTGTTCGTAATTGAGTTGTTCATATGTTACCTCAACAGGTCACTTACTTTTTTGTCAAGGCACACAGTCCATTCAATTAAACAGAGGCAACTCCAAAATTTCACCTTTTTGTCATTGCTGGTCGTAGTTGAAATAATTGTGAGACCACTTTATGTTGCAAGAGGCTAAGGTGCCTAAACCATATCCGTGATATCCCCATCATGAGCTTTATCTGTTGTATCAAGAATTTCTCCAGTCTCAAAACTTAACCATTGTAACATAAAATTAAATGCTACTTTAATGACCCAATCATCTAGTGAGAGAGTCATCCGGTCATAATGCAGAACTAACCCCTTTTCATGTTACAAAGGTATTGGTAACTACTTCAAACACTTGGGATCTTCATCAAGATGGTACCAACAATTAATTTTCCATATCAATGCAAATTGAAACCATGAAACTAGATTCTAAACAAAACAAGATCTCCATGCAAAGCTCTGTTTTGTAGCTTCCGACCAGGAACTAAGATCTCTAATAGAGATGCCTCAAAAAAACATGATATTGAAACCTTTCCATGATTCACTTACTGATGAAGAGCTCAGATGGTTTCACCATTTTGTGTAGAATCTACTGTTATACCAGATCCTCAGAATTTAGCATCAGATTTTGATTCAGGTGAGGTTTCTTTTTATGCAACAATTTTGTCAACATTAGGAAGAAAGCTATGTTATTCAAACATTTTCTTCAATTCACTGCCCCTTGTGCACTTCTTCATCGCTCAGAATGTGAAAGTTACCAAATTGCGAGCCCAAACCTTTCAAAATATTCATAACTTTTCTACTAAGTCCACAACCTAGTTGATCTGGGGTGCCTAATCAATGAGAGAAAGCATGAGATTTTTGCCAATTCCCGACCAGCCTCCGAGTGATTAAACTCATCTGAATAATGTGCAAGTAGAAAGTGCAAATCATCATTAGTGATATTCGAAACAAGATGCACAAGAGCACTATAATTGTGTAGTAGAAAGGAAATTCGTATTCTTCAACTTTCACAAGCTGAAAAGTCATTCATATATACTTCTGGTTCAAGATTTGTTCACTAGGCTTCAAGATTTCTCCAAAAAACTCTCAGAGCGATGGTGATTACACACAGTAATATCATTGAACCTAATGAGATGCAAATAATAGCTGTTGTTCACACAGAAGTTGTCCATTTACACAATCAACTTAAATCTTAAGTAATCGTCTGCCTACTGATCCTCTGCCACCTATCTTCACCAGCTGTCCTTTATCCTATTTTGGAGGAATATATTTTTCACCTCTTAACTAAATTCTTTACCTTAACATTCTATATTCAACAAATAATTTTCTCATCATCTCAGAGCTACATTATCTACTTCATTTTCCATGTAGAATATCCATAATTAATAATGAGAAGATATATCTGCTAGGTGTTCGTAATTGAGTTGTTCATATGTTACCTCAACAGGTCACTTACTTTTTTGTCAAGGCACACAGTCCATTCAATTAAATAGAGACAACTCCAAAATTTCACCTTTTTGTCATTGCTGGTCGTAGCTGAAATAGTTGTGAGACCACTTTATGTTGCAAGAGGCTGAGGTGCCTAAACCGTATCAGTGATATCCCCATCATGAGCTTTATCTGCTGTATCAAGAATTTCTCCAGTCTCAAAACTTAACCATTGTAACATAAAATTAAATGCTACTGTAATGACCCAATCATCTAGTGAGAGAGTCATCCGGTCATAATGCAGAACTAACCCCTTTTCATGTTACAAAGGTATTGGTAACTACTTCAAACACTTGGGATCTTCATCAAGATGGTACCAACAATTAATTTTCCTTATCAATGCAAATTGAAACCATGAAACTAGATTCTAAACAAAACAAGATCTCCATGCAAAGCTCTGTTTTGTAGCTTCCGACCAGGAACTAAGATCTCTAATAGAGATGCCTCAAAAAAACATGATATTGAAACCTTTCCATGATTCACTTACTGAGAAAAACCCCTAATGAGGGCAACATGGTTAGGCTACAGCTATGAGTCTTGAGTTTTGAAAATGGCTATCAAAGCAAACCTTATCTGACTTCAGCTGGAGTTTGATAGCACATCATTGTTACATTGAATTCTATTCAATGGCTAGGCTATGCATATGGTTATTTTCTGCTATTGCATGTAAAACTTGTGAATTGATGTCTTCAAGCATGCATTTCAGCTGGAGGAGTTTGATAGCACATCACTGTTAGGTTGAATCAAATAGCATTAACAATTTCATGATTTCTGTTGGCACCTATTGGCACCATACTACCATCTCCAAGTACTCTGTTTTGAACTATGCTCTCAGGTTATTCAATCAGGCTTTGATGTGCATATATATATATTTCCCATCTAACGAAGTACAACCTTATATTCTAGCTATACTCTCAATTACAGAGTATAAGTAGGGTAAAATGTTTTTAAATATGAAGGTCTTACAACAAGGTGGCTGGAAGTTCTTGTAACGAGATCCAATCTTGTTATCTTTGGAAGTAATTTGACTCATAAAATGTACTGATCCTAAACCTGCAAGTTATGGATGGAGGCATAGAACCTTGAGTATAAAGAGCCCTCTCCCAATGTGGGCATGATTCCAGCAACTTCTTGATATGACATATTACTATGGTTAGCTGGCCTGTTATCTGCATTAATTTATGTTTTTATGCCTTGGGAGTTATGACAGTTAAAGAAATATTATAGTGTTCCTCGTGAATTACGGGTTACTTATATATTGTGTTTTATTTTGCATTCTCTTTTCAGTGGCTAGACTATGCATATGGTTATTTTCTGCTTTTGCATGTAAAATGGAAACATAAAAATCACTGCTAAGAAGTAATAGTCGTACAACCATGTTAGGGATATGTTGCTGTGATTTTAATAGGTTTGCATTTAAAAATGCTTCCTAAAGGTGACAATCTCAAGCAAAATGGCCCTTCTAGCATTATAATTAATGTCACAAATATCTTTGGGGGAATATATGGCCAAACTTTTTCGAAATATCAAAAAAATAGCAGAAAAACAGCAAATTATAAATTTGGACCTGAAATGCTGAAAAACTCAGAAATCAACAACCTTAAAAACTCGAAACTAGAACAAAATAATTTAAGAAAAAGCCAACTAAACAACAAACCAAGTGCACCAAAAGGTCCACAAGTAAGCAGAGAAGCAAATTAGCATGGAAAGATATACATTCTCTAACCGAACTCTGAGAAGAAAACTAACCACAAAAATGTTGAAATTCAACACGTAGAGGGTCAGCAGCCAAACATACATTGAAAGCATAAAATCCTTCGATGGACCTCAAGTCACAAACATGAGTGGGATTGTTTGGAATTTTTTTAGAATAAAATGCAAACTGGCAATACTTATTGACTGTTCATTGAAGAAATGTAGACCTGAACCACAAGAACAGAGATTGGCCTCAGAATTATGCAGAAATTGTTATCAAAGATTTAATGCTCAAGAAGGTATTGTCCTATTCTTGATTGTCCTCAAATTAAACAGCAATAACATGCCATCAAATTATACCCCGTTACATGGCACATAATGTTAATAGTCAAAAGGGTCAAATGAACAAAAACTGCGTTTAGGGGAATGTTTAGCATATAAAACTGGGATAAGCTAATCGTGTAGAAAACAGAGCCCCCCCTTCCCAGTCAATTTTTTCAAAGCACTCATTTCAACTGGAGTTTGATAGCACATCATTGTTACATTGAATTCTATTCAATGGCTAGGCTATGCATATGGTTATTTTCTGCTATTGCATGTAAAACTTGTGAATTGATGTCTTCAAGCATGCATTTCAGCTGGAGGAGTTTGATAGCACATCACTGTTAGGTTGAATCAAATAGCATTAACAATTTCATGATTTCTGTTGGCACCTATTGGCACCATACTACCATCTCCAAGCCTGCTTCAAGAGAGGCTACAATGTTGCTCCAAAAGTTAACCCAAGGTCTGCCCCAAAATGTACTTCTTCTACTTCTGGTTCAAGATTTGTTCACTAGGCTTCAAGATTTCTCCAAAAAACTCTCAGAGCGATGGTGATTACACACACTAATATCACTGAACCTAATGAGATGCAAACAATAGATGTTGTTCACACAGAAGCTGTCCATTTACACAATCAACTGTGCAGCTTATGTTGGGGTTGTTCCGGAACTAATGTATACAGTCTTTATAGATTTTTGAGGCTATGTCTAACTAGAACAGTGTGCCCTGCACCATGAGTATAGTCCCCATAGATGAGTGCTTGCCGATGCATTCTTCTCATCCTAGAGCTTCTGGTAATCATTGCCCTGTGTTGGCCTCAGCATAGGGTAGGCCAAGATTTTTGTGAACATCAAGAGAGGCGAAGTTGCTGGTTTGTACTCCAGGGCTCAAAAGTTCCCCAGTTTGATAAATTTTGACCATCCTTCTAGCCATTTCTGAGCTAGAGTGATGTGAAGAGTCCAAGAAGGAAGCTATGGATGAAAATCCATTGTGACTGATCCTAAACCTGCAAGTTATGGATGGAGGCATAGAACCTTGAGGATAAAGAGCCCTCTCCCAATGTGGGCATGATTCCAGCAACTTCTTGATATGACATATTACTATGGTTAGCTGGCCTGTTATCTGCATTAATTTATGTTTTTATGCCTTGGGAGTTATGACAGTTAAAGAAATATTATAGTGTTCCTCGTGAATTACGGGTTACTTATATATTGTGTTTTATTTTGCATTCTCTTTTCTGTGGCTAGACTATGCATATGGTATACAGTCTTTATAGATTTTTTGGGGTTGTTCTGGAACTATTAGTTTGAACTAATGTATAGAATCTTTTGACACTGAGGCTACAATGTTGCTCAGGACTCTGTTTTGAACTATGCTCTCAGGTTATTCAATCAGGCTTTGATGTGCATATATATATATTTCCCATCTAACGAAGTACAACCTTATATTCTAGCTATACTCTCAATTACAGAGTATAAGTAGGGTAAAATGTTTTTAAATATGAAGGTCTTACAACAAGGTGGCTGGAAGTTCTTGTAACGAGATCCAATCTTGTTATCTCTGGAAGTAATTTGGCTCATAAAATGTACTGATCCTAAACCTGCAAGTTATGGATGGAGGCATAGAACCTTGAGTATAAAGAGCCCTCTCCCAATGTGGGCATGATTCCAACAACTTCTTGATATGACATATTACTATGGTTAGCTAGCCTGTTATCTGCATTAATTTATGTTTTTATGCCTTGGGAGTTATGACAGTTAAAGAAATATTATAGTGTTCCTCGTGAATTACGGGTTACTTATATATTGTGTTTTATTTTGCATTCTCTTTTCAGTGGCTAGACTATGCATATGGTTATTTTCTGCTTTTGCATGTAAAATGGAAGCATAAAAATCACTGCTAAGAAGTAATAGTCGTACAACCATGTTAGGGATATGTTGCTGTGATTTTAATAGGTTTGCATTTAAATTGATTTCATTGCTACCAAGAGTCTGTCCAGAAGCACGCATGATTGCCATTTCTAATCTCCCAAAAGCTGTGCTGGTGAATCATATTTCTATGCAATCTAGCCGAGTCCCAGATTAGAGAGCCTTTCTCTGTGATTGTTAGCCTGATTAGGTCATCATTCGATCTGTTATCGGCTTACTTTTTTCTCCAGAGGATTGCCCAAGGTGTATTTGGGGATGAAAGCCACTTCCACCAGATTCGAGCGCCCATGACTGCGTTGCTATGCTGAGGGTCTCGTAGACCGATTTCCCCAAGGTTTTTTGGGAGGCAAGCAGTTTCCCACTTGACCAAAGCCCACTTGCGATCCTGCCCCGCAGAACCCCATAAAAAGTTCCTTTGGATATTTTTTTATTTTTTTGAGGACCCATTTGGGCGCTGCTAAGATAGAAAACAAATACATAGGCATAGATTATAGAATGGATTTAATGAGGATCAACCTGCTAACCATTTTTAGGGCTTTGAAAGTCCAAGAAGTGAGACGGGATTCCAGCTTGTCGAGGAGGAGTTGCCAAGAAGAGTGTTTGAGGGCCGAATCAGTGAGGGGGGCACCAAGTTACTTGGAGGCGAGAATTGCAGGAGAGAAGCTCAGAATGCGGATTATGGAGGATTGAGTTGCGGTGGGAGTGTTGAAAAAGAAAATCTAGGATTTGACAGTATTAATACTTTCTCCAGAAGCAGCGGAGAAATCATCAAGGAGGGCTTTGTATTTTCTGGCTTCCTGGACCGAGGGGTGTCCAAATAACATATTATCGTCCACAAATTGCTGGTGGGTTATAGTAGGGGATTTTTGTAGGGATATGCATTTAAGCTAATTTTCTTGTAGCACTTGCTTAATAGATCTACCCAATCCTTCAGCCATAAGAACGAAGAGAAAAGGGGAGAGGGGATCCCCTTAGCGTATGCCTCTAGCAGGTTGAAAGGGGGTGGAGGGATACCATTGACCAGGATAGAGAAGAAAGCTGAGGAGATTAATCTCATGATCCATCGAACCCATACAGGTGAGAAACCAAATGATATTAACATGGAGTGAATGTAAGTCCAACTCAGCTTATCAAAGGCTTTGGAGAGATCGATTTTAAGGAGCATAACTAATTTTTTATGATGCTTTAGAGAGTGTATAATCTTGTGGGTGAGAATGATCTCATCTATTATTTTCCTTCCTTCCACATAGCCTGATTGTTCTAGCGAGATGAGCAGGGGGAGTAGTGGCTTCAAGCAAGAGGCTATTACTTTGGAGATGATTTTGTAGATGACATTGCATAGGGCTATCGGCCTGAATTTGTCAGGTGTGTTGGAATGCTCCTCCTTAGGAATGAGAGTGATAAAGGTTGCATTCAGGGAGGGGAGCATGCAATGAAGCATTCTAGACTCTTCAACCACCTACGAGACTTCCTATTAGATATTTTCCCAGAATTTGTGGAAAAAAGTGGAGGTGAAGTCGTCTGGACCTGGGGCTTTTCCTTCCTGCAGTTGTTTCATAGCAGAGTCCACCTCCTCGAGAGTAACTGGGTGGAGAAGCAAATGATTGTGTTCATCCCTGATCAGCTTAGGGATGTGCGAGAGTATCTTGTCAATCGTTGGCTTCCTGTTGATGGAGGGTTCTTGTTGGACCGATTTGAAGTGCCTGATTAGTTCTTTCTCTATGTCCCCATGGTTTTCCAGTCTTTCTCCCTGTTGATGGAGAATGTGGGTGATGTTGTTATGCATTCTTCTTTGGATTGTAAAGTGATGGAAGAATTTTGTGTTCCTTTCTCCTTCCTTTAGCCATTTTATTCGAGATTTCTGTTTCCATAGTATTTCCTCCTGTCTCTCCCTTTCGTTGATCTGAGTCTGTATATGATTTTCCTGTTCATTTCTGGTGTCAATCCTACCTTCATTGATGATAGTTTGGTGGAGCTTCTCCATTTCCTAGGTTAAAGCTTGTTGAGCTTGGAAGATGTTATCGAAGGTTGCCTTGTTCCATTGTTTAATTTGTGTTTTTAGGAACTGCAACTTTTGCTGAAATTGGAACATTTTGGATCCATCAGGGGGAGTAAAGCTTTTCCAGGTTTGTTGTACTAGATCTTTGAACTAAGGATGGGTCAGCCAGAAAGATTCAAAGCAGAAAGGTCATTTGGTGGAGGCCCCCAGTCTTTGCTATTGAAGCGAGATTGGCCAATGGTCCGACCCTGCATAAGGTATAATGGAGGTAGGGAGGTCTCCTCCGAGGTAAATAGCATTATTAGTTATCAGAAATCTATCAAGCCGAGAGGCGATCTAATGAGTACCTGACCTTTTGTTGTTCTAGGTAAGTATTTCGTTGTTTCTGGGGAAGTCGATTAACCAGTTGCTCTGTATAAACTATTTGAAATGCTCACTTTCAGTTTCCAATTTGATTCTGCCTCCTAATTTTTCTTCTAATTTGGTGATCATGTTGAAATCCCCTCCCATAATCCAGAGTGGATGGGATCTGTTGGCGTTGAGCAGAGATAGCGTGTCCATGATAGAGATTTTGTTTTCAGCAGTTTGTGGGAAGTACACATTAGTAAGATGACCATGCACATTGGTCCCTATGATATGGAATTTAGCTTGAATGAAGTGGTGATTAGCATGAAAATCTATGAGTTCAATGGCTTGAGCATTCCAAGCGATTACTAAACCACCCGAGGCTCCTATAGCATCCACCGCCGTAGTGTGGCAACTATGCCAAGCTTTTGAGAGGGTGGTATTGAGAAGAGTACTATTGCATTTGGTTTCTTGCATGAAGCAGATGTGGGGTTTCTCCTTCTGAATCATATTTTTTTATCATTTTTTATTTCCCTAGGCCATTTAGCCCTCCTAGATTCCATGAGATGATCTTCAAGGTTCAGAGTTGGCGAGAGGCCTGTAGTACTTGGTGAGTTTAGAATATCTACTAAATTCAACCAACATTTCCCCAATGAGGATGGTTCGCTATAAATCTGCCTTTCTCCCTCTCTTCTTAGTATCCTTGAATAAGTTCTTCCCATCCCAATGACTTCCAGGTTGGATTCCAAGAGATCTTTGTTGATGTGCTCTGGATAGAATGACTTCTAGATTTTCTAGTTGTCTTGCTGGAATCTTATCATATTATTTTTGCTTGCATGCCTGTTCAAGGCTGAAAATGTCCAAGTCTCCTAGGTCAATGCTCTCTGGTTCTTCATCCATTTGCTTGAGATCATCACTATCGGAAGGGATGTTCATAGCCAGTTTAGGGATAAGAAGCTGGTTGTCAATGTCCATGCTATTAGGTTTCCAGATCGAATCTTTGCTGGGGGCTGAGGGGAGGGAAGATTGGGGTTGCTCAAGATGCTGGGATAGAGACATGTCCTGCGGGGGGTTATCAGAGGGTGGAGTAGGGATATGAGGGGCAGAGGAGGGTAAAGGGGGTTCAAGGGCAATAGGATCAAAGTGGGCTAAGATATCGAAATTGTTACTGGTTGAGGGGTTTGAGTTGCTAGCGGGGGCATATCTAGGCTGAGAGGTAGGTTTTTTATGAGTTCTTTTCCGAGAGTTTACTTTAGTAAAACCTTCTTGACCTGTATGCCCAGAGGCAGTATTGGGGGAGGGCTTGCATTAAGTGGGCAGTCACAGAATAGATGTCCATGTGCATGGCATTTGCGACATCTGAATGGAACATGCTCATAATATAGAGTTTGAATCCATTCGAAATCATCATGATATAAACTTACCGAGTCCGGGAGTGCTTTGTTCAGGTGCATGTAGACATAGATGCGGGCATATGAAGTATATCTTCTGTGTTTCGTTTCTTCTGCAACTTTAATGAATTCTCCCAACCCATTTCCTATGTCTTTTAAAGATTCCTCATCCCAATATTCCAGCGGCAGAGAATATAGCCGAATCTAGACAGGTGCTGAGCTGAGATCTTCTTTATCCAGGTTGAATTGCTCAATCCAATCCCTTAAATAGAGTCCTGCTAAGTTAAAGAAATAAGGACCGTTATCTAAGACCCTGTTCCGATCTTCTATACAGTTGAAGATGGCAGTGAAGAAACCTTTCAGTTCAAGCTTCGGATTAATGTGTCCTTTTGGTTTCCATTTGGTTGCTATCCAACCCTGTAGGGCTTTCTCCGTGGGCCAAAATCCTATAAATTTCCCAATGAGTGCATGATCTTTCATGTATTGGATCTGGGCATTGATTCTCTGATTGGGCAGTTCAATCTTAGGTCATTCTACAACCACCGTTTTGCGGGTTGCGGAGGTCGCTTTGGGCTTATCCTCATCTTCCAAGACATTTTGCTGCCTATCCAGGGGTATCTTTGCTATACCCTAATGATAAGTGGAAGTTGGTTACAGGAGAAGACCACAACTGAGATCAGGAACCAAGAGAAGAAAACCAACCACAGTCGAATTTGGGAAAAAATGAAATGAAGAAGACCACAGAACATCAAGATCCCTTTGCCAAATCCTCGACAGTGAAAAGTGGATACAAAAATCGATTCAAACAAGGAGCAAAAAGCAATGTCTGGTTGGTGGTTTTGTTTTAGCAGAATAGACAACATCCTCTAACAGCAGTAAAGTTAAATTGCCAATCAAACACGAAAAAAGTTTAAATAATCAAGAAAGCATAAGATCCCTTTGCCAAATCCTCGACAGTGGAAAGTGGATACAAAAATCGATTCAAGAAAGGAGCAAAAAGCAATGTCAGGTTGGTGGTTTTGTTTTAGCAGAATAGACAACATCCTCTAATAGCAGTAAAGATAAATTGCCAATCAAACAGGAATAAAGTTTAAATAATCAAGAAAGCGTATATATAACTGAATCAATTCAATTGGGAATTAATTTTGAATCAAAATTATAAGACTCTGTATCTGCTCTGTGGCTAATGTACAATTCATGGCAGAGTGGACAATCTCTAACAAGGTGGGGACTCTAATGAGCAGTCATGTGTAATATCCATTTGATGCTGGGAAAACTTTTCCAAAAAAGGCACTCTTGGAAACCTGGAAACTATTCAGAATGAAAACATAGTACAAATTCATGCATCTTTCTGGCCCATAGGCATACAATCTAGGGCCAATCAAGACTTTTAATAGCCTGGATAAATGAAAAGCAAGATTCCTGAGCTATATAATAATAAATGCAGAATACAATTATGTTGTTGCCCTTTTAGAAAATGTCATATCAGTCGTCATTAAAGTTGGGCTATGCTCCTGAGGGTCAGAGAAAAAAAGCTTGTGTGAGCTTGAAATCTCCCCATTTTGTTGAACTGGAAATACATATCTTGACTTTCTTCACTGTCCATGTTTTAACATGATTTGACCACAGGATGGTCTGTGTCAACAAGTAGTGAGACAACACCTACAGATTAGAGTGTTAAGGCAGGGGATCTAATATACATAATGCATATAAAAGAAGGAACTGTTTGGTCTGGCTCAAATTATTGCTGAAACCGATTTCATGACCCAAAAAGTATCTAAACAATTCTGAGTTTTCAAACAATTCACACTCAGTGGAAATGACAAAAAGGGTTTCTGTAACGAAAGGACACTCAGTGGAAGTATAAAAGGGATTAAACTTACAGGAAATAGATGGTACAAGTGGCTCAAGAGGATTTCAATTTTTTCGATTCGGTTGGTTAGCACCTAATTCAACTATGAACGTATGAGAGATACTTACAATGAAATTATGCTTAATGGTTCAATGCCTCATGCATGTACCCTTTACTATTGGTTGGTACCCCTTGCAAGATTCAAATAATTTTTTACCAATGTTTATCTCAGGTATTATAGACCAACGAGGAGAGTAAAATCTTCAATTGCACCTGAACATGCGTAGAACTATCAACAAAGGTATGCCTCATAGGGTTGACCTCGATTTGAAAGGATCTCAATGAACCCAGCCAGATGACAATGGAAGTACAATCTTCAAATGCAGACTCTGCCAAGATGCAGGTCGTCTAATGACAGGCTGCACAAGAAAGGTACAACAAGTGGAAGGACATTCAGAGCCATAATAGATCTTCCATAGATGGCTTGCTGTGGGATCCAAAAAGTTGAGAGGACGAAAATAAGACCCGGTTAGATTAGAAGACAATCAAAAGGAAACTAACCAAAATTATAGAAACAACCGATACAGAGAAGGCCCATGAACAAGGAAGAAAACTCCTACAGACTCTGGAGTCTCAGCACAGGAGAAGACCACATTTGAGAACAGGAATGCTTCTTGAGGTTGGTTTGCAGCTCTAAAAGGGGCATTGTCTCAGATGGTGGACTTGGGAGGTGATTTGTTGCTTTTGACGCAAAAAATGAAACATACATAGTCGTTAAGCAAATAGTAAATGTAATATGCAACCACTGATCTATGCACAGTAATGAACCAAAGTTCATGAGACAAAACTTAACAGGTATTGCACATATAGCAACAGTGTCACACACCCATTCTATCTATGAGCAAGATATCCAAAGGTATCTCTCATCCTTTGTCCAATTCACAAATATTTTGTCCATATCCATCCTGGCCCATCTCCTTTCCTGCTTCAGAAGCCCACATATACATTTCACTTAATTTGGGAGTTTGTTTTTTAAGAAAAGACTCACTCTCTGCCCACGGGATAACAAATATGAGAAAAATAACAAATATTTCTCTTTTTCAATTGGGTACAAACATCAACATGGATGGAAAAAGGAGAAAAATTGTCTATTAGCATTAATCAAATTTTTCACTTTAATGTTGTTTTTCACTGTTTTGGTGTATTGCTATGTAAACCTTACAGTGTAATCTTTGTTCAACTCATATTGCAATTGATATTTATGTGCCGTAAGAAGTTTTCATCTGTTCTTGCAAGTAGGATTTAAAAATCATAATAATAGTAGTTGTTAGGTTATAGTGGTAGTAGTTGAAATTAACTCCATGTCACCAAAAAGTAAGAAGTAAGAGACCAACAGATTCTTCTCAATAAAGGAAAAAAGAAATGAACGTTGCCAGATAGGAGGGTTATTAGCAATTCTGTGTTTTCTTCTATAATAAATGGTGTCAGTCCCTATATCTTTTCCTAAAGGTTGAAGTAAAAGATTCTCCTTTCCCCCGAGTTGATTGGGAGGATAATGCAATGGTAGAATGCAGAATTCAAGAACCATCGCTTTTTGGTAAGTGGCTGTTTCGCTTATTGAACAGAGCTTCTGGAAATATTTGTGCATTTAACACGATCTAGAGTACAAGTGAAAATCATGCGTTGTTAGACAATTCTTTCCGGGAAGTTTAAACACGGGTTGATCTGCTGATTTACCGGAAATGCTTTCTTGAAAAGGTCGATTTTACATTACTAAGAAGTTTTTGCTTCTTGAAAACTAAGTCCATAATTGACTGTAAGACACATGGTAGAATTCTTCGAAATCAATTCGAAACACTAAAATTCCATATCCTATTCACTTATTTATAAAGATTTCATATCAATTTAAACAGTAAATGGCACCATTTCATACTTATTTCACTTTAATTTAGTATGTGAGACTTTTTATGGATATAATAAGCTTTAGAGGATTTACGTCTATTTTCAATTGTAATTTCGTTGAGCAATTTCATTAACCTTTGTAGTATGTACTGTGAACAGTAAATGTTTAATATATCTTTATAAAAATTATAAACTTTTAATTGCATTCATGTTAAACAATAACAATAAATAAAAAAATATGGCTATAGTTAACTCTTAGATGTTCAAGGCTAAACATAAAATCCATGTTAAAAAATGGTCCATCTAAAAAAAGTCATCTCAACAATGACATTTGCATACCTATATTAAACATACGGCCATACTAAAAAAAACCTTGGTGTGGACACCGAAATTTACACATACGACAGAGGTAAACGTCGTTAAGTTACTCCTCTAAGGGATTAAATCGCTTATAATTTTCCAAATATAACATCAAAGCCATTATGGAAATTTTGGATAGAAAATTTAACGGCAACTAAAAGCAATGGATAACTAAATTTATATAGACATAACCCTATGTCAAAATTCTTAAAAATTTCGCCAGAAAACATCAAAACTACGTTAATGATATTTACTCGAAGCAGAAGTACTCCGATGAGATTTAAAGATCACACTAGTTTTTTATAATAACAAAAGTCAGTGCAGGCTTCCCTAGTGACAATGAAAAACACAAGTGCCTAATAAACAGACAGTGCTCTGTGTTTCCCAAGTCTAGAATCAAACATAGGTACCTAAAAAACAGAGAGTTATAGCTCTGTGTTTCTCTTGCCCTATATCAAAAACATCGTCTACAAATTATTAGGTTGATTTTATAATTAGGAAGCTTTCCCCCTTGAACAGTATGGGTATTTACTATTAATCTTCCTGAGGTGTAGGCAGCGGAGAACACTTGTGGTAGTAGTAATGGGAGTTTGATCTTGTCCAGTAATGGCAGATGCAATAATTCTGGTTGTTGATCTGCAGTTTTTGGCAAGCTAAGTGGTTTCAGTTTGATAGACACCTCAGTGATCCTGTTTAGAAGCCCAGTTTGTATATGTAATCTTATATAGTGTTTTTTCATTTTAAATTACCCATCCATCTATTGCAGGCTCTAGGCCCATCATTTACCAGCCAACTTTAGGAGGCTTTCCCCCTTGAACAATACGGGTATTAATCTTCCTGAGGTGTAGGCAGGGGAAGACAGTTGTGGTATGTAATGGGAGTTTGATCCTGTCCATTCATGGCAGATGCAATAATCTGGTTGTTGATCTGTAGTTTTTGGCAAGCTAAGTGATTTCAGTGTGATAGACACCTCAGTTATCCTGTTTAGAAGCTCAGTTTATATATTTAATCTTATATAGTGTTTTTTCATTGTAAAATTACCCATTCATCTATTGCAGGCTCTAGGTCCATCATTTCCCCACTAAGCTTTAGGAGGCTTTCCCCTTGAATAGTATGGGTATTAATCTTCCTGAGGTGTAGGCAGGGGAGGACAGCTTTGGTATTAGTATTGTGAGTTATTCCTGTCCAGTAATGGCAGATGCAATAATCTGGTTCTTGATCTGCAGTAATTGGCAAGCTAAGTGGTTTCAGTGTGATAGACACCTCAGTTATCCTGTTTAGAAGCCCAGGTTGTATATGTAATCTTATATAGTGTTTTTCATTGTCACATTTTTTGATCTTCATCTCAGATAATGAAGGCATCCCTATCTCCTGATTCATAAAAATGTGCAAAATTGTATGCACAGAATTCCAAATTTTGAGGGATCCATACTCGGTTTCCCTTACGGTGCTAATTTACTCATTTGTTGTTGCAGGTTGACTGTTGGTCAGGAGACTGCAGCTTTTCTGGCTTCATGCGAAATACCGTTGAATGCTTGGGAAGAGTCAGGTCGTGCAAATAATTCAGAGAGTTTTAGTCTGAAGGAGCATGGAGGCGTTACATATGTTGCCTTCCCATCATTTCTCAGAATTGAAAGTTTCATCGATGGAGAGGGGACTATAGAAACAAACAACCAGGTATTCTCGGATTGCCTCAAGGGTTACGATGATAAACCAGCCCAAGTCCATCAGGGAGCTCTTAAGTTGTTCCTGAATATTATGGAGAAAACAGATTTCCAAGCAAAGGTAAAGTGATTTATCTAAATGCACCTGTCAAAAGTAAACTCGATTTCACAACAACAGGGTTTACTTCTGTTATTATAGATGAAATTATTGAAATTCAAAGGGAAAAGTAACATTGTGTTGATGTATTCCAGATCGATCAGTTACAGGCTTCCACTGACTCCCGCCAAAGAAAACTCAAATCCATTATATTTGTGGGTCATTCCTTGGGAGGGGCAGTTGCAACCTTGGCTACACTGTGGTTCCTGGAAGAGAGGATAAGGCAAATCTCTTCCTTTTGTATCACATTTGGTTGCCCTCTGGTCGGAGATGAAAGACTTGTGGAAGCAGTTGGCCGTGAGAATTGGGGAGGCAACTTTTGTCATGTGGTTTCCAAGCATGACATTGTTCCTCGGATGCTCCTTGCACCGATTGAGGCAATTTATGCGCCTTTGACTGCTATTTTTCCCTATTGGGATGGTAAAGTCCCATATTCTTCTATTCAAGACGCTTGTCGGATTCTTCTTAATAATGTCCTGCAGTATACTCCAAGCTATGTGTTTGATTCTCAAAAGTGGTCGGACAGGATCACACAGAGAAGCCCTTATAGACTTGTTGGCACTTACATGTTCTGCTCAAGCCGTGGTGCAGCTTGTATTGAGAATTCTGACACCGTTTTGAAGATGCTTCATTTGACAATGCAGAGCCATGAAAAGCCCTGGGATACTACAGAGGAGGACTGCTTTTCAGAGCATATAATGTATGCTTCGGTTTTGAAACATGTCATAGAAAACTCCAAAAATGGGAGAAAATTTGCATTTAATCCTGATTCAGAATTATCTTACGACATGGGAATTTCAGTGCAGTTAGAAGCTACTGCTGTTGGAGCTCAGGTAATACTCGATACTTTTCTTAAAATAACATCTAAATAACAGAGACAGAAACTCTAATGTTTAAGTTTTTCATCTAGTTTTTACATTGATAAATACTGGTAAAATATTTTGAAAAATATTGGTAAAATATATAGTCATTCTTCAAAGAAACCGATCATTTCAGCCCGAATTTTCCCAAAAACAACAGAAACCCCAACGCTTAAACAAGAAACCAGTCCAAAACACAATTCTAGCAGCGGAAATTTAAAGCCCAGCGGAAATTTAAAGCCCCCATTAAAGCGGCCATAACGCTCCACCTTCACCTCAATCCTTGAGTATGGCAAGCGCTGGGTGGAAACTGGATATTTGATCCTAACGGTAGCAATTATTCGAATCATCTAACATCAAATCAGACGGACGATAACGATGACAGCAAAGACCACAGGAAAGTTCATCTAAGAGGGAACGCCTTACGGCGTAATTATAAAAAAATAATTTTTTTACCTAATCTTTCTATATAAAAATATATAATTGGTCGATTCTAACTAAGTTATCGGCATGAACAGTCAAACAATCAATCTGTAAAGGACAAACAGATTGTGGCAAGATCATGGTCATAAAATGATATTATTTTATGCCGAAATCATTAAAAAATAATTAGTTCCTTTGTTACAGAATCTTTTTGTACAAAAATATTTAATTGATCAATTCTAACTGAGTTAACAGCATAAACAGTCAAACAATCAAACTGTAGAAGACAAACAAAGGATGACTAAGTCCGAGTCTATTTATATAAAAGTATATAATTGGTCAATTCTAACTGAGTTATCACCATCAACAGTTAAACAATCAAACTGTAAAATACAAACAGAGGATGACTAAGTCAGAGTCTTTTTATGTAGAAATATATAGTTGGTCAATTCTAACGATGTTATCAGCTTCAACAGTTAAACAATGACACTGTAAAATACAAACAGAGGATGACTAAGTCAGAGAACCTTAACAGCTAAAATCTAGGCAGAGAATGAGGTCCTTGATTATGAAAAAAATAAAAAAGGATGTTAACAACGAATTGTATGAGATGTTATATTGATACAGTACCAGGAAGACAGAATCGCTCAATTGGAATGAAAATCTGAGTAAATTATTGAGTATGCCAATAGGGAAAAAAAGAAAAAGAAAAAGTATATTAGACATGGGGATATATTCAATATCAAGATCACCAAAACTAATAATGGAATGATTTCAGAGATTTTATCTCGACTTCCTTGCATTTAAATAAGAAATATTATACTTTTTAGTATAGATGAATCTCAGTTCTGAATCTATTATTCATAAAAAAGGGAAAAAAAAACCTATTGCAAACCAACCAACTTCAGATATATATACAACTTTATGTATGTTTATCATTTCCATCCATATGATTGTCTTCCCATGATTTCTAAGATGTAATTGAGTTTACATCCATCCAATTGTATTATAGGCTCCTAAACCAATGGTAAGATCAGTTATTTTAGATTTGTTGACAGGACTAGATAGACACGTGGGATAAATCTTATATTTATAGTATACTCCTCTTTAACGTTATGAGTTTGTACACATGTTTTAACACTTTCTCAGCTCTCAATAAAAATCAGAACATTGTGGAATTCTTTTAGGATCAGAAGCAATGCTAGGGTTGGAAAATGCATGTAGCACTTATAATGTATCAAACTTAAAATAAGCCAGAAGTCTCCATTTTATCTGGGATTCCTCTTTGTTCATCCCTCTGAAATGTATTTATGAATCAGGAGATAGGGATGCCTTCATTATCTGAGATGAAGATCAAAAAATGTGACAATGAAAAACACTATATAAGATTACATATATAATCCGGGCTTCTAAACAGGATAACTGAGGTGTCTATCACACTAAAACCACTTAGCTTGCCAATTACTACAGATCAAGAACCAGATTATTGCATCTGCCATTACTGGACAGGAATAACTCACAATACTAATACCAAAGCTGTCCTCCCCTGCCTACACCTCAGGAAGATTAATACCCATACTATTCAAGGGGAAAGCCTCCTAAAGCTTAGTGGGGAAATGATGGACCTAGAGCCTGCAATAGATGAATGGGTAATTTTACAATGAAAAAACACTATATAAGATTAAATATATAAACTGAGCTTCTAAACAGGATAACTGAGGTGTCTATCACACTGAAATCACTTAGCTTGCCAAAAACTACAGATCAACAACCAGATTATTGCATCTGCCATGAATGGATTAAAATACTCCTAAATAGATTCCTAAATATATTTATGTTTTCACGCTCTTTAGTATCCCGAAACATTCTTTAGAATTCCTTTTTGACATGTCATTAAGAAAATTCTTCTTAATCAAGACTTGAATAATAAGTTAGTGTCTCAATTGATAATATTTTCCTTTCTGTGAGCTACCACTAGTCTAGAAGAGAGCAAACCCTCTAGGTATTCCTAATCCCTAGAAAAGGGTCAATTCAATTGTTTCATCCTAGAACAAAATATACCCTAGCTCCTACAACCCTTGTGTAAAATAGGGATATTTTGGAGATTTCTGCTTGACTGCTCTCCATTCTCTTTTCAGCTTCTTGTGCTTGCTTCCTGGCTTCTTGTAGTTCAGACTTAAGGGAGGAGACCTCTACCTTGTACTTTCCAATCTCTTCTACAAGATGGCAATACAAACAATTAAAAATAGATAATATAATTATACATATTTTACACAAGGGTTGTAGGAGCTAGGGTATATTTTGTTCTAGGATGAAACAATTGAATTGACCCTTTTCTAGGGATTAGGACTACCTAGAGGGTTTGCTCTCTTCTAGACTAGTGGTAGCTCACAGAAAGGAAATTATTATCAATTGAGACACTAACTTATTATTCAAGTCTTGATTAAGAAGAATTTTCTTAATGACATGTCAAAAAGGAAATTCTAAAGAATGTTTGGGGATACTAAAGAGCGTGAAAACATAAATATATTTAGGAATCTATTTAGGAGTATTTTAATCCATTCATGGCAGATGCAATAATCTGTTTGTTGATCTGTAGTTTTTGGCAAGCTAAGTGATTTCAGTGTGATAGACACCTCAGTTATCCTGTTTAGAAGCTCAGTTTATATATTTAATCTTATATAGTGTTTTTTCATTGTAAAATTACCCATTCATCTATTGCAGGCTCTAGGTCCATCATTTCCCCACTAAGCTTTAGGAGGCTTTCCCCTTGAATAGTATGGGTATTAATCTTCCTGAGGTGTAGGCAGGGGAGGACAGCTTTGGTATTAGTATTGTGAGATATTCCTGTCCAGTAATGGCAGATGCAATAATCTGGTTCTTGATCTGCAGTAATTGGAAAGCTAAGTGGTTTCAGTGTGATAGACACCTCAGTTATCCTGTTTAGAAGCCTAGATTATATATGTAATCTTATATAGTGTTTTTCATTGTCACATTTTTTGATCTTCATCTCAGATAATGAAGGCATCCCTATCTCCTGATTCATAAAAATGTGCAAAATTGTATGCACAGAATTCCATCCATATCATTGTGGTGGGATATGCAGAGTTGTCCCCTACCTCCTCCTTTCGATCCTTTCATCGTTACTTCCATAGACTCTGCTTTACTTCGCAAATTTAACATCATCGATGTTAATGGAGTGCACGATGGCTGCAGATCCCTGAATGACTATCACTTCTCTGCCTATGCATTCTTCTCTCCGGCTGAGACGGAGCTTTACCAGACTCTCATTAACTTTGGAATCCGTCTGCTCCAACTCCCTCTAGGTCAGTACATTCATTGCCCTAGCTTTGCTTATTTTCAGAACTCTAAATCATGGAATCATTAATTGCGCTAGCTTTTCTTACTTCAGAAAACTAAGGGTTGCAACACATGGTATGGTGGTGGATATATTGGGAAATAACCAATTTGTTGGTGGAAATAATTTCATTGGAAGACTATCATCGATCTGGAAGACTCGAGATTTTGAATCAGCAGGTTATGGCTTATATAACTTATGAAAGATGTTATTCAAAAAGAGGAAAACCGTGAGATTCTACAAGCTGATTTGAAGTGTATGGACAGACTTGTACATGATATCAGCACCATCTTTTACGACCAACAGAGATTTCCCTCACAGGCTGTGAAGGATGTTTTGGAAGAGCTGCAAAGATCCCTTACAGAAGCACAGAGCCTACTTCTTCCATCCGCGGGATGGCAACCGTATCTCGAATGCCTTGTGTGGAAGCTGGTGAGACTCTCAAAGCAAATACGAGAATGGAAGGTAAGTTTCGATAACCTCTATCAACACCTTAGAGACAATTTGTCAGCGATTGTTAATGCTCAACAGATTGCCAAATTAGCACCGCAAAAGGCATTGCTTCAAGATATGCCAACCTCTGGGTTTGATGGTTCTGGCATAAATTCTGCTCAAAGACAGGTATAGGAATGGCTTACTGAACCCCAAGTTCGCATAGTTGGAGTATACAGCATGGCGGGAGTTGGGAAAACTTCTTGCCTCAAAATGGTGTACAACAATTGTATCAATGTCTACTAACATGTGATTTCGGGCACGTAGAGTCATTTTCGAAAATCGTTGAAGCACCATATACTAGGAGATCGACCCATTCCAGGCTTTAAAAAACAATGGGGAGTTTTAAAATAACAACAACATCCTTCACAGTTACTGTGACTGCGAGCCTGATATTCTCTCTGGCAATTTGGAGATTAATGAAGGACCGTTTAGAGGAAAAACCATGAATGGTGCCATGGGGTTTGAGCTTTTAGGCCAACAATTTTGGGATCTGATGAAAAAGAATGTTTCCTCTGTCATGGCGGAATTTGGGCTCTGATGGAATAGATGGTTTCCTCTGTCATGGCGGAATTTATGATCCGAATTACAGTGGTTCCCTATGGGAAACAACAACAAAAAATGCACGCAAAAAAGTGTCGTTCCCTATAGGGAAGAGCAAAAAAATACACGCAAAAAAAGTGCTCTTCCTTATAAAAAACAACAAAAAATACACCCAAAAAAGTGTTGTTCCTCATGGGGAACAACAGTTGTTCCCTATGGAGAACAACAAAAATTCCTCCGTGGGAGGAAAGAATTTATATCAATAATCTTTTTTATGACATTGTATAATTAATCTTTCTTAGAGAGCTTGGTTAAATTTGGGCTCTGATGAAATACACTGTTTCCTCTGTCATGGCGGAATTTATGATCTGAATTATAATTCCTTCGTGGGAGGAAAGTATTTACATGAATATTTTTTTTATAACATGGTATAATTGATCTTTCTTATGAACCCTGGTTAATTTTTTTCGTGGGTTTAATAATTTAAGAAATTAATCTTTTCCCGGTTACAGGGCACAGCTAATTTTTGTCACCAAGGGACCTAATGTCTGTGGCAGCAGTTAATGTTCATTGGATTATAGGATGGGTATAATTTTTTCATTAGTATTAATCAAATTTAATTTTTGCGGTAAGGATGTATTTGATTTAGACAAATAATTAGATTCTTGATTTAGACAAATAATTAGTTAATGGATTGCGTTGTACTATGTTATGATTGATTTGATAGATTTGAATTTATTTAATGTTCTAACAATTTTATGTATGATACTTTTACCCAATTTTATTTAGCGTACTTTTACGCTGGGATTTACCCCAGTTCGATTCTCATCGCGTTCTGGTTTGGGCACCGTGAAATCATTTTCAGAAATTGCTAAAGCGCCACATACCAGGAGATCGACCCATTCTAGGGTGGGTTTAAAAGAACAATTGGCAGTGTCTGTTTGACTCACTTCTCAGCATACATATGTTGTGAATGTCACGAAATGTTTTATTATTTGGAATTGGCTGACACCTTCTTAATTGGCTGACACTCGTGAATTATTAACAGATTTACTTTATTAATAGATTTACTTTTGAGAGACTGTTAGGAAGTTTTTCATTAGTTTTATGAGTTTTAATTCATTATATATTGAAGAAGTTTGAATGTGCATAGCCTTAGAGCTAAATTGGTTTATAAGTTTGGATGTGTATAACTTTAAAGCGGAAACTGGTTTTTGTTTCTAAGGATTGGTTTTTTATTTTGAAAGTTTCCATTGTCATAAATTTTGTAATAATTTTTTATATTTAATTTTTTAATTATATATTTTTTAATATTTTAATTTAAGTTTATGTAAATTTCAAAATATATTATATTAATTATTTTGTTGTTAATTTCAATATATATATATAAAGGTAGCATGTGGAAAAATAGTATAAATGAAGAAAAATATCATATGTTTTGCAATCTTGTGTCCTTCAAACTTGTTTTAAAATTAAAAACAATAAACCTTAAAATATTAGACCATAACATGTTCGCATAAACCATAGCAACTACATGGATAATGGATAGCCTCTACATGAGACTATTTTTATTTACAAAATATCCATATTCGGAATACTCACAAGTAACTCAAGGATATAGCTGCAACTGTAATTCAATCTTCCACCCTTGCTTTCAATCTTTTCCATAACAATCACTAGCATAGCGATGACACTATTCTTTGATGTTGTACTTTATGATTGTATCATATAGTTAGCAATGCCACATGATAGCCTCTCCAGGTATAATACAAGTTACAAGCGAGCTGCACAATGCAAAATGGGATAACCCCTTCAACATCACTTATATTTTAGAAAACATAACTATATACAAGAAGCATAAAATGTTCATATATATATTTTAAGAAGGGTTTAAGGGTTACGCATTCTACAAGACATAACTATATACAACATGTAAAATATTGTACTTTCATGTTGTGTTCATATATAGATATATATCTATCTATATATAAATGTTTTAATCCATTTCACATGAACCAAAATAGATTCCTAAATATATTTATGTTTTCACGCTCTTTAGTATCCCCAAACATTCTTTAGAATTTCCTTTTTGACATGTCATTAAGAAAATTCTTCTTAATCAAGACTTGAATAATAAGTTAGTGTCTCAATTGATAATATTTTCCTTTCTGTGAGCTACCACTAGTCTAGAAGAGAGCAAACCCTCTAGGTAGTCCTAATCCCTAGAAAAGGGTCAATTCAATTGTTTCATCCTAGAACAAAATATACCCTAGCTCCTACAACCCTTGTGTAAAATAGGGATATTTTGGAGATTTCTGCTTGACTGCTCTCCATTCTCTTTTCAGCTTCTTGTGCTTGCTTCCTGGCTTCTTGTAGTTCAGACTTAAGGGAGGAGACCTCTACCTTGTATTGTCCAATCTCTTCTACAAGCTTGTTCACTCTCTTGTGCCTTTGTTCAAGTTGACTTGACAAGGCGTCTTCCTGCTTCTTTGCTCTATTCAACTGATTTTTCATGGATATGACTTCTTCATGATGTTTCTTCTTGCTTTCATCAAGTTCCTTCTTAAGCTTGGCAAGCTCTTCATCCCTTTCTTTTACTTGAAGCTTGATGAGGTCAACATTCTCATTTTCAGCTTCTATTATGGGTTCAGAATTTTCTTCTTCACTGATGGTCATGGTCAGTGCTCCCTTCGCATGAAGGTCATGAAGTTTGTCCCATATATCCTTTGCTGATGAATATTTTCTTAGATTCTTCTTTACAGGCAGTCCATCCAAGATTATTTTTGCTCCTTGTGCATTACACTCCTTGGATTCTCTATCCATCTTGCTATCATCAATCACCGATTCCCAGATTTCAATCCCTTCAGACTTTAAGAAAGCCCTCATTTTTATTTCCCATATATCAAAGTTCCCATCGAACCTTGGAGCCTCAAATAGAATACTTTCAAATAGATTGTTTTCTATTTTAATAGGGGGTGTAAAATATTGTTATGGTGCATAATATGTGGCTTATCAAGGCAACTCCTCATAAACCCCAAAGATGAGCATCCGCAACCGCGGAGCAAGCTAAGAACAAAAGGTGTATCCTGTGTTCAAACAGTCGTTTGTTGCTCTAATTGGATAGGGAAACCTAGAAATATGAGATGTACCTCCTGGTGGTCACAAGACAGAGCAGGGCAAGCAGTTAACATTATATCTTCAGCTGCCAGCTTAGATTTCAGCTAGCATTTATTACAACAGCATGTAGTGTTCTCTCTGGCCTATTTTTATTGATTAAATTCCAACAACATTCAATTTAAAAATTTCCGAATACCCTAAATATGCCCAAAAAACACACTTCTGCAAATAAATATAACAATGCTGCTTACCTCATATCAGATTTTTGTCTACTTTAACCATAGCTCCTCTGCATGATGGCAATTATATCCTTTATCCTGTATATCAACAGTTAATTAGAGTTAGGATCATTTTGACAAACTAAAGGTATGTAAGTCCAGTAAAGTCTTTTATGTAGACTGCCACGTGCATAAAATGTGTACATGGTTACCGTAAATATAGAAGCCTTATTAAGACTGGGCCTTGAACCAAAAAAAACACGTTGCACATATTTATCAAAAGAACTATACACAGAATTAGTCTGCTCAATCTACATCATTTTCAGGACCGATGTTGTATTTATGCTAGCTAATGTATTCCGTTTGATTTCACACATAAAGCATTCTAATTTATCAGTGCAACTTCTATTTTGGATCTATTCACCCATTGACCATTTATGACCTTGAATTCAGGGCTGGAATGTCAGGTAAATTGCTCATCAAAAGGAAATTTATACTAACTACTGTATTCCATTTGATTTCACACATGAAACATTCTAATTTATCATTGCAACTTCTATTGTGGAGCTATTCATCCATGGACCATTACATGACCTTGAATTCAGGGTTGGAATGACAGGTAAATGACAGGTAGATTGCTCATCTCAAGGCAATTTTATGATAGCTACTGTATTCCATTTGATTTCACACATGAAGCATTCTTATTTATCAGTGCAACTTCTGTTGGAAATTGGGAGGCTTTATAGTTAAATTTAGGTTTCGTTAACCACAGTAATTGCTTGTGAATTTAGTTGGCTTCTTATTAAATTTTTATTCTGATTCTTTCATCAAACAATTACCATAACAATAACAAGATGATCACAGAAACAAATGGACGCAAAATATAAGCTCCAAGCCAGGCCAAAACCCCTCCAAGCGGAAAACCCAGAAACTTCTCTGCCTATAGAATCAGATCGAATGAGATATCCAGAACCCATAATAATGGGGGTTGATGTGGCATCCTCTCAAATTATGGGTGTGAAAACAAGAAGGTCAACTTCTGAGTGGCATAACTTTCGTATATGAACTCTGATTAACGTGCTTCTTGTGCTCTTGGAAATATCTTTATGTGTAGAATAGAATGAAAAGGTGCACTAAAGTGATAGACTTTTACCCCCAAAAAACGTTGTTTAGTGCCTTAAAATACTCCTAAATACAAATAATAATCCATTTGGTACACCAGTTCACAACTAACCGTAGAAGAGGATCTTATCATGATACTAAATGAAGGATTATGCTTTTAAAAAATCTTAAGTAGCTATGAAAAATATTAATGAGAACACACTTCTACTTTATTCTTCTAAAAATCCTTATCAGGCTAAGCGAATATACTTCTAATTTATGCATTTCAATCAACCATCAACCGACATTACCCTCGGACATATCCTAGCTCGATGTGGTGTCCACTGAATGTGCTTTGGCAATGCCAATTCTCCAGCCAATCAAGGATGACATCATGACATTCCAATGTAACGTTTGGGATAGAAGCAAGCCACCGAATCATGATAAATCAATGTACAAATCTAAGTTGTTGTAGAAACTCATGCAGATGTATAGTAGACAATATTTTCCAATGCCATTTGCTTCAGATAGGACCCTTAGAAGCATAAACAATATGCAATTTATTTGTTGTTCAGCATAGGCTCCCTTGTTTTAGTTTTCCTTTTCTAATCTTTGAACTTGACAATAAGGTACAAACCAATTATTGCATTATTCATCATTATTTCTGACTATCGTGGCAACGGAACGAATCACTGATAGAAGTCTGAATTTAGAGAAACCATCTGAACAAATCACTGAAAACAAGTCTCAGCACAGGAGAAGACCACAACTGAGATCAGGAACCAAGAGAAGAAAACCAACCACAGTCGAATTTGGGAAAAAATGAAATGAAGAAGACCACAGAACATCAAGATCCCTTTGCCAAATCCTCGACAGTGAAAAGTGGATACAAAAATCGATTCAAACAAGGAGCAAAAAGCAATGTCTGGTTGGTGGTTTTGTTTTAGTAGAATAGACAACATCCTCTAACAGCAGTAAAGTTAAATTGCCAATCAAACAGGAATAAAGTTTAAATAATCAAGAAAGCATAAGATCCCTTTGCCAAATCCTCGACAGTGGAAAGTGGATACAAAAATCGATTCAAACAAGGAGCAAAAAGCAATGTCAGGTTGGTGGTTTTGTTTTAGCAGAATAGACAACATCCTCTAATAGCAGTAAAGATAAATTGCCAATCAAACAGGAATAAAGTTTAAATAATCAAGAAAGCATATATATAACTGAATCAATTCAATTGGGAATTAATTTTGAATCAAAATTATAAGACTCTGTATCTGCTCTGTGGCTAATGTACAATTCATGGCAGAGTGGACATTCTCTAAAAAGGTGGGGACTCTACTGAGCAGTCATGTGTAATATCCATTTGATGCTGGGAAAACTTTTCCAAAAAAGGAACTCTTGGAAACCTGGAAACTATTCAGAATGAAAACATAGTACAAATTCATGCATCTTTCTGGCCCATAGGCATACAATCTAGGGCCAATCAAGACTTTTAATAGCCTGGATAAATGAAAAGCAAGATTCCTGAGCTATATAATAATAAATGCAGAATACAATTATGTTGTTGCCCTTTTAGAAAATGTCATATCAGTCGTCATTAAAGTTGGGCTATGCTCCTGAGGGTCAGAGAAAAAAAGCTTGTGTGAGCTTGAAATCTCCCCCATTTTGTTGAACTGGAAATACATATCTTGACTTTCTTCACTGTCCATGTTTTAACATGATTTGACCACAGGATGGTCTGTGTCAACAAGTAGTGAGACAACACCTACAGATTAGAGTGTTAAGGCAGGGGATCTAATATACATAATGCATATAAAAGAAGGAACTATTTGGTCTGGCTCAAATTATTGTTGAAACCGATTTCATGACCCAAAAAGTATCTAAACAATTCTGAGTTTTCAAACAATTCACACTCAGTGGAAATGACAAAAAGGGTTTCTGTAACGAAAGGACACTCAGTGGAAGTATAAAATAGATAAAACTTACAGGAAATAGATGGTACAAGTGGCTCAAGAGGATTTCAATTTTTTGGATTCGGTTGGTTAGCACCTAATTCAACTATGAACGTATGAGAGATACTTACAATGAAATTATGCTTAATGGTTCTATGCCTCACGCATGTACCCTTTACTATTGGTTGGTACCCCTTGCAAGATTCAAATAATTTTTTACCAATGTTTATCTCAGGTATTATAGACCAACGAGGAGAGTAAAATCTTCAATTGCACCTGAAAATGCATAGAACTATCAACAAAGGTATGCCTCATAGGGTTGACCTCGATTTGAAAGGATCTCAATGAACCCATCCAGATGACAATGGAAGTACAATATTCAAATGCAGACTCTGCCAAGATGCAGGTCGTCTAATGACAGGCTGCACAAGAAAGGTACAGCAAGTGGAAGGACATTCAGAGCCATAATAGATCTTCCATAGATGGCTTGCTGTGGGATCCAAAAAGTTGAGAGGACGAAAATAAGACCCGGTTAGATTAGAAGACAACCAAAAGGAAACGAACCAAAATTATAGAAACAACCGATACAGAGAAGGCCCATGAACAAGGAAGAAAACTCCTACAGACTCTCGAGTCTCAGCACAGGAGAAGACCACATTTGAGAACAGGAATGCTTCTTGAGGTTGGTTTGCAGCTCTAAAAGGGGCATTGTCTCAGATGGTGGACTTGGGAGGTGATTTGTTGCTTTTGACGCAAAAAATGAAACATACATAGTCGTTAAGCAAATAGTAAATGTAATATGCAACCACTGATCTATGCACAGTAATGAACCAAAGTTCATGAGACAAAACTTAACAGGTATTGCACATATAGCAACAGTGTCACACACCCATTCTGTCTATGAGCAAGATATCCAAAGGTATCTCTCATCCTTTGTCCAATTCACAAATATTTTGTCCATATCCATCATGGCCCATCTCCTTTCCTGCTTCAGAAGCCCACATATACATTTCACTTAATTTGGGAGTTTGTTTTTTAAGAAAAGACTCACTCTCTGCCCATAGGATAACAAATATGAGAAAAATAACAAATATTTCTCTTTTTCAATTGGGTACAAACATCAACGTGGATGGAAAAAGGAGAAAAAATGTCTATTAGCATTAATCAATTTTTTCACTTTAATGTTGTTTTTCACTGTTTTGGTGTATTGCTATGTAAACCTTACAGTGTAATCTTTGTTCAACTCATATTGCAATTGATATTTATGTGACGTAAGAAGTTTTCATCTGTTCTTGCAAGTAGGATTTAAAAATCATAATAATAGTAGTTGTTAGGTTATAGTGGTAGTAGTTGAAATTAACTCCATGTCACCAAAAAGTAAGAAGTAAGAGACCAACAGATTCTTCTCAATAAAGGAAAAAAGAAATGAACGTTGCCAGATAGGAGGGTTATTAGCAATTCTGTGTTTTCTTCTATAATAAATGGTGTCCGTCCCTATATCTTTTCCTAAAGGTTGAAGTAAAAGATTCTCCTTTCCCCCGAGTTGATTGGGAGGATAATGCAATGGTAGAATGCAGAATTCAAGAACCATCGCTTTTTGGTAAGTGGCTGTTTTGCTTATTGAATAGAGCTTCTGGAAATATTTGTGCATTTAACACGATCTAGAGTACAAGTGAAAATCATGCGTTGTTAGACAAGTCTTTCCGGGAAGTTTAAACACGGGTTGATCTGCTGATTTACCGGAAATGCTTTCTTGAAAAAGTCGATTTTACATTACTAAGAAGTTTTTGCTTCTTGAAAATTGAGTCCATAATTGACTGTAAGGCACATGGTAGAATTCTTCGAAATCAATTCGAAACACTAAAATTCCATATCCTATTCACTTATTTATAAAACTTTCATATCAATTTAAACAGTAAATGGCACCATTTCATACTTATTTCACTTTAATTTAGTATGTGAGACTTTTTATGGATATAATAAGCTTTAGAGGATATGATGATATGATGTTTCTAGATACAATAAATTTTGATTTGATTAATATCCCAACCTATCAACAACCTATCTCTATTGCATGACGAAATTATGTTCCATGCTCCACGTTGAAGCTCTGCTACATGTCCATCCGCGAAAGACCATGCATGCATGAGCATGGATGGGAAGACAAATGGCCAGTGTCGTGTTTCATCCATTACGGCTTTCATCTCTTATTTAACTGACCCTTTCTCAGCCGCGCGCGGGTTTTGGCTCTTTGGCCATCCTTCTTCCCCGGGTCCGGTGCAGGGAGGTTCATGCGGTCTTCGGCGCTCTCCCTCGTGGTGGAGGCTCTCTGATAAGGTTAGTACATTGTTTCCAAATCTGTAAGTTTCCATTTCCTGAACGTGTATCAAGGCTTATTTTATGGAATCTTAGAATTTCAGTGAAGTTTATAGAATGTTCATATATAGAATCGAATGTTTTTTCTCTAGTCAATTACGTTTGGAGTTTCAAAAACAAAAATGTTTCTTTAGTCTGTGTTATCCCTCGGGACCACTCTCAGGATGTTTAAGAAAATCTTACAAAAACTCAGGAAGTTTATAGTTGTTTATAAACCATGCACAGACATAAGGTTCAGAATAGGAGAATGGTGGTGCGTTGTCGAGGTATACTACTGTTGTTTTGCCTGTAATGATTCCCCTTCCTATTAGCTTATCCTCAGAAGTCTCGGCTTCGAAATCTCTCAAGTTCTCCTGGTTTGGAACAGTCTCCTCTCCCATTATCGGAAAAAGAAAAATTCGGTTGTCGGATTTTTCCTTTTTTCTAAACGAAATTTCAAAATCTCATAGGGATTGGGGATGTCTGTCATTTAGTGACCTGTCACGTACCTGAGTTTTCTACAAATTTCTAGGATCATCCCTCATTTGGTCAAATTGACGTTGTGTTGTTGTCATCAATAGTAAAGTTTCTGAACCTTTTCGAATCTTTTCCTTCGTTCGTAAATGCCTTGATTTCTGGAGGTGTCCTTCCAGGGTCCTCAACGATCTCTCAATTGTTCTATATGCTTATCCTTGTGTTAGAACACTTCCATCACCACAATTTTCCCTCTCCCGGCATTTATATAATCCAGTTTTCTCTCTCAGACGAAATTCAAAGGCTTTTATTCTCCTGTACTAAACTGGATCTGGAAAATTAATAAGTATCCCGTTATAATCCAAGGAAAGGTTTTTTGGAGGCGCATGGACGTTGGGTCCGATGCATCTGCCATGAAGGCTCTGATCCGGGCCACCATGGAGGCTGAGAGGGCTTGGGAAAACGCCACGCTATCAGGGGGGTGGAAATCAACCCTGGATGACGTGGTCATAAAACCGTCTCTTCACAGTGCTGATAGGGAGAAGGAACGACGTTCATCCCGAAGAAGAGATAACGGGGAACAGAAGGAAAAGGTTTTACACAATCACTTGAACCGCTATAACAAGTCCCGAAACCCTATCAAAACCACCGCTCCGCCTTCTACAATCAAGCTCAATAGTGTTCATTTGACTGAAAGGATCGAAAGCTTATAGAATCTCGCCTTGGTAGGTAGATAGCATTTCCCAGAAATGAATGATGCTGAGATGAGGAAATGGTTAGCAGTCCATTGGAAACCAGTGATCGGACACACTCCTATTATATCAAACCTCATGAAGTAGTGGTATTGCTTTCACTTTTTAAATGCTGCTAACGTCGACGATATCCTCAAAGGTCCGTGGCTATTCAGAAAGAGCTTTCTTGCTCCCTATAAGTGGTACATTGGGTATGACCCACTAAAAAAAACTCCCTCTAATAACCTCATATTGTTAAAACTCCCAAATCTTCCTTTGGAGCTGTGATCCAAGGAAACCCTCGAAGAGATAGGCAACTCAATTGGAAGATTTGTCTATGTAGATCCATGGTGTTTGGGAGAAAAAGACAAGATAATAGCTTGGATTCTCATAGAAAAGACCTATGGGGGGGATATCTAGATCACATCGAGATAGCTTGGAGAGATCTAATAATCAAGCAAAAACTAGATTTTTGGGGCATACCGTTCATATGTGCAGCATGCCATAAAACCGGCCACCTAATAAAAAATTGTCCTTAGCATCTGATTCCTAAAAGCAAGTTATTTCATCGAAAGGAGAGGAGACATTTCTCTTCGGCCAGCTTATCTTCCACAGAGTTGCTGGATGAACAGCATTCTAAGATATCAACATCTCCGCGGGTATTGTCTCAGGACCTCTCTTAGAATCCTGGAACCAAACCTGGTAGAACGACTAAGATTGATGGCCCTATAATCAACATTTGTATAGCTTTTCATTGCTCTCCCATTCCTGAACCGAGAGATGAAAAAGCCGTCCCCTCCCCTGTTCCTCTGTAGCTAAAGGACTTTTCCTTGGGACCTCTTCCCATCCCTATATCGTCTCCTTCACCAACTCCTGATAAAACGTTTTTATCACGAATGAAAGGAAAAGAGCCATGTGTGTCTGTCACTCCTATTAATTCCCCTGCTTCAACTCCAATTAATTTATATGACAGCGATCTAGATTTTCTTCTTAGCAGAAAGTCTCTTGAACTAGAGCCATTAACTATCCACAAACCTAGGAATCCTGCCTCTCCTTTCATTAGCCCGGACTCTGCAAGGAATATAACTGTAAGAAAAAAGAACAGAGGAGGTAGCAAGAATTTTAGGGGGAGAACTACTGTTACAGACAGTGGAGTTAGGAACCTATCTCTGGTCGATATTCCTATTTATGACATGCCGAATTCTCAGCCTCTTAGAGCAAGCGCGGCTGGAGAATCTTCCAAATGACAATTATTATTTCTATGAATATCAGAGGTCTCGGCGCTGACCCTAAATTCCTAGTGATGAAGGATTTTTTCTACTCTACCTGGCCGAGAATAATTCTAATCCAAGAAACTATGCACAGTTGCTAGGCCACCATCTCTTACTTTAGGAAAATGTTCCCATCATGGTATATGGTGGCTCCAGAGGAAAGAGGTCTGTCAGGGGGTTTAGCAACATTATGGGATCCTCATCAGATCAGGGCCAAAGCATACAACTTTTTCGCTGGGATCATCATCTCGGCCTCCATCAGGGGCAAAGACTTCCCTATTAACATTTTAAACATTTATGCGCTTTATAAAAATAGAGCTCCTTTCTGGGAAAATTTCTTTGCCTTAGAAATGTTTGATATCGAACATCTGATAATTGCATGTGACTTAAATGTAACATTAAGATCTGAGGAATGTTGGGGAAGTTGCAGGAAAAAGGACTCGCTTGAGGATAGCATAAAGCTTGAGCTTCTGAATAAGAACCTTGTGGATATCACTCCCTCGGAAATGAAGCCGACATGGGATAACGGTAGAAATGAAAAGGCATATATAGCCAAAAGGATTGATCGGTTTATTGTGCATGTCAGCATTATAGATAAAATGGGCATGCCATATTCATCAATGGGAATGTAATTGTATCCGATCACATACCAATTCTTCTATCCTTGTGGGAAAAAGGCTTCAGAAAGGGGTATCCATTTAAATTCAATATAACATATCTAGAGGACCCAACCTTTAATGATCTCATCACTAATGCATGGAAATATTTATCAGCTAAAGCTATGTCTCCCCCTTTTTTGACATTTAGAGATAAGATGGTCGATGTGAGAAAGTTGGTGAAGGAATGGCAAATTGAAAAAAGGAAAAAAGATAGGCAGGAACTTCAGGCAGTACAACAGGAGCTGGACAACATTTTAAAATTGTCAGATGCAAATTCATGCCCCTTTAGTATGAAATGTAGCATAAGAGAGCTCGAAAGGAAAAAATATAAATTGCTGAAGCAAGAGGAATCTTTTTGGAGGCTTAAAAGCAGGGCATTATGGCTCAAAGAAGGGGATAGGAACACGAAGCTTTTCCATAAATATGCAAATTCCAAACGTGAGAAAAACACCATATGGAAGATAAGGGATGGAAACAGAGGCTTCCTTGTATCTCAGCATGATATCACAAAGGAAGTCGTAAGTCATTTCAAGAGCCAATATAGAAGAAGGAAAGATGGTGCTTTTCAGGATATTCTATGGGGTATTGAATTGTTTCCTCAAATGTTTGACGATGAAAAAAATGAAGCCTTGTTTCAACCAGTCACAGAGAATGAACTTCTCAGAATTTTGAAGGCCTTTAAGAAGGATAAGTGCCTAGGACCAGACGGCTGGACAATCGAATTTTTCACCCACTTTTTCGACCTCATTAAGCAAGATTTACTGAGGATCGTGGAAGCGTCAAGAATGACTGGCAGCATTCACCACATCACAAAATCCACACTTATTGCTCTAATTCTGAAAAAGGGGGAGGCGGAATCCTTTCATGATTATAGACCGATATCATTATGTAACATTTCTATTAAAATCATCACTAAAATTTTTGCTGAAAGAATGAAAGCAACTCTGGCTTCTGGATGTTGGGGCTAATACTCAAGAGTGCCTGTTCTCTATGACTTCAAAAAGCATAGATGCGGCCATCTTGAAAATAGACTTGCAGAAAAATTATGATTGTTTGGAATGGGGGTTTGTTGAATGTCTATTGTCTAAGATCGGTTTGAGGCCCAACTCCATCCGATGGATCATGGCATGCATGGAGAATGTGAACTATGCAGTCATTATCAATGGTATTCCCTCCCATTTTTTTCAAGCGGAAAGATGTCTGCGTCAGGGATGCCCCCTTTCACCTCTTTTATTTATATTGGAAATGAACTCTCTAAGCATCCACTTTAATAAAGCGGTCACTGAGAACAGATCCAGGCCTATTAAGATATGCAGGCACAACTTCATTTCGCATAACCTCTTTGTTGATGATGTGCTCT
The DNA here is from genome assembly GCA_031772625.1 of Pinus tabuliformis. Lineage (NCBI taxonomy): Eukaryota > Viridiplantae > Streptophyta > Pinopsida > Pinales > Pinaceae > Pinus > Pinus tabuliformis. The sequence goes on from CM062809.1 coordinate 682,880,302, forward strand.
TATTTGCAATGCTTTACAGAATATCATGGATGTGTTTAAAAGATATTCTTGAAATATTCCAAAGAGCCTCTGGGCTTATTATTAACAAGGCGAAATCCACCCTCTTTCATAATGATGTCAACATGGAGTTGGTGAATTGGATATATGAGCTTTTTGGTATAGAGACAAGGTCGCTCAAGGAGGGCCTTAAATATTTAGGCTTTCATCTCAAAGCTAAGGGTTACTCCAAGAAAGATTGGCAATGGCTGACACAGAGATATTATAAAAAGATATCCACATGGGAACAAAAGAGTCTATCCTTGGCAAGTAGAGTCATTCTCTCTCAGGCCATTTTACTATAGATGGCTGTCTATTGGGCTCATTTATTCTACCTCCCGACAAGCATCATTCACAAGTTGAACAAGGTTACAACTAATTTTATTTGGGGTGGAAAATCTGAACAACGGAAGATCCATCTTACCAAAATGGAAAGAATATCATTACCTAAACACCTTGGGGGTTGGGGTATAATGTATTTGAGGGTCTGCGGCAAAGCTCTTTTATGTAAATCTCTCTGGAGAGGTATCTTCAGGGAAGGGCCATGGAGTGTCACTGTAAAATTAAAATATATGAAAGGAAAAAAGCTGGAATTTTGGTACAGAACTGAAGCAATTGGAACCAAACATGGATCAGCCATCTGGCTAAGTTTTCAGAAGGTCGAGAAATACTTCATAAAGAATCTGAAGTGGAGGATTCACACTGGTAGCAGTATTTTAATTGGTTTTGGTCACATTGCCTGCAGTCGTGGAAACATTTTCATTCCTGAGAATCTCTTATATTTACTTCACAAAAATGGTAACTTTACATGGGATAAATTCATATCTTCATGTTGTGGCCCTGCCCATTTATGGAAGGATGCCATTGACCTTGGTTTGCCAGAGGAACGAATCTTATCGTGGAAAGTTGTCAAAGATGCTCTCGGAGGCTGCGGATTCAACGTAGTGGGACAACAGATCACCTAATTTGGACTGTGCCAAATGCACAATTGCCAGCCCGAGTAAAAGATATATATTCTGATATTATTTCTTCAAAGGTTCTGCATACAAGCTCTAAGTTTTCTATGGTCCTCTGGAAATCAGGATGTCCCCTTAAGATGATCTATTTCGCGTGGTTGGTGTTCAATAATAAGAATCTGACATGGGACAATTTGAGGAAAAGAAGCTGGAACGGCCCAAGCAGGTGTTCGATGTGTGAATCAGACGAGGATTCAAATTACCACATGTTCTTCCAATGCAAATCCTCTCAGCAAATCTGGTACGATCTAGCCATCCTTTTTGGTTTTCCCCATGTTGCTTTTGTTTCTATCAATGCAGCTTTCGAAGGGTCGAGCGAGCAAAGGGAGCCATGGCGTATTCTCATCATTATTGTGTTATGGTGCGCATGGAAGTGGAGGAATTATAAAATCTTTAGAGACTCAACGGAACCCTTTAGTTCCATTTTGCAACACATTAATGCAATCTATGATTCACTCCCAAAAAAGCACGCCAAGAAAGAAGGGGCTTACTATATGAATCTGGCTTTTGGTTTAGGGAAGTAATGGAGGAAGAGAAGTCATGTTTTGTTTCAAAAATTTGTATATGTTTTCTCCTGAACTTGATGTATATGTTTTTGCAATATGGTGGTCCTGTACACAGTCCTTTTTGTCATCGTTTGTTCATGCTGATGTATTTGTATTTTTGTATATGGTTCCTTTTCAGACCTCTGACATTTGCTTTTCCTTGAGATGTCTTGGATCGTGGCTGTCACATGCCACCCTTTTGTATCTTTATGATGTTTTTTATATTGTCTCAATATAATCTATGACACATTTTTCTCTGAAAAATATTAAAATGTTAAATTTGATTTAAATATATGCCCCAGGTAATAATGTTCCCTTGACCCTTTTTCAAGGTTACCCTCATAAATTCATTTATTAACACAAATGGCACATTACTTAAAAGATGATGTGCATATTGTATTTCCACTGTTAATTTTTAAACTGAGTGGTTGCTTAAGATATAACTGACACATTATCTGAAAAAGGCATGCGTAGGAAATTTATAATTTTTAGTTCACCTACTGTTCACTGATGTTGAATTATCACTCATTTTTAATCAATTGTGTTGACGTTTTTACTTGAAATTTAGTTAGAAATAATGCTTTTCTATAAATTAGTTTAGATTATTTTAATTTCGGATCTATTAAAGGCGAGAAGTATCAAATCGCTGGAGATGTAAATCTTACTAGGAGTGAAATGAGATTTGATCCCTTTTAGTACTTGATAGATCGAGAATTAATATGTATCTAAACCATTTTTTTTATTGTACTTCAACTAAGTCAAAAAGTTTACAAGACATTACAACATCTCTACATACTCTAGGAATTTTTAATTCATCTCATATGTAAATTTTTACAAAAATTTACACCACTACAACATCTCCCCACAGTGTTTTGCTTTTACATTTAATTTAATTAATGTTGAAAAATAAAATATTCATAAAAAATTTTGATTTTGAATTGAGTTATGGTTTTTTGACAAGTGGTATTGATAAGCCATGGTATTAGCTCATGCTATTGTAACAAAACTATTTACAACTGAAATATATCCATGGTAAATTGAGGGTGAATATCATGATTAAAAACTGGTTATATTTTATGTTTAATATATTAATTAAGTTTTAATTAAAATATAATATTTATAATTTTTTTAATTTTTAAATGAGTTCTGGTTTTTAGGTATGTAATTATGACTACTTTTTTCCCCTTGGAAAAATACTAATTTTCATTAGTAAAGGAAAATTACATATTGTAGATGAGAAACACATATGTTGTATGTGAGGGTGAGTGCTTATCAAGTGAGAAAATAATCAAAATAGCACAGTGCACTCCACGCACGGACCAATGCTTACAAAAAAAAATCTACATAGACTCTCATTTATATACATCTGATAATTTTTAAAGAAAATAACATAATATTAACATAAGAATAAATCACGCTCATATTGAGCTAAGAAAATAACATAATATTAACATAAGAAAAATCAAGCTCCTGTTGAGCTAGTTTGATCCATATATGGTCAGTGGTAGAACTGATAATGTGCACCATCTCTCTACTCCTCAATCAACAATGTGCCAAGAAGTCGGATTGCAACTTCCGTCCATATATGGTCAGTGGTAGAACTGATAGTGTGCACCATCCCTCTACTCATGGATCAGTGATGTGCCAAGAGGCCAGATCGCAACTTCCTTGGATAACTTATCGACATATGTGTTGCGTTCCCTGTAGATATGATGACATGCAAAAGAATAAAACTACGTGATGAGCCTGTGAGTATCGTCCAGTATAGGTATCAATGTATAAGCAGAGTAGTTTGAAGATTTGTTTATCCAGTTGCATACAATTTTTGAGTCCCCAAAAATTTGGAGATTCCTGCAGTGTTTTTCCAAAGTAAATTAGATGAGATATTTAGCAGTAATGAGTTCTGCAAAATTGTTTATGCCCCGCCCGAGGCCCATTTGGATTTGAAAGTGGTGGGATTCAGAAAGGCATAGGATGGCTCCACCCCCACACCCATCTTCCTATGTTGAACCATCGAAATAAGCCCACGGTTGAGTGTGATTGATGATTTCAGGGACAATGTGTTCAGGAGGAGGATTTTCCTCATCATCGAAATGGTGTGATAGTCTGCCAGAAGGCAGGTAGTGATGGAGGGCCAAAGAGGAGTAGTGTCCTAAAAAATGTATCTATTACAGGCTATCTAGATTGCCCAATAGATGAGAAGAGGTAAGTTTCTAGCCTTGGTCGGGGTAGTAGAATTCCACCAAGTGGACTGAGCTTCCATTATAGTCACGCCCTGCCAATCGCACTAGGTGGGGATGTTCGATATAATAGCATTCTAGAGGTCCTTAATAGCTGAGAAAGTGAGTAAAAGATTGTCTGAATATTTAGTACTATTCTTGCATAAGCACCACCAAAAAGGTCCATGTACTGATCGTTTGATTAGATTTTCACCATTGGCAGCCTTATTTTTTAGAATTGTCCACATGAATAAATGGGTCTTCGGAGGTGCTTTTAGTTTCCACAAGTTTTTCCACCAGTGATTGATAGCTTGTGGTCTATGAATATTAGCAAGGCATAGATATCCCTCCTTGGGGGAGCATATCCCCTTTTTTTCATGCGCCCAGATTATCTCATCCTCCCCTTCAACAATTCTGATATGAGATTCTGTTAATGCTACTGTATGATCCTCCTAATGTTGATGCCAGTGCTGAGGGATCTTCAGGCTATGAGCCGTTTTCCACGCTTGTTTTAGAAAGGTGGTGTGCTGCATATTTGCAATGTGGCTAATATGAGTAATACTTGCATTGCTAAGATGGTGCTTAAGATCTTCGGGCAGCATGTGGCGTTACTGCATCCGATCCATGGGTCTAGTCCAATGCACAATATCGGATTGAATTCTCCAGGTGAGTCCTTTCAGGATAATGGGCATGGAATATGTCATTACAACTACTATATATATATATATATATATATATATATTATTTTCTTTTATCTAAAAAATTGATTGTAATTTTATTAATAAAAATAAAATTACAATATAAAGAAAATGAATTTAAAAAATATTTTCATCTAACGTGTCATGTAACATCTAATTCCTAAATTATTTTTGCTTGGTAAGATCTCATATTTTTAGGAGGTAAAGAACAAGCTAAAGGCCCAAGACTTAGAAGTATATGTTAGGAATGAAAGCCAACCCCTTATGGACCACCAACAGTTAATTCTAGGTAACTTTGTTTTCCTTGAATAATAGGGATGATAGAAACCAATGATAACTATCCTCACTGTTGATTTGACAACTGAATTATGATCAGTTTTCTCACTATTAAAATAAATAAAATTAAAATGTTGAAAAACCTATATCTTAGATTAAAAATATAGTTTAACAATAATATATTATTTTCTCCCCAAATATATTGATAATAATAATATGAAATTTCAAAATATGCTTTAATAATAAAATAATATTATCTCATTCACAATCATTACTAATCATGCCACTCAATTTAAAATAAAATTGAACACTAAAATATTATGATGTCACCCAAGATCACTTGTTTTAGTGTTTTTGGCTAGAATTCAACTGTTTCTTTTGGCAAATTTGGTTTTTTTTTTTTGGCAAATTTGGTTTTTTTTTTTGTTGATAAATTTGGTTTTTTTTGTTGGTCAAAATAAGTTTTTTCAATATGAATTCAACACCCTCAAAAATCATTGTGGCACTAGGATTGCAAAATTTTACAACTCAAATGTGTGATTCCAAGAAATTCCTAACCAACAAATTACACCATAACATATGTTGGAAAACTCTCTCATAAATAAAGGTTTTCCTACATATATTTTGGTCTAATTTATTACAAATCATAAAAATTTCTTGGAATTACAAGTTTGAATTGTAAAATCTCTATCCAAGTGTCCCAAAACATTTCAAAATATTAAATCCATATATAAAATCAAAAACTTATACTAAACAAAAACAAATTAAAATTAAAAAATCAAAATCATATAATCAAAACCTTTAATACATATCATGTTTAGACACCCCAAAAAAAAAAATGCGACTAATAATTTGCGAAAAATAACATAAATCAAATCAGATCATTATTATTTATACAAGGCCACTTCAAACCCTACACGATCGCCATCAACCGTTCTCCGTAAGTGTACCCAACTATTTCAACCAACATCTCTTTGAAAAACAAGTATATATTTATTACTTATACTCCATCACAATTTCAACTATTCATAAAATTGAAGTTTTTATGTTACTTGTCTTGATATAAATTGCTATTGTTAAGTAACTAGCAATATGATTTTTAAGTCAATAATGAAAATATCGATTTTTTTAAACTAATTAATTAAAATGGTTTATTATTTTTTAAATTTAACTTAATTATTAAATATTTATATTCATTTTCCAGAAAAAATTATCAATTATGAGGATTTTTAAATGTTCATGTTTTTTTTTTTTGTTCACATGGGGTAGCTCAAGTGGCAAGGGCCGTGGAAATGAAGTCTCACCGAACCAGAAGTCTTGGGTTCAAATCTTGGGCTGGGTTCAAATCTTGGGCTACCCCTCCCCCGTAGAGGGGTACATAATGGACATGTAAATCAGAAAGTCCCGCCCCAGCTTACAAAAAAAAAATGTTCATGTTTTTTTCTCAACATCTATTCTGATCAAATTTAAGGATGTTTTCCAAAATTTGGAAAACACTTTCTAAAATCATAAATCCGCTAGCAAGTGTTTCAAAGAATGTAATTTTCTTTTTTTATCTTTCCCTTTTAATTAATAATGTTTTCCCTTCGTAATTTTAACTACCTTTAATTATCATTAAATAATTTCCAATAATAAAACTACTTTAATACATCTGATTCTATATATTTAACGTAGATACCACTGGATATTGTAAAGCATTGAATAATAATAACCAGCAAGAAAGTGAAATGCTATGGGGATAACAAATGGTCATTATGGGTGGGATAGTACAGGAATCCTCCCACGAAGTTTGAATACCAATATAACTAGCAATTGTCCCAAAAGGTACAAAGAGAGGCCGATAGGATTATTAAATTGGAATTTTTGAATTTCTCTAGAAGAGTTAATTGGTTAGTGGAAAACCTTGTTTTCTTGCACTGGATTATTGTGCAATTACATTTCTTTAGATGTTTTGTTTATATCTATATTACAAGGAACACATTGAATGTCTTATTTCATTTCTGCTATCCTTACTAATATCTTTTCCGTGCTTTTGCTTGATCAATTTGATGAGATATTCCATTATCCTTTAGTCAAAGTCCTCCCCTGCATATTAGTGTACATCCTGGTAAGTTCAAAGCTTGAAAGCCAACCAAAAAAGTCAATGATAACCACCGTGCACGTATTCAAATTTGTAATGTAAAACTGCCAGACAGAGTTCAGACAGATTACCTCCAAGATGGGTATCACCATTTGTAGCCAAAACCTCAAAAACTCCGTTGTCAATAGTGAAAATGCTGACATCAAACGTGCCACCGCCAAGATCAAAAACAACAATATTTTTCTCTCCGCCCTTCTTGTCCACGCCATAAGCTATTGCTAAGGAAAAATATTTACAAAGCTAATAGTGAAACTGTACTTGTAGAGTGATAGTTATACGTGATACAGAATCAAAGTTCTACATCATTAAAATTATGAAAAGCAAACCAAACTGCAAAAGGCCTGAGACCCAGTACTATGAAAACCAACCAGATCGATACAACCTGAGACCAAGTACTCTGAATACCAACCAGATCGATACAACCTTTTGTATGAGCTGAATATCCATGTATAAGCAATGAAACAATAAAGCAAGAACTGTCAGACAAGGCTGCAATTTTTCTTATAAAAATATCTCCCACTGCAACGAGTTCATAACAGAAATTTAATGGCACTCCCCTGCAATAATAAATTGAGAGGTATGTGGTAAAAACGATACCCCTCATGATTTTTAATTTCTCATTATTAAACATATACAATACAATTAAATCTGGTACAACCTGCCCCATACAATGAAACTCTCTTCAACTAAAATTGATATGTTGTCCATCAAATTTCTACAATCTACAAACAAGTGAATCTTTCACAAAATTCTGCAGTTGCATTCACAAGTACACCCTCTAGTTATCCACAGAAACTTCCTAGCTCCTGAGCTCTGGGTAGTTACTATATTCATGGATAATATTTAGCTTCAGAATAAGTGGCAGGACATACCTGAGTTTAATCTGGCCTCAATCATTTGGGATATCTAATTTGTTTTCTAGTTTATAACAAGGGAAACCTCAACACCTGCCATACCAGACAAGTAGGAGCCAAAAACAGTAGTCGGAGTTGTTAGAATGCCTTAGTGTTCCATTTAAAGAATTAAAGGCTCATTGAAGGCATTCGAGGTCGTTGGTCTATGTGGGTGGTCGATGTATGCATACAAATTAATCCCAATTCAACAAGTCCATTTTAACAAGCCGGTGTGCTATGCAAAAACACTGAAACCCAATAAAGAAATCCACAAAAGACCAAGCTAAATCACCATAATGAAATGTTAAAACTTCAAGCCTAAAAAAATACCAAAGTACTTTATTCAAATTCGTAGCACCAACATGCCTGATTCTATATATAAACTTAGCCCAGATGAACAGAGTCGTCCATAGTCTCGAGTAGTAGAAGAAACTGCAAATTTGCCAAACCTAGAATCTCCCTACAAAACTCTTATTCCTAAACAGAAAACCAGACTTAACCAAAATCTACCCAAAAAATGTTAACCAAACACAATCAAATGTGTGAGCATGTAAAGTCAACACAACAACTAAGGCGAAAATTTTGCAAAACAGTGAAATCAAAACATTGATAGTCATCATATACCCATACGGTAACGAATACAAATGAATAACCACTCATTCCAGAAATCTTCAATCTAGAGCAACCCAACGAGTAAATTTTTGTTTCCATCACAACCCAATACAGGAATAAGCATAATTTTGTGATTTTTTCCTTTCACGTTTTACTGAAATAAGTTCAAATCAATGTTTGAGGCATTCAATCTTCTACATAAACTTTGAATTTTGCCATCATTTTCGATTGTGAATTATGATCATGCATTCATAATGATTATAGATTACGCTCATGTATTCATTTAAACTTGAAATTAGATTAGTTATTTAACATGGCAACAGTTGGTTTATTTTAATTCGAATTTTCCCGTCAGTGTTTTTATTTAACATGATAGGTATTGAGTAATATTATGTAAAAGATGTCCATTATATTATTATGCATCAAATCTCTATTTGAGTTTATAACTTAGAATACTTAAATCACTTAAGTTATAAGAAAATACTAAAATGAAGTAATGGAAAAGCCAATTCTAATACAGAAAATACTAAAATAAGTAGGGAAAAACCAACTGCAATACAGAAAATACTATACTTAACTCACTTAAGTTATAAGAAAATACTAAAATGAAGTAATGGAAAAGGCAATTCTAATACAGAAAATACTAAAATAAGTATGGAAAAACCAACTGTAATACAGAAAATACTAAAATGAAGTTACTTAACTCACTTAAGTTATAAGAAAATACTAAAATGAAGTAATGGAAAAGCCAATTCTAATACAGAAAATACTATGGAAAAACCAACTGTAATACAGAAAATACTAAAATGAAGTATGGAAAAACCAACTCTAAAATACTATGGAAAAACCAACTGTAATACAGAAAATACTAAAATGAAGTATGGAAAAACCAACTCTAATACAAAATATTTGACAAATACGTTCAAATAACTGAGGAAATATGTCAATAACCGTCTCTTCTTGTACTGCAAAAACGCATAATTGCAATTCAACCCCAAGCCAAATTGATACAGACTGTATATCTCCATAAACTGCCATCCCCTCTAACTGTGTAAACATGAAGCAAAAGAGCCCTCGTTTAATCCCAAATCCACCTGATTTATTTCTGCATCAGTCAACTGAAATTCGGATATCTCCCTGATTTGCTTTACATAAGTCAACTCAAATTCCCAAATCCACCTGATTTAACTTGAGACGTTTAACGAGGCAGAGGAATTGCAATCTGGGCAAAGAAATCCAAAAAATCTTGTAAAAGCAGTGTTTGAATCAGGTTCTTGATGGTGGAAATGGATTCAGCACCATCAAAAAATGTCTAAGACACCTAAAATTTTAAAGTTTAACAACACTATAACTTGGATTTACAAGGACATTTTCACTTCAGCAACATCTGATTAAACTTGAATTTATGCAAAATAAAACAGCTTGTAAAACCTTAACCGATACCAAATTTGACAATCAAACAAGCATTAAAAACAACCAGAAAACATACCGAAATTCATGTTGATCGGAAGATCAACGCCACAATCGTGCATACCAGTAACAGTTATAAGGATGTCCTTATTGTAGGCAGTACAGAGATTACATTGAAAACACAAATTCTATCGTTGTAAAAAATGCTCCAAAACAATAAAATAGAAACAGAGGACGTGTGAAAGTCTACAAAAATAACTGAAACTCGTTACCATCGCTAATAAAACCGCTGTCATCAGTAACCCTCTTCAAAGCAGAAAAATCGAAGTCTACCCTCTTCCGGGACCTTAGAGGTTTGCTTTTGCTTTTCACAGATATATATAGTGGTTCATGGAAGCAAGATCAAAAGGAAGTCTTAAACGACAAAGTAAGAGGGACTTTGTAAACCCTCCTTATAACATTAAGAGATTTCTGTAAGTTCTCCAACATATCGAGCATAAAAAATATGCAACAAAAGGTCCAGGGCTTCATCAATGATCAATGCTTCAAAGTTATAAACGACTCTATGTAGAAGAATTATAAAAGACTAAATTACAGATGCAGGGTTTTTGGAACTCTCAAAGATGAAAGTGCAAATATTGTTAAATCCACTGGTAAGAATTCCTCAACCTGCAAAGAACACAAACACAACAATGATGAGCAAATGAAATTGCAAAAATAAATTGAGAGTAATTATCAAATGCCAAAGAAGAGGGAAATGGAGCAAATCAAAGGTCTGATTCCCTCAAAGAAAAACGCTGCAACCCCATTTGCAAATGGTAAGGCCTTCGGACATTTCAATGCGCAAAAAACCGAACCCTTCTTTTTTCAGCTCATAATTCAGAAAAATACTCAACTTCTTCCATTTTAATACACAAAATCTTTTAATACACAAAATCAAGACATATAACAAATGAACACCATATAGCCCTAACCTGTTGATTCGAAATACATGAGTCTTCCAGATCGATGGTAGTCTTCCACTGAAATTATAAGTTCAAATAAATGTTTGAGGCATTCAATCTTCTACATAAACTCACAAACAAACCATACAAAAAGTTGAAATGTGAAGGATCTAAGATTTTTACCTTTCAGAGGACATTTTCACTTCAGGAACCTCTCATTAAACTTGAATTTATGCAAAATAGAACAGCTCGTAAAACCTTAACCGATACCAAATTTGACAATCAAACAAGCATTAAAAACAAACCAGAAAACATACCGAAATTCATGTTGATCTTCGCATCAACGCCACAATCGTGCATATCAGTAACAGCTATAGGGATGTCCTTATTGTAGGCAGCACAGAGATTACATTGAAAACATAAATTCTATTGTTGTAAAAAATGCTCCAAAACAATAGAAGAGAAACAGAAGACGCGTGAGAGTCTACAAAAATAACTGAAACTCGTTACCATCGCTAATAAAACCGCTGTCATCATTAACCCTCTTCCACTGGTAAGAATTCCTCAACCTGCAAAGAACACAACAATGATGAGCAAATAAAATTGCAAAAATAAATTGAGAGTAATTATCAAATGCCAAAGAAGAGGGAAATGGAGCAAATCAAAGGTCTGATTCCCTCAAAGACTGCGTCACGGCTGCGTATCACTTGTTCTCGGACGCCCTTTCCCCTTTTCCACGCCCTAGACGCGATGTCCCCCATCTCTATTAAACAGCAACTAATACTGCAGTTCAGTCACAGCCCTTCCGTGTCCTGACTCTTTTACGAATCCCGCAATTTGTCCACAGCACAGGCCCTCGCTGTTCTGATTTAGGCTTCTCAGTTTTTGCATTCCTTTAGATTTGACGCTCTGTAAAATTGAAAGCGCAGAGAAGGGTAGGATAGAGTCGATGGCGCCAAGTATGCATGATCAGGAGAATGGAAGGACGGCTCACAATCATCATGTGATGATGCTGCCGTCTCTGGGTCACGGCCATCTCATTCCCTTCATGCAGCTCGCCAAGAAACTCGCTGCCAAGGGCCTCACTGTTACCTTCGTTGTCACTTTCCATCACATCTCTTCTCTGCAGATATATCAGATCTAAACATCCGTGTTTCACAGACAAGCAACACATAGACCTAGTTTTCTTCCGTAAACATGTGCATGTAGCATCATCCAAGCAACGCTTTTCAATCATGCAAATTCAGACTCAATCATGCAAATTCAGACTCTTTGGTAGTGAGCAATGCCTCATCCTTATAAAATGAACTTCAAACAATATTCCAAGTTGAATGAAATTTTTCTAATGTACACATTTTTGTGTTATGCACCTCTCATGAGGCCAACTTACTTAATACAAGCATGACAAATATTGAATATCTCTAGAGAAGGACCTAATGAGAAATCCTCAGTTTTTTCGCAAGGGAGGGCATTGCTGCTAATCTCAATTGCCACAAGGATCTTGCTAATCTCAATTGCCACAAGGATCTTTTTTTCGCAAGGGAGGGCATTGCTGCTAATCTCAATTGCCACAAGGATCTTCTTTCCAATGTTGTGGCTCTTCTTCCTCATCTCCATTAGCGCCACCGTGCTTTCCTGTACAACAATTGTTAACCAAAATTTATAAGAAAAGGCCATAAATATTAAAAATCTTATACATTCATTTAACCACCATCACATTTATAACAGAAAAAGATGAAAGTTTAAGAAAAAGATGAAAGTTTAAGGATAAGAATTACAGTTACTTACAGTTCCTCAGTTTTCTGAATAATTGTTCAGGGCGCATTTTTATGTTATTCTCTTTGCAAAATATTCTTTCCTGTGACTCAAGGTGTAGTTTATTTCTTTATTATGGTGGCTGTAATGATGGTTTCTTATCATTTGTAATCTTGAGATTATTGGACATGGTAAATTGATATTGTTATTGGATTTATGTCCATATCTGCAAATTTCTAAGCAATTGAGAGTTTTCGAAAACAGAGTAATAGCAGTGTGCAACCCATTGTGAGTGTCTGGAGCATCTTCGAAAGCTGAACATCCAAATGATATAAAACTCAAGTTTGTGAATGTGATTTAAGAGTAAAATGCTGACATGTTTTTGTTGTTTAATGTAGAAGGAATCTTGCCATTTGGGCTCTAGAGCCCAACCTGCTTTCTCGTATTGCAAAACACAGATCATTTAACCAACAAAAAGCACAGATTAACATTTACGAATGCGGTCTCCATTGATCTATTAAAATAAGCAGCTGATGTAAGTAAACCACGAGGAAACTTTCAGATGGCAACCAATGACACCATTTCATTTACCTTTCAGAAAGATGAACAGGACCTAAACTTATCCACATTATAAGCCAGCAGCTGTAATCTACAGTAAAGAATGTCGACTGAAAAAACCTGTCCTCCAAAATGAAAATGATATTACTTTTAAAATCCGAGTAAAGGCCCAAGAGCCATATGTAGACAATATGAAACTAAAATAACTCAACTCAGAATACTTGACACTCTAACATGCATCACCAAGCATGTGAAGAGCTAGATCTATGCTAGTATAATAGAAATACTATTTCCAATGCATTCTATAGCCTGCCATTCCCAATGGCCAATTCAATGATCAGCACACTACAGTTTTGTATCAATAGGCATTATGTTGCTGTAAAATAATATCATTCCCAAAGGCCAATTCAATGATCAAATCAGCAACACTTATCCTTTCAAAGAAACAGAAAGAGGCTTTCACAAAAGATTTGTAAATTGCTAAAAAGAAAGGTATACTAGACCCAGATCACTACAGTAAGGAGATTCATGATCTAAAACTAATGTTAAATAAATGAAAAAGTAACCCACAGGTACAGAAAGTCCATAGCTGCCAAGCAGCACCTCATTACTACCAGATTTACAAGACTGCACTTGCTATACACAACTGTTGGCAACTTGAATTTTCCAAGCAGAGAAAATAGTCAAATCATTTTAATTCTCCGAGACCCCAGCTATCCAACCTGAAATATGTGCTGGACAAACCCTTCCAAGCACAATCCTGAAGCTCTACATGTCAATGGCAATGCCACAATCAGCACACGTGACCCATCCAAAGCACATACAAAGAAAACCCACATTGGAGCTTTTCTCACAAAGAAACATTGTGAAATCACCTTTGCAATTGGAAAGCACTTCAAACCATATTTTAATAGGTCATACAAATAAATATACAAACAACATGAGGTCAGTTCCTCAAAGTACAGAGATGGGAAACATTCCCCATGTCAGTTAACAAAAGAGAAAAAGGAAGCAAAAAACCTAGTCTATGTTCATGTTTCAGAGAAAGAAGCCACGCAATATCCGGAATGTGCTTGGAGTCACAAGGCAATGCCTCCAGCACATCCCAAGAGAGAAGACAGGCATTTCTTGTATGCCTTTGAAGAAAACTGCCGAAATAATACAACACAACCATTAAGTCATGATGCATGCAAGAGAATACCTCTCTGGATACTCTTACTGACATTATATTCAAATCGTATTTTACACCCCACCATCAAGAAAAAATTCTTCAATTCCTGATGAAAACTTGCCTACCTTCCCGCACACTTTAAACCACCCCAACCTTCACTGCTGCTAATGGGATCTCCTCCATTTGGGATCCCTTTACTGGAGCTTTCAATCATTTAGTCACTGGGTCACTTGACCCTGTGGCTTCAGAGGATGCCTCGGTGCTGTTCAATACACCAGAAAAATGGTTGGCATCAAGATATATGCAGGTATCAAAACACCATCGCAGTTAAATAAAAATGTATATACCACAGTTTGACAATCTTTGAGTGAAAGAAGCTCTATGAACCCAAACTATAGGCAAAAGAAGCCTTCTAACTGAGACAAGGCAGAAAATGTTAGTACCTAATCCCCGTGCTTCTGAGCTCTTCATGATACGCAGCCTCTTCACTGTACTCACAAACATGCTGCAAAAACACCAAGATTAGATATCAGAACAGCTGGGTATATGAACTGGTATTTCAAGACAATTCCATATCTAATTATACTCACTCCCAAGGTACGTCTCCAACCAGCATACGATCCCCTTCATTATCTTCATAAGTGAGAACATAATCGGTTCCACTTAATAGAGTAGGCTGATCATTTTTAGACGATGGATTGGTAGGTTGTCTCTGCCCACTGCCCTGCACTGGAATGCAGACCAGGAAAGCAAATCAGTTTAAGGCTCAAGAAGTCCAGTTAGTGAGTCTAGAATTATAGCCAAACATCTTAAACATATAATAATGCAAGCTTTCTATATTTTCATTAAGTCAAGTTCCAGAGACCATCAGATAATACTGTGAGTAAAAACAAGGGTTTCTGGAAAGGAGGATTTTCATGAGAGCTCAATTCCTAGAACCAGTCAAAGTGGTGTAAACTGGAGAGACTGATTTCAATGGGACAAGTTTCAGAAAGCCTGTGGTTGCCTACATGAAAACAAAAGAATTAGTAAAAGAGGCAAGAGGGATAAACAGTGGGCGAGAAACACAAACTGATCATGAGACTGCTCAAGTCAATTTGTATTTTCTTAGAGTTTGATAATATCATATCTGGTCGTAATTGTTGTACTTAGTTAACCATGAGTCACAAACCAAGAAAAATACAGCAGGAAATGGAAAATAACATCAATTCTAACGTTATATTTCCATGGAACCAAGATTAAAGGATTAGACAGGCAGAAAAACCATAAGCAGAAAGACCGCAACGATTTAAAATTCGCCAGTGACCAATGTAGACCTCCCAAGTGAAGGTAAGAATGTGGGTGCCTAACGGGCATGGAGTTATGTAAGCCCAAAATCAAATAATTATTTACCCGCGAGCGAAGAATAAGACACCTACCAGATTTTAGATCTGAGGCTTGCCATAAGTGGAGATGAAAGATCTACCTAAAATATGAAATGTGATATAACACCTGCAAACCTTAACCGCAAAACAAACACAAACTAACAACGAACGAGAACTGGCCTTAGAAAACCCACATACCTTCTTCTGCGATCTTTGCCTTCAACACCTCCATGTCTTTACCACTAAACTGAACCCTCTCGATTCTTTCTCGAGCCCAAGCGTTGGCCTTCTGCTTTTCCTCCTCCGTTAGTTCACATCTCGGATTAGAACCTATTTTCGCATTCTTCCCCCGCGCCTTCTTCTGTTTAACCGCAGAGGCTGGAGCCTTACAGGACTCGACCCCATTCGTAATATCACCGAGAGCAGTTCGAGGTGCAACCCCTGCGCGCCCATTCTCAGCAAAAGAAAATGTCCCACCGAATGCCCCCTTAGAGCAGTTCGAGGTGCAACCCCTGCGCGCCCATTCTCAGCAGAAGAAAATGTCCCACCGAATGCCCCCTTAGTATGATTCTCCGTCTTGCGAGGGGCGATAGGGCTCACCAGTCCAGAAGAGGTTTCAGCTTGTTCGTGATGTAGGCTCAGTCAGTGAGGCGGCATCCATGAATACCTCCGCTCCTGAGGCCGATATGCAGGTAATGGTGTCGCCGCTAAGTCGTTTCCTGAACGTGAAAAAATGCCCACTCCGCCAGGTGTCAGATGAGAATAAAGCCAGGAATAAAGCCAGGTGTCAGCGTCAGAATGAAAAGGACGACGAAAGGTCCCTTTCAAAGAAAGGCCTATCGGCCTAAATATCATCTGAACAAATTCATTCAAAATACTATGGATTTTTTTTATCGTTGACCTTCACTTCCTCGTGTGGAATAAGACCATCGGCCACACGACCAATTGCAAGGTTGAGAATTTGATGAGATTTTTTTTAAGTGTGATGGTGGTCATACCGAAAGAGATTTATAGGTATAAGAAGAACTTGGGTGATTTAGGCCGAAGCTTTTTTTATAACTGTTATGGATTACAGAAGTCTCAATTCAAATTAATAGATGTTTTGTTTTAGAACATTTTGTATTAAATTTTTTTTATATATAATATAACTAGCAATTGTCCCAAAAGGTACAAAGAGAGGCCGATAGGATTATTAAATCGGAATTGTTGAATTTTTCTAGAAGAGATGTTGGTTCAAGCCTAACGAATGAGCAATTTGAGTTGGCTAAAGGCTTTCTAATTGTTTTTTATTATGGTAAAATTATATTGATAATTCATTGGTTTTACTTTACTTTCAAAAGGTTGAAGGAATTTGAAAAGCAAGTATAGAATTGCTTTGTGGGATTTGATCCCAAAATCATTGCTTTGTAAATACATACTCAATGAAATGTTAATTGGTTGAAACCCTGCAAATGTTTGACATAAGAAAATAAGCCGAAAAGGTTGAAAGGCTTAATTGGTTTGTGGAAAACCTTGTTTTGTTGGCCTGGATCATTGTGCAATTACTTTTCTTTAGATGTTTTGTTTATATCTATATTACAAAGACCACATTGAATGTCTTATTTCATTCTAGAGTAAGTTAATTACTATCCACTACTAATATATTTCATTGAAAACCATAATTGTATATTGCCTTTAGAAAGTCAAAACATAATATTACAAAACATATTGATATATTGCTATTAAAAAGTTGATTCCATTAGAAACCATGATATTATCGGATGCCTCGGATCCATCAAGACTGAGGCTGAATTTGTTGATCGTAAGGGTTGTATTCCACAGCCTCCAACCCACAACATTGACCGCTGAGTCAACAGTCCCAACGAATTGGGCCAAGATTTCAATTCTACGCAATCACAAACCCACAACTTCTTCAAGCTGCTCAAGTGACCTAGAGAACAGGGCAGCATTTCCAACAAAGCATTTCCCAAATGATAACCTTGAGAAGATAGGTTATGCTTTGTAAGACCAAAATGATAACTCCACTAATAAATTTGAGAAGGATGAGCAGCAGAACATTGAAACGAGTCATCCGTAAGTTGTAACAAAAGGATTTAGGATTTCCAACCTGCCTAAAACGTTGGGAAGCCTAAACAAAGTTCAACCCGGTTAAGAGGCTGGAAGCCTAGACAAGTTTAGTCAAACCCGTAAGGGTAAAATGACCCTATACACTGAACAAGGGTGTTAACACCCATGCTGGGGAAGAGGCAAAATGAAGCAGTCTCCAGGTCCTCCCTCATGACACATGATGTAATCTACTTATTTTGCAAAGTAATATAAGATGTATTCTCTTTCTAGAAATGGAAAATAAACAGATCAAAAGAACAAATCCGGTTGAGAAGATTGGTTATGCTTTGTATGACCAAAATGATATCCCTACTAATAAATTTGAGAAGATAGGTTATGCTTTGTAAGACCAAAATGATAACTCCACTAATAAATTTGAGAAGGACGAGCAGCAGAACATTGAAACGAGTCATCCGTAAGTTGTAACAAAAGGATTTAGGATTTCCAACCTGCCTAAAACGTTGGGAAGCCTAAACAAAGTTCAAAGCCTAAACAAAGTTCAACCCGGTTAAGAGGCTGGAAGCCTAGACAAGTTTAGTCAAACCCGTAAGGGTAAAATGACCCTATACACTGAACAAGGGTGTTAACACCCATGCTGGGGAAGAGGCAAAATGAAGCAGTCTCCAGGTCCTCCCTCATGACACATGATGTAATCTACTTATTTTGCAAAGTAATATAAGATGTATTCTCTTGCTAGAAATGGAAAATAAACCGATCAAAAGAACAAATCCGGTCTAACTTCATTTGTAAAAGCTACAGTCCTTAAAGGTGTCTCTGCAAGAAAGATATCATGGGATACAATTCACATTTAGGGCAGGGAGAATCAATTTGTGATTCTATTCAACTTCAACCAAATGGAAGGCAAAAGAAAACCGATCTGGAAACCCAATTTATCATCCTTTTGAGAGCTTTCCCCAAATGAATGGTCATGAAAGATTTGCCCAAATGAATGGTTGGGAATGTCTTCAATTAGGTCGATTACTTCTTAACAAATCGTGCGTATAGTTAATACAATAGTCCTTACGTGACTGTTGTAATTGAAAAATCAGCATAAGAAAAGAGCTGGCCAAGCAAATCAAACTTATCCTAAATTTGATAAACAAATATTAAGTACTTTACTCATTTCCTTCAAGGAAGCAATGTTGGGATGCTATAAACATTCCTTCCCTGGCCAGATTCATCATTTCATATGTCATATATAACAGATACAAAAGTAGATAGGTAACACTAACAGTCCTAATAACGCCAGCAATAGTTGTGATTCTCATACACTATATTATAATTTATACCTAGAAATAAGGCTGCACCATTGCTTAATTTAAGCACTCAATGGTTGAAGGGAAATTACATTAGAAATGCTTAAAGGTAAGCAACCCATCACTTGGATGGCACGAAATGATTGAGGGTTTATGACTAATTGTTAACTCTTCAAAGCACTACTTTGCTCACATATCAACAGTCCAGAGTGTGCCAGGAAGAGATACCTGCAATTTTTGTAAAAGCATTTTAGTCAAATGGAGGAATTGATATGTCAGAACAAACTTGTTAAAAATAGAAGGCGCAATAGATGGAAAACAATATGTATGTGGTATATATACCTTTTAAGTTTTCCCCAAGTTTGAAAGGAGATAAGTCCTTTGTAGGGGCAACTACTGCACCTGAATGCATCCCCGAGTCCACACTAACAAAATCAAGACATCCATTATATCAGAAAAATGAGCAAATATTATATTACATTTTGATTCCTACAGTATGTGACCTTGTTCACAGTTTGGAATATAAAATAGGGTAACTGTAATATAGTATACGCTGCAGATCCCAGCAGCCAAGATTCTCCTTCAAAGATGGAGATGGAAACTCAAGTTTTCATTAAAAAACACAGCTGTGTATATTAAGAGAGAGACCTAAAGGAAGTTTGTTCAATCAAAAGTTTAACAGATATCAACGCAGCATTCTGTTCTTTTATACAGAACAATTATACTCGTAAACAGTAACTAAAAGAACAAATTAGAAATACTATAATGGTGAAAAGGTTATATAAATTGGCAACCTTTCTCCACAAAATAGGGATGGCAATTTGCAAATACTTCTTCCCGAGAAAGAAATGAAATAAGAGCAAAAGATTAAAAAGAACCAGCATACATTTCCACACGCAGATTGTGGGTTATTCAACTGTTCTGCAGTCAGGCCCAACTTCGTCTGTTTCTCTTCCAACTCAGCTCAGCCACAGGTACAATTTTTGCAGGCTTTTCTTTTCGTACTAACTTCCCCAGTGGTCATTGAAATTATCACTAATTTGATCATCTTTATCTACTGGAAGCAATTCATAATTGTCCAAGGTCACTGCAACAATCTGAAAAGAATACCAAATGAACAAGAGAAGATAACCAAAACTGCACTCAATGTTATCAACCATGAATTTGCAAGTGCATGTGAGATATTTTTACTTAACATGCATTAACAAAAAGAAAAAACAATGAAGAGAATTGACAAAATATTATATTAACCTAGAGCACAATATAGAAGTGTGAAGATAAATTTAAAATATAACTATCGAGCTTGTGGACTCTTACATCATCAAAATCCATTGAAATATGTGAATGTTCTCCCATGAACCACACCTGTGCATTAAGATGAGCCAATAAGCATTGTTAACCATTACAGAAGTAAAATGTGCTGCATAGAACTTCAACATTAGACATGACGTTGAATAATATTGTGTAAACCAAAGCATCAACTTTATCACACAAGTAAATAGAAGATCTCATAAGCCTGGTTCAATGTTTTCAAGCTCCAGTTAAAAAGATATTCAAAATTATGTCATGCTTTTGAAAGATCTAAGAATCAGATTATATTGGAACAGCCAGAAGAAACAGCAGAGAAACATTAATGCATTATCTTTATAGCTTGTTTTGCACGTTTTATTTGTACCTAGTGTTTGTTCTTTCTCATTTGGGTCTATGAATAATGTTGAGATTCTCTGATTAATCTTCGCCTGAGGGCAATGTCAACTTATTGCATTGATATGTTGTAGGATTTATTAAGCCTACACAAGGGTAACTAACCCTTTTATTGTGATTTACTACTTTTTACTATTTTGGCTAAGGCCAGCCTAGCCACCTTCTTGGGGCTATATACAATACACTCCTCATTAATAAACCATCTCATTCAAGTGAATATTTTAATATTTTCCTAAGAGTACTCCTAAAATAGTTCACTTTCTTCATGGTTACTTGTTCTTGGCTATGGTTGATCTCTCTTAAGTGCAAAATGCTATGAGTAAATCTCTTGTGATCTAAATTAAGTGCTATTATAAATCTTCCATGTTTACTTGACTGGATTTTGGTTTGTTGAAAGTGCTCACCGTAGATCTATTATCTTCTTATGAATATCAACAACTATGCTATGGCATGCAACACGTCCACTCAATTAGATTGTTTATGGTAGTTAATGATGATAGCTCAAAAGATAGTTAACCCTTGACTTTCAATTTTTATTTGTAGTTTTGCAAAATGAAAATCAAGATACATGTACACCAGGAATTAGTACACTTAGGAACCAAAAAGTGATCATACATAAGCTCCCTACCTACATGAGCAAGGTAGCATATACACTTTGGTCCCAAACTGAAGACTATCTACATCTTACTCTAAAATGGGAATCCTTACTAAAAAGTAAATAGCTAAATCTGCTCTAAAACAGCAAATTCTTCCAAATTGAATGCCATGGTGAATCCATGAAAAGTTGCTCAACATCACTTCTATAAGAAGGAAAACAAATTGCATCCCATGTGGCCCTACCAGCCTGTTGAATCATCTGCTTGTCCCCAAACAGAACACCTTTCCAGTGCAGAGGGTCTACAAAGAGAACATTATACACAACAGCCATTCAAAATCCAAAATGAACAAAACAAATTACAAAATATGGATTGAAAGAATAGATGGGAAAAGTGACCAAGCTGATCAAGTTTGTAACGTTATTAAAGAGGATTCTATCATATATATTCCTTTCCAATGGATAAACTGCAAACCAACATTAACAGCCACCAGCCCCTGTTACTAACCAGAGGGCAATGAAGATCTTTTCGAATCCTCTTCAGAAAGAAAGCTTTCTTCATCTATCAGATCCTCCAAATCATCATTCATGTCTAGCTTTACGCCCAACGGGTCAGATTTAAGCAAACGCTCTTGTTTCTGCACAGCTTTATTTTTTAGGGAAAACGGCATGTGAGATATTTTCACTTAACATGCATTAACAAAAAGAAAAAACAATGAAGAGAATTGACAAAATATTATATTAACCTAGAGCACAATATAGAAGTGTGAAGAACCCGCACCTGAAATTGACATTTTATTATATCAAGTTCTCAAAAAAATCAAAAGTAACCCTGTATGAAACTGCGTGGGCCTGCTTACGTTACCTCTGGTTTGTAGAACGAGCCCTCGACGCATTTCTCCAGATTCAAGAACCCGCTATTAACAGTTCCACCTGTGCAGGAGCCGAATAGAGGGTTTCAGAGAATAAACATAAGTGCGAAATGAAGGAAGAGATAACAGTTAGGCGAGATGGAGGTCGAAGGCATGTCTATACCTGTAGGCCTATTGAAGGCATTTCCGCCATTCCACCATCCGGTCACCTTATGTTGCAGAGCCGTAGCTCACCCACCTCGGAACAACCAAATGAGCCTTACTTCGCCGAGAATTGCATTAACTTACCCGTCTACAATCCAAATCGTTGAGACCGTGGATCTTCTCGGATCCAACGGTTGAGTGGTTGCCAGATGCAAGGGTTCGATATCATTTCGAACAGCGGGTCATGAATACCTCCGCCCCTTCTTTGCAGAGAGGCCGATATGCAGGCGGATATCCAGGTAATGAGGTAGTCGTTTCCTGAACAAAGATGAAGTTCGCGAGGTGTCAGCGTCTAGTCGTTTTTTGAACAAAGACGAAGTTCGCCAGGTGTCAGCGTCAGAAGGAGTAGGACGACGAAAGGTCCCTTTCAAAGGAAGGCCTATCGGCCTAAATATATTTTAATAATTTGTGATTTATATAAATAACTAAAAATATTTATATTAACAAATTAAAAATATTAATAATTAAAAAATTAAGCTTTAACCATAAATAAATTTTAATTTCTATATTATTTTTACATCAATTTTATAGAAAGGAAAAATAATTGAAAGTAAAAAAACAATAATCAATTTTTCAATACGAGGGAGATTTATAATTCGTTTACTATTTAACATGAAATTGAGAGATATGCAAATAAATTATTGGTAATATATTATGTGTAATTCATTTTATGTCCAATCTAGATGAAATATTTAAAACAAAAATAGATTAATAACAAAAGAATATTGTTAGCCACAAATAAAAAAAATTAAAATCTATTTTCAATAACATATTTTTATACGATATATATAGAGATGTTATGTAGTTGACATATAATGTTTTCAAAAATACTAACAGCAAAAATAATTTAATGTGTGTGTATAGATAAATAGATAGATAAACAGGGATATGTGTATCACATTTGTTATATATATATATATATATATATATAATATATATATATATGTCTTCTTAATGTGGAGAATATAAATTATAAATAGAACATTCAGATTTTAATTATGTATATATTTTATAAAACAATTGAAAATAAAAAGAAAATCTTATTGTTAAAACATTTTATTAGTATTTTGCTCAAAATGAATGTAAATTCATAACTAAATATACTAAAAACTTAAAAAAATCAAATCACTCAATATTTAAACTTTTTTCTCAAAAATTTCACTAAAAATTTATATTTTAAATTAAAATAAATATATATTTATTTATAAAATTTTAAATCATTAACCAATTATTGAAAACCATGTAAATAATTATAAAAATTATGATTTCAATGCCTACATAAAATGATGCAAATGAACTACTAAGATACCTTTATGATAATGTTTAAGAGTATATAATCCAACATCATTTTCAATGTTTTTTTAAATATTCACTTGAATAGTCTATACCTTAATCATGATTTTTTTTTTGATGATTTACATTAGTACTTTCAGAATATTTTTTTGGAAGAAAGATCTTCATCTTTGTGAATGCCTTTAAAACCCTTACTAAGAGGAAATCTTTCCACATCCTCATCAATAGGTTTTAAGTCTTCACTTGGATCAAAATTATTGTCATTTCTTTTAAGTCTTCACTTAGATCATAATCATTGTCATTTCTTTTAATGTTTCGAAAGTTTTTCCTCAGAGGAAAAATTTCATTCGTCATGATTATTTCCTTTAGATTCCTCACTTGGAGGAACTTTTTAATCATCCTCATCAGTGTTGTTAAAATCTTTGCCTCTGGGAAATTCTTTATCAGCTTGAGTGAGTGTCTTTAAAATCCTCGCTAGGAGGAAATTATTCAACATCCTCATTAGTGCTATTAAAATCCTTGCTTGAAGGAAAATCATTATCATTGTTATCCATGTCAATAAATTCCTTAGACAAAATTCTTTGCCATCCTGATAAATGCATTTAAAATCCTCACTTGGAGGAAATTCTTCAACTTCCTTTCTAGTGCTATTAAAATTTTCACTTGGAGGGAACTCATCATCATCCTCATCCATTCTTTTAGAATCCTTGCTTGGAGGGAAATCATGATCATCCTCATCAGTGCATTTAAAATCCTCACTTGGAGGGAAATCATCCTCATCTTCGTCAATGGCTTTAAAATCCGCACTTAAATTAAAATCATCATCATCCTCATTGTAACACCCCATGGACAATTATTTATAACTTTTTCATTTAATTGTGGTAAAGAAACTAAGAGCCTAAGTATATGACTTTTGACGCAAATATTTACTTTTATTAATGGAAGAGAAATTATTTTGGTTGTGTTAGCATTATTTGTAATGTGTTAAGGGTTATCATGTGGAGCTTAACTCCTAACTATCACGGAAATATTTAGAATTAATTATGTCCAAGAAGAGGAAAGGAATGAAGAAAAAATTATCCTTTTTCCACTATTCAACATAATTTGGCAAAGACAGACCAATAGAAGGAGCCATGACTGGAATAAATTTCATGGGGTGGAATTTGAATAAAATAATTACAGGAGAGAAAGGAATTTTTTCTAAAGCATAACCAGTGGGAGAGAAAGACTAGATTGAACCCAAAAAAATGAGTAGGATGTTACTTTAAGGGCTCAGGAGAAGAGATTTTTGGAAAGTTCCTTAATTTTCTCTCAGACAAAGAGGAGAAGAGCTCAAGGGTAGCTAGCTAGAAAGGTCGCTTACAGATGGGAGGATCGTGGAATCCCTCATTACATTCCTAGGAAGAGCTTGTTCTTTGTTATTTTCAATTATTGTTGAATAATTAATCCACGAAAAACTTTGAAAATGAAAGGAGAATCAAACTTATATTGAAAAAGTACATTAAGAATATATATATATATATATATATATATATATATATATATATATATATATATATAGGGTTATAATGTTCTAGTTCTATAACCTATAGGCTTGTATGTGTTAGAGTTAGTATTTGTATTTCTAACAGGCAACAGGGGGCATAAAAGACTACAACTACATATTAGTAATAATAATATCATCAGAAGTAGTCAATAGACATGCAAGGTAAACCCTAAATTGGGAAAATCCTCAGAATACATATTGGGTTGTAAAGATAAGAAAAGTTTGAACGCATGAAAATGCTATGTTAAATTCGATTCTTGCCTTAGAAGGAAGGAAAGGAAATAGCGAAAGAATACTTGTGTATTAATGTTATATATATATATATATATATATATATATATATTATAAAAAATGAGCTAGGTTAGTTGCCTCAAGATCCCTTTAGACAATGGTTTGTCTACTTGTCCTCATAGTAATAGTCCTAAACTCAAAAGGTAATTAGGACACATAAAGAGTTGGTAGATCTCGTGATCAGTTCCACCAAGAATTATCGTCTAAATAATTTGTAAACAAACAAAACATAGCATGCTTATGTATTGGCTTATATACATATTTGTAAATATATAACTAGAAATAACACAGAGGTGGAGAAAATTTATTGTAGCAAAGAGACGAAAATTGATTAAACTATCTATTATGGAATATATAAGTATCACTTTGTCTTCTCCTTTGATAGGAACATTTATTTTGAATAATCCAATTTTTTTTATTAAATAAAGGAAATTGTACAAAGTATATCAAATAAATCATTCACCTAGACTTCATAGAGTATAAAAAACCAATATAATAACTACGAAATATGTATCTATATTCAAGAAGCAAGGAAACTAAAAAACAAATTAGGGGTTTCATAAATTGTAAACAATGGTATATTTTTAAAAGAAAATATTATGTTTATAATTTGCCTAAAAACATTAATAATTATTAATGTGGCCAGGTATTTAAGGTCGAGGCCATTTCATTGAAAATTACAAGAAATTTCCATACTAACTTTGCAAAGGACGCAAAAATAAAACCTTGGGTATTGTAAAAGAACTACACTTTTTTTCTTCTGAATAAGGCTACTTCTATATTAATACAAAAATATTTTACACCGAGACCATGACCTCGTAGAGCTAGCCCAAAATTGTGGCATGATTAAACGCAAAGCAAATCTGTGTGCCAAAATCCAGTAGAGTATTACCCTCAAGAACTGTAGAGAGCCTATTCATGAGTAAAGCAAAAATACAGAAAGCCCCATAGTTGTACATGGAATTGAGAATTGAACCTGAGCTATACGACAACCAAAACTTGGAATTGGGAATTGAATCAGAACTATACGACAACCCAGAAAGTGAAAGTAGACTTGGTAGCTGTGACCAGCTACATGACCCATAGTTGGAAACAGAGGTAAATGTGACTGCGACCGAAATTGGAAATTGAAGGTTGGCAGAGTGCCCTTTGCGTATGAAAAACTAGCAGTATGATCTAATGCATTTTTCAACATAATTAGGACAGTGATGAGTGAAACTTCTCGAGCTGGCAAAAATCCAATAGAACCAAAAGGAACCAACCTGCTTAAGCATCAGGAGAGGAATCAGGCGGCTCCTCGGTGATGCGACATCCATATTTGTAATCATCGTCGTCATCAGAGGAGCCCGCTGGATTCTTCATGCTTTGAGAAGACTTTCCTTTACCAGAGGCCAAAGCTTTGCTCTGATCGAGGTTTGCTTGGATGGGGCCTGGTTTTTCTTCCGCCGGCGTGTCTGAAGTCGCACTGAGGGAGCCAACACCTTGACTTGAATTGAGCTTGCTAAGCTCAATGGTGACCGTGGCCATGAAGGTAGAAGAGCCATGACTGCAGGGGGAACGTAACCAAGCGGCATTGGTCATGGAAAGGAAGGAGATCGGAGCTGGTATTTGTAAACCTCTGCCCCTACCCCGTCCGCTCTGAGTAGCAGGGTATCTATCTGAGCGAAGGTCTGGGCAAGAGGTTGAAGAGTCTGTCATGGAGGAGGCGGCCTAGCGCCCAATTTGCCCGCGAGAGCTGCCCCTTCTGCAACTCATTCATTGTCGCAGTTTTGGCATAGCTGGAGGGGTGGGATGATCTTGGCTTCTTGGAAGACGAAGGAAGCAATGAAGGGAAAAAACTAACTTGGCTTCAGTGCTCAGGGCAGCAAGCGGGTGGCGAGCATAAGAGCAGGGGAAACAGAGGATGGCTTGAGGGCAAAGCCAGAAGCTCCTCTAGAGATGCAGAGCCTGGTCTTCTCCTGAGAGAGGCCGAAAACAAGCCGCTGCAATTGCAATGGAGGAGGAGCCAGAGCGGAGAGGATAAACACAATTATGGTGGGTTGATAGCACCACGATCAAGAAATTAACCAGCGTAAATGGATGTATTGGCATCATTAAAGTCGCATTAAGCTGGAGCAGAGGAGGAGTTTTGACCAGAGCCGCGAGAGGATGTGTGGTGGTGCAGATCAACCACGTGCCCATCCAAACCACTGGCCACGTGCCTATGTTGTTGTCAGACACCCAAATCCAGGAGTAAAAGAACTACACTTATTATTGATAGAAATTTTAGATATCAAGGATGAACTACCAGAAAATAATAGGCATGCAAAATAGAAAAAAAAACTATGCATCCATAAACAGACTAAAAATCTCAAGAAGAATAGAGAGTTTTAGTGAAGAGTGTCTTTATTTCTAGTTAAATACCCTAAGCATCAAAGAACCTTGCAAGGGTTTTGTGTAGCATGGTCAAGTAACTTGGAAGAGAATAGAAATAATGTGACAACCTAGAAAAGTTGCAAACAGCGAGGAAAATCCATATAAATCTTATATAGGAGACAACCAAACCAAGGATACCTAGACTTGAGAGCATATAACTGCAAAAGAGGAGGAGGAAAATTATAATTCTCCAAAGAAAGATCTAGAGCATAGCCTCTAAAAAAAGAAAAATGAAAAATTTAAATGAAGATATTACCTTTCATTGAGAAGGACAGGGCGTCGCAACCCTACTCCTGAAGTCATGAATTTATAATGGTTAGAAAATAAAAATTATTTAAGAATTAATCGCAGGGTTAGAACAAACTATTGGAAATGTAACTAGTTTCGTTCTTCATAAGTGTTATTGTACTCATTTGAACATGTATATCTTATTTAACAAATAAAAGGAGAAAGAAAATTGATTATATTAAAGCATGGATTTCATACTTCGTATTGATGGTACTCTGGGTAAAATCATGTTCTTCATGCTTCTAGGGTCTGTTAGGTCATAGTATTTATTGTCATGAGTCAAGAGAGTCAACATTGTGATTATAAGACCCTTCTCGGAAAAATGTGACTTGTAAAAGAATTTATTTTGAGTCTAGAATGTCCTCAAAACCTCCAAAGTTCAAGTGGACCTTGGTAGCAACAAGTCATCCTAAAGGATGGAATTCGACCCCTTGGAAAGAATATAAATAGAAGTAGATTCAACCTTATTTTGCACTCTCTCACACAAAAGTTTGATCTCTCAAGAAAAGTTTGACCTAGCGTTGAAAAGACTAATAAGGCTAGCAAAAAGATCAAGGAAGGAATAAAAAGTCTTGGACAGTTTATTTTGGGCTCTATCCCTCTCACACATGCAAAGAGTTATGGTTTTTACAACTTCAAGGAAGCCCAAAATTGTAGGTTCGAATCGCAGGAGATCCTATTACAAATCAGGTTGTTAGAAGGTCACATATGCTAATTTGAACTTGTTAACGTTGGAAGACATTATCTTTCTCAAAGGAGGATCTCTTGAAGAACGATCTTGTGTCACAATTTAGGTTTATGCAATAGCTACAAGGTCAAAGTTGTAGGACGAAATTGTAGTGTTGAAGTTGAAGCTGGAAGTTAGTTGAAATAGGATTATTCCTTGTGTGATCTGATCTAGAAGGAAGGTCTGACTTTCTTCCTAGAGGAGGACTTGGTCTAGGATTTGGGTCCTGATTGTCTCATTTGAATCAAATTCTTTAAGAAGATAAGAGATTTTTGGGTTTCCCCTTGAATGGGTTTTGCCTTGGCTTGGAGCATAATTTTTGTGTCCATTGTATTTATTTTTTATCTCTTGATAATTGTTTGATGAAGAATATATAATAAGGAAAACATAAGAAGATAAATGAATTTCACAAGAATTTTTTTTTTTTTTTTTCTCGTTAAGACTATGCTATTCTATTATGTACATAAACAGGAAAACAGATACAGTCATGAGGTCATATTGCCAGAGGCCGAGGATGGCACTCTGGACTGACAGTGATCAAAAAAACATCCCACGCAGGGGCCACACCATCGAGACAAATCACCCGCGCAGGGGCCCTACCACAGAGACAAGTCACCCGCGCAGGGGCACCACCACTGAGACAAATCACCCGCGCAGGGGCACCACCACTGAGACAAACCACCCACGCAGGGGCACCACCACTGAGACAAATCACCCACGCAGGGGCGTTAAACCGTTGAGGTGCAGTAAGAGAAAAAATTGACATCCCACGCAGGGGCACAAAAAAGAAAAAGAAGACCTTCATAAGGATCCCTTGCAGGGGCATTGACAAACATTGAACAGGATAATTCTCGAACCAAACAGAAACAACCAAAACATACAGTAAGCCATTGTAGCAAACGTAGCAAATCATAAGAGAACCTGAGCAGCGTCTGAAGGGGAGAACCTGAGTGAACGGACAACTATTCGTCCGGCTCCTCCTCGATGATCCAGCACATACCTTCCGGGAGAGAGTCCCAAGCGGCCTTGTCCTTCTCTGGCATTGGTGCTGCCTGAGTCGAAGGTGGAATGTCAGCAGGCTCTGGGATAACCTCTGGCAAACCCTCAGCATCCCTAGAGCTTCCAGCCTGGTGCAACTTTGTGCTGGGTTGTTCCTCGCCCTCCTCCTTTGGTTCTTCAATAAAAAGGACCGAGACATGGGCGTTGATGCGAGAATTGCCCTGGGAACTGCTGAAGGAGAAGACTGCAGTTCCAAGCGCAGGTAGCGGAGCCGAGTCCAGATCTGGATTGCTGGAGTCCAGGAAGTGGCTCGACTGGATGGGATGAGCCTCTGCAACTTGATGGCATAGACATCGACAATAGCGGGAAGGGGGAGTTGCCACTGAGGGGCGAGAGGACCCGCCTCTGCTAGAGCCTCGACGGCTGAGAAGGCGCTGTCGAGGCCTGACCATGTTCCCTCTGATAGCAGGAAAACGAAACAGAGCAGGATAAGAGGAGTCGGAGAGATTGAAACGCCCTTCACCCACCCTCGCAGACCTGAAACCACCGTCAATTGCCAAAGGGACGACGTGAGCACCAGCTCTGTGAGCCGTCGACCATAAACCCACTTCCAAAATCTGAACTCGACCCAACACATTACATTCCATTCCCTCACCATTCTTATGCTCCTCTGCTCTTCCTCGAACTTCGTATGCCATAACTGCACTCTGAATTCGCATTTGAAACCCGGACAGAGCAATGAATTGCCGTCCCTTATCGCCCCTGCACCCACGCTTGAGATCCATGGTGGCGGATCGCAGTAAATGCGAGTCTTAAGCTTGGGGCTGCCCATGGTGACCATGTGGCACCGCATTCTCAGCCATCCTGTCACCCGCATCCGGGGTTTTCACAAGAAATTATTAAGGTTAAAGAAAATCTAAATTAATAGCTGCCATATTGCATTTTCCAACATGGTATTAGAGATAAAGTGGACAAGAGAAGGCAGTTGAGAAGATCATATTTTGGACACAAGGAATAGTCTGCCAAGGTAAATCACTTTCAAAAGGATCAATCCTACATCAAGATTTCATCAAATAATATTACAAGAATATTTTTTATCTCTCTTGAAAGGAGATATATTTAAATTCTCATTGGAAGACATCCTAGAAGGAAACATCAAGGAATCTTGAAGTTATTGTTTAAGGTATCCTAGAAGACATATTTCTAGGACCTCATTAAAGTCTCTTTGAAGATATTTAAAGCCTCAAGATAGTTGGAGACATCATCAAGGAAGGGAAGACTCTTAGTTGACAAATAAGTATCATGTTGTTATTTAATATCTAGATCTATAGGTCATATCGTTTCTTTATGCATGGAGATCAATAATATTATTGGATCAACAAATTTCCTAGCATATAAGAAAATGATTGATCTAACACTTACAGAACATGATTTAATCAAATATGTCTTTAGTGATATTGTTGAACCTAGAAAATAAAAGACTGAAGAGCTAGAAAAATATAAGAATTGAGAGTTGAGGGAACAAATGATCATTCTTGAATCCATTAAGGATCATCTTGTTCCATTTTTTATTAATTTGAAGACTTCTAAGGTGATGTATGATAATATTGTAAAGTTTTCCTCTATAAGTACATTCAATCAAAATATTTCCTTGAGAAACTAGCTATGCAGAATAAGAAAATCGAAGGATGAATACATGGCCTCCCATGTGATGAAGATTTTAAAAACAAGAGATTAGTTGCATGGGCTTGGGGAGACAATTTCAGACTCTTAAATGGCCATATGTGTACTAAATGATTCGCCACTAGAATGGAGCAGTTTTGCAACTAGCATGCACTCTAAGAAATATACTTCTCCTTCTAATGAGTTGTGGTCTCAATGCATCTTGGAAGAGACTAGGATCAAGGAAAAGGATGGCACTAAATCGAATGAACAATATCAATCCTTCATTGTAAGAATCAAGAAGTTGAATAAGGGAATGTTTGGAAAGTCCGAGAAGAAGTATGATATGTCCAAGGTTCAATGCTTTAGATGAAATGAATATGGACACTTTAAAATGGATTGTACAAACATGTAGAACAATAAAATAAAGGAAATAAGTGAAGCTCACAAAGTTGAAGAGAATGGAGAACCTGAGAAGAAGTCATAGAGAGAAGATATCAAATATATTTACTATTGAAGAAGGTGTCCTTGTTGTCCAGTTCTTTATGAAGTTTTCCTTTCTTTAATTTAGAATAACATGGATTGTTGTTTACTATAGAATATTTTTGTTTTTGTAATAGCATGTGATAGTAGAAGAGTTAGTATCAACTTGATTGAGTTTCTCTCTATGAATCATCTAGTCCTTAAAATTGAGAATATTGGAACATTTTTCATATTATTCAGCTATACATTATCTAACATTATGTCAGAAGTAGTCATTTTTATAAGATGGATTATCAAGATCCTATTAGAACCATCAATTTCAAAGGTTTTTGGAAAAATAATTATGACAAGGTTATTATATATTCCATATAGTATGGAAACAATACTCTTAAGTGATGGAGGAATGAAATTGGTCAATTTGAAGGCTCATTTAAGGTAAAGTAGCTAGATGATTGGATGAAAGCATAAATATGCATATTTGAAGTAACTCTCTCCTGGGTAAGACTTATATGTACAAAATCTTGTAATATGCTTGAAATGATTATATGATGGTTAAAAGAAGAATTTGACTTACTCTAAAATGAATAAATAATTAAGACTTTCTCACTAGGTTATATATAATAGTGAACAACATCTAGTATAGTCTCAAGAAGAAAATTATAACTTGGTAATCAAGCTCGATCCTTGGGCACTCTAATGCTTGAAGGAAGATTCTTGTGGGATAGATCATGAGGATGTTTTTATGAGAAATCCATCATAATGAGGTAAGTCTAATATTAATAGTTTCTTATTAGTTATCTAGTAAACATTTTGTTTTGCTACATACAAGGATATTGTAGGAATATATTAAGAATATTGAGGCAAACATAAGATATGCTATTGGGAAATTATGAAGTCAAGATGTTTTCATTTTGGGATTAAAAGGTAGCAATTCAAGAAGATAACTTGAAGTTCAAGCTCAAAGAAAGATCACTTTCATGAGGAAGATATGATTAACTTGAATATTGGTAAGGCTCAATATAATTCCTTCATCTATGAGAAGAAGAAAGTGATGTTTAAAATTGACATTGTCGCAATATTTAAGGAATAAGATGGCTCCATGATACCCAAGAAGGAGGAAAACTTGATATAATGAGAAGAAAACTCAAGAGGGAGCCATGTAGCTATCTCCATAAAGAACAAGTGGCTTATACTCTTATGGAAACAAGCTAGAGAGCTTGTGGTCGATTTCTCAAATTGAAAAAGAAGTCAATAATCTCCTCTAAAGTTGAGATGGAGTAAAGCAGTCTCCTTAAACATGACCAAATATCTACTCCTTAATCCATAGGGAACGAGGATATCCTCTTTGGTTGAGAGGGAGTGACGATGGACATCACATGTGCATTATGTTCATGTGTCATGCACTTGACCAGAACTAAGAGTCGTAAGTCTAAGTGAAGGACATGTAAAAATAATGGTGGAGGATTGGATAAGCATATGTGGTTTCCTTGAGGATAGACAGTACAAGAAATGAAAGATATTGACACTCTTTGAGGATAAGATGGATATCCAAGACAAGGGTTGTTGAAGAGTATTGGTATTCATTGAAGAATAAGGGTAAAAAATCCAAGATAAGAATATTACTAAAAGGACATACCAAGTGAACATATGGATGGGGTATGTGCCTCAGAGGTACTAAAATATCTCACATAAAGCCTCCTAGCATAATGCTCTAGAATGGAGTTGAGCTTGACTAGTTGGACCTAAAAAGAAGTGATGGTCATAATGTTGATGCTTAAAGTTGGCTTATCAAGCTGACTCTTCTTA
The DNA here is from genome assembly GCA_031772625.1 of Pinus tabuliformis. Taxonomy (NCBI): domain Eukaryota; kingdom Viridiplantae; phylum Streptophyta; class Pinopsida; order Pinales; family Pinaceae; genus Pinus; species Pinus tabuliformis. Next base: position 682,914,186 of record CM062809.1, read on the forward strand.
TGAAAACTCTTCACTTTGAGAATGATTTTGTACTAGCTGTACAATTATCAATACCTCCCTAGTTAAGAGGGAGTGTTGGAAATGTAACTACTATTGGAAATATACATTTCAATATGTATATATTATGTAACAAACAAAATAAGAAAGCAAATTTGTTATTTTAAAGCATGGGTCTCATGCTTCTTATTGATGGTCTTCTAGGTAAAAGCATCTTCTTCATGCTTCTAGGTTTTGTTAGGTCATAGGATTTATTGTCAAGAGTCAAGACTGTCAACATCATGATTATGAAACCCTTCCGGGAAAATATACCTTCTAAAATAATTTATTTAGAGTCTAGAAAGTCCTTGAAACCTCTAAAGGTTATTATTAAGATTCTTTATATATTCTTTCTTTAGTTTGTCATGAAATTACCAAAAGCAGCAGCACATAAAACAATGGACACAAGATGTAGGCACATGCCAAGGTAAAACCCCCCTCAAGGGGAAAACCCAGTCAATGTAATTCTTCCTTTCCATAGTATTCTTTGAGAATGTTCGCCCTAGACGAAGACCAAAACTTCCCTCCACACCAAGTTAGCCTCCAAAAGTTTAACCTTTTCCCAGTAACTTTGACCATGTAGAACTTATAGTAACTAATAGCTACCAACAATAGTCCAACTTGGAAGACTTCGATCTCCCAATCTAGAGCATCAAACAAACAAAGACCACCACCAAGATTTCAATTTTACTTGTATCCTTTGACTCACCCAAACTCACATTCACTTTGGCTTCCTAGTAACAAAATTTCCAACCAACAAGAGAACTTCATACTTCTGGCCAACAATAAGAGTTTTCTATACTTCTTCCCAAAAAAAAGAATATAAACTTGATGAGAAGTGATGCTCCAAATGAATTCAATTTCCTTCTTTTTATAGGCTTCTTGTGGGGTCTAATAGGGTCCTTAGGCCGAAATGATCTTCTCTTAGGATGACATGTTGTGGATGTTACATAATTCATATTTGACTCAATACTTAACCTTTTTACATGATTCAAAATCCCAGGAAGGGTCTCTTTAAATTTACAATAATTCTATAGACTCAAAATAAATCCTAGAATTCCTCAATGGGGAATTTTACCTAAAACACGATGACCCAAGCATGAAACCCCTTCTTTAATAAATCACAATAATAATAATTCTTTTCTTTATTCATTTGGAAAAGTACATTACATGATGAATCAAGTACATTATTGAAGATAGAACGTAGTTTATTTTTCCAACACAAAGTACAAGTTGGCCCTAACATCTACAATTCATCCTAAAGGAGGGAATTTGACCCTTTGACCTCATTTCGCACTCACTCACACATAATTTGATCTCTCAAGAAAAGTTTGCTCTGAAGTTGAGATGACTAAGAAGGTTAGAGAAAATATCAATGAAGGAATAAAAATTCTTCGATATTTTTTTGGGGCTCTACCTCTCTCACATGTGTGAAGAATTAGGGTTTTTACAGCATTAAGGAAGGCCAAAATTGCAGGTCCAAATTGCCCCATCAGAGCAGACATCCACATTACTTACACTAACTAGTAGCTTCAAAGTGGTCAAAACATATTTAATAACAAGCAATATGGACAAAGGCATCATACAACATAGCATAACAATATTATATATATGTGAATCCTTTACAATGTGGATGGGTCTTGTGATAGGTCCATAAAATCTATGATGAGCCACAATAGTATTATAATACATCATGAAACGAGTTAATAATCTTATTACAATCAATCAAAAACATAGAAACTCTTCAAACTATAAGACACAATGATTTTGTAGAGTGAGTCCCTTTATTAACATACATCCTCCATGCAGTCAATAGGACCCTTATTTTAAATATATATATAAAGCAAATGTTCAACATAGAAATATGATATCTTGATCTATACAAAATTTCTAGCGAGAATTTCATGGTAAAGAAATTCGAGCCTAGTGGTTTTTGAAAAATATAGATAAAGATTGGAAATGCTAAAAAAACAAATATTATTATTCCTTTATTTCCTTTCAACAAAATATTTTATTTCCTCATAAGACGTCATGTATACATATGTACTACTAGGATTAAAAAAAATATCTCTTGCTCTTCATAAATAAACTGAGGAGAATATATGAATATTACACTCATCAATGGCATTAAAATCCTCACTTTGGAGGGAAATCATCTTTGCCATCATCCATGCCTTTAAAATGCTCACTTGTAGGGAAATCACCATTATCTTCATTGGTGCATTGAAGGTCCTCGCTTGGAGGGAAATCATCATTGACCTGACTAGTGCCCTGAAAATCCTCACTTCGAAAGAATACTTCATCATCCTAATCAGTGCTTTGAAAATCCTCGCTGGGAGGAAATTCTACATCATCCTCATTAGTGCTTTTAAAATTTTGCTTGAATAAGGAAATTCTCCATCATCCCATCAATGATTTTTAAAATTTTGCTCAAAAGAAATTCATCATCTTCATCCATAGAGGCTATGAGGAAGAAGAGGACCATGCATTTGATTTTTTTGGCTGCATTCCAAGTTATGTATGCAATTAAACCCTAAACGGAACACGAGGATTGAAGAAATTGACAGGTAAACCCTAAACAGGAAGAGAAGAGCGACGTCTACAAGTAAACCCTAAACAAGACACGAGGATCAAAGAAATTGACAGGTAAACCCTAAACAAGAAGAGAAGAGCAAGGAAAATTCACAGTTCGTAGTACAAACTTCCATTACACTATGTATATATAGGAGAAGGGAGAAAATTTCACAGGCAAGATTAATCTTTTTGTTGGAAATAGTCTACATGCATTGTGTATGTGAGTTAGTTCGAATTTAGTTTATATTTGGGAAACGTTAATTTAGTGTGAGCTTGTATCAACAATTTGACTTAAGTTGAGTCAAGTCTACTTAAAGTTTGTCATGGACATAATTCCATAATTAAAATTATTATAGTGTTTGTTACCAAGTTAAATATGTGAGTTAGTTCGAGTTTAATTGTTTAATTTATATTTGAAAATTTTTAATTTAATGTGAAATTGTATCAACAAGTTAACTCAAGTTAAGTCAAATGCATTTAGAGTGTGTCATAATTCCATAATTAAGATGATTAGTATGTGAAAGGCAAGAGAGACAAATCTATATGTAAAAAAGGTTTATAAATAGATATTTATTTTGTGTGAATTAGTGTTTTTCCTGCTCTTCTTTTCCATCACTTTTGACGATTGCCATCAACGACCTTGTGACACTTGCCCCATGTTCTTGGCCAAAATGGTAGAAATCTATGTATCGAAAATCGAACGGTTAGGGCCATGGAACATATTTCTCAGTTACCTTCTCAACATTCACCATGAAGTTAGGCTTTTTTGGAAGTGTTAAAGACACATTATAACTTAGTTTAAATGTTCAATTGAGGTTAACTGATCTAGGCGTGAACAACATGACCAAATTCACCTCTATCAAATATAAAAAGGGTTTAATGTTAATTATTTTTCTTATTAATATTTAATAAAAATTGATATATATTTTAATAATAAGATAAATATTATTTTGATTTTAAAACTAGCATTTGCACCAGATGTTGCAAAGAAAACGTCGTAAGGCATAAAGTGCGGAAATCCATTATCCATGTAGTGTGCATTATTCAACAAGGTGGATCTCTCTAAATTTTTTGCAAGCATTTATGTTGTTGCATTGCTAATTTATTTAGAATCTACTACTACCTCCTCTTCTTGGAATATTAAATTTCTTATCACCCCATGATGACAATCACTCTAGTTATTGGCATCACAATTTTTTCCACTTTAGTGGCTTTACCTTCAACCTAAAGAAACATGAATTTGAGTCACTCAATTAAAAAGAAATTTCTAAATTGCTATTTATCAGGTTTTGAGTAAAAACAATTAATAACTCATATTTACAACACTTTAAATATTTACAACCTTTTAAGTCTTGTATTTATAACTCATATTTATAACCCTTTAAAATGAAACTAAATATCTATATTTTTATTAATAATAAAAATAATCTTCTTTATAAAACTGAAACTCACATGCTACTCCTATATATTTATCTTATATTTAATATTCAGTGTCCATCAATTGAATGACAAGATGAAAGGTCAACTTAATTGCACATTTTTGAACTCCTTTGTGGGAATTCATGTCCCATTAATTTAATGGCAAATTGAAGTTTCAAATACAATACACATTTTATACCAAATTCAAAGAGTTCATGAAAAAACTTTCAAGGTTTTAATGGATCTAGGTCATTTGTATTTTCTCTCATGTTCTGGGTTGTTTGTATTTTCTCTGATGTTGACTATACTAGCAATTGTCCCAAAAGGTACAAACCTTAATGTCCTTTTAATGATCAAGCCTTATGTGAAAACAATCATATTGATCCACTAGTGTACATTGATTTGTTACATTTGTCTTGGTCTATAATAGAGGTGTAACAAATATGCATTGGAATCCTAGAATTTTAAGCATATAACCCATTAAAACGTGACTTAAAAGTTTAATTGGTAATTATTTATTCAGTAATTTGTACATTGTTAATTGCAATTTCTCTTGAAAACCAATGTTTATATCAAAATTTTAAAAATTAACACTCACTTCTCCCGTAGTCTGGTGTTTCTTTATTTGATCGTGGTACTCAAGATTGCCTTTCTCCAAAGTATCAAATGTGAAGATGATATCTTATGTGTTTCCGCTTTCTCAGTAGGTTCATGTGATTATTATTATTTTTGGTGTTAATGTTTAGGTTTTTTTATTCCCATCCATTATTTATTATCTAAACATTGATGTTTGAAAATTTGTAAGTGGCTAGTGCGGAAATTGCAAGGTATGTTGAAAATTTGGTTATCTAGTAAGCTTAGAGTCATTCTTGAGTCATTATCTTTACCATCTCAGGAAGAAGAAGAAGAAGATAAGCCTATTGAATTGAAAAAGAACCCTAAAAAGTATTAGGATCCATGGGTCATTTCTTTGCATCATGTAGCAAGGTAACATGGCTAATTGATTATGCCACATGAAGAATTAGCCTTTGCCAATATTTAGGCTTATAACTAGGTGATTTTTTCTACTAATATTCTTATACCAATTTACCATGATAATTCTCTTTTAAATTAAAATGTCGTTTGCAGGCTATCGCGGGAGCCGAGCGTTTGCTTCGTGAAAATATACCTTCAAGGTTCCTTAGGTGGATAGCAGAGCTACTATACTTGACATTGGCAGTGTCTAATAGTTTTTCTAGCCCAAAATCTGCTATGTATGGCTCCATGTCAAAGCCCAGAAGGATGTTGCTTGGCTTAATATTTGCATGAACAAACTTCCTTTCATGTAAATAAGCCAGGCCTCTGGCTACTCCCCTTGCAATTTTAATCCTGGCCAACCATGGCAGATAAAAGGAAGAGTTTGGTGACCATCCTGCAAGATTAGAGAGATATAGAGTTAGTCAAGGGATCTGAAAAGGATAGGCCACTAAGAACCTTAGAAGCTGAATAAGATGATCAAGATTAGCATGCAACAAGAGGAGAATAACAATTCCAACCCTACATGATAATGGACTCCCTTTTGCAATGATTACAGAGAACTAGATTTGGTTATCCAGAATGTTGAAATTGAAAAGGAATCAATACTCTTTGATAAGCAAGGAAAGCATTATACTCGACCTCACGGAACTCAGTTGGCAAAATTATCAATAACTAGTTATAACAAAATACAAAGAACTCAGTGAACAAAATGACAACTATCCAATTTAAATGAACCACAAAGAACGTGGTGATAAAAAAGATAAATATCCATCTTAAAGATAAAAGAGAAATGAAATAAACTGCAACATATCCTTGAAACAAAACAAAAGGGTTGATATATATTCTAAGGAAGAGAAAATAAGGATAGACTCTACAAAACAGTAATATGGTATAATGGACCTACTCAATATAGAACAGTAGAAACATTCCATAGAAACTGATATAAATACTGCAGCCAATTGTTCTCCAGCTAAGTAAGAAGATGTTATGTAGAATAAGATACAAATACAAGCATAGGGCCACTTGTCTTATTTCATGGTCTTCCTAAGAAGGCTTATGAAGGAAGTTGTGTAGCATTCTCATGGTTTTGATAAATTATCATTTGTTGCTGAGATGAACATGTATATGTAAATATTCTAACCTGAAAAAGGAGCAGTTTCTTCTTTGTATATGCAAACTATAGCTGAACTAATAAATCTAATTTTCAATATTGATTTGCATCAATTTCTTTTGGTCCAACCAAAAATTAAAATCCGTCCCCTGCCATTGCAATAATAATACACCATATATCACCTTCCCATTAAAACTGAGAATGAGCTGCAAGTAAACTGTGAGAACGCGGATGCCTCATAACCATGGAGTTAAGTTTGATCCCTGAGTTTTTCTACAATCCTCAACTGTAGAAACATTGAAATTTTTAAGAAGGCTCTGGAGATTTCATAAGCAGCTAAGTTGACAGAAGAGTTTGTTTGAGTCCCAATCATAGATGTGTCTATATGAGTTATGTCAATGTCTAAGTAGAGCTGTTGAATACGGAATGTGGGTGTAAGTCCTCATCTCTGTCCAACTTATGTCAAAGCAAGGATGCTACATAGGAAGAAAGAATTGGTTAATCGGTTGTGGATGATGGCATTTTTTCTAGAAAATGCAATACCTCCTTCATTGATGGTCTCTTTTGAGGGGAAGCAGAAGCACAATTTGAGGCAATGCGAATCTACATTTTTGACAAAGAAAAATCAATAGAAGTCAAAAACAATTATGGATCCAGAATTGCATCTCAACATAGAGGTGTGCCTCGCTGTCTAGCATGTATGAGTGGATATCACAATGAGACTTTTCAGAACATTAGATACCTCAGTGTTAGACAAGGGATGAACAAAGAGGATAAAATGGAGACTTCTGACTTATTTTAAGTTTGATACATTATGAGTGCTAAATGCTTTTTCTAACCCTAGCATCGCTTCTGATCCTAAAAGAATTCCACAATGTTCTGATTTTTATTGAGAGTTGAGAAACTGTTAAAACATGGGTACAAAATCATAACGTTAAAGAGGAGTATACTCTAAATATAATATTTATCCCACGTGTCTACCTAGTCCTGCCAACAAATCTAAAATAGAATGAATTTTCACTACCTATTTCTAATGTCAGACTCCCTCCGCCCAAGTCAAGGTGTGTCCATAGTCACTGCAATTGCCTTAAAACCGGCCCTCTCCTCTCTTCTAACAAGTTGTGCAAAAACATTCCTATTCTTGTAAACCTAACAACAATGACATCTAAATTTTAACACCACTCATACATCAACATTTAGTTAACCCAACGCAATATAACTGATCTTGCCATTGGTTTAGGATCCTATAATACAATTGGATGGATATGAACTCAATTACATCTCAAAAAACATGGGAAGACAATCATATGGGTGGAAATGATAAACTTACATAAATTTGAAAAAAGCGAATGCCTAGTCTAGTTGAAGCAACCTCTTCAACACTTGATGTAGCCCATGAAGAAAGCGTCTATAACAAATATGTCCAAGCCTCAATTTTTATCAACACAACAAACTATTTCAAAATCCAAAATCATTATAATTTCTTAAATCCTTAATAGCTAGAAGGAAATCAAAACATTCAGAAGATCTATCCCACAAAGAGAAGACCAATGCCCAAACATTAAACACTGATGTAAATTTCTTAAACACGAGAGAAGGCATCTTATAAGAAATTAAATAATATAAGGTGCAATAGAAGTATAGTTTGGACCTTAAAGATACTCACATTTGAAAAAGCCCTGCTCAACTTCTGTAGCATGTTAACAAGTGCATGACTTTGAACAAGTTGCTTTCCAACACTATAAAAGCCTTTGGTGGATGTTGTTACAGTCACCAACTTTCCATTGCAAAGCTTCACCTCAGGGGAAATGGCATGAAAAATATAAGAAATCTACAGAAGAAACAATTCAGTCCCTAGCCATTATGGAGGTGAAGCTAAAAATTAGTGCAAGATTGGATAAGAAGTGCTCACATCTATAGAAATTTGCAAAAGCCCTGCTCAACTGCTGTAGCAAGTTGACAAGTGCATGACTTTGAACAAGTTGCTTTCCAACACTATAAAAAACTTTGGTGAATGCCGTTACAGTCACCAAATTTCCATTGCAAAGCTTCACCTGTATATCAGGGGAAATAGCATGACAAATATAAGAAATCTACAGAAGAAACAATTCAGTTCCTAGCCATTATGGAGGTGAAGGTCAAAATTAGTGCAGGATTGGATAAGAAGCGCTCACGTCTATAAAAAAAAATCTCCATGACGTTTGTCTTCAACAGATTGCCTTGTGGACTTCCTTATGACTGTACATCCCAATGTCATTAGTCACTAAAATACTATTCGTAATTCACTTTTTTTCCCTTCAAAGTTCTAACTCATAAGCTCCAAAGAAAATCAACAAATTAAATTTGGCAATGTGCACATTGTTTGCCATGCTTCACAGTTCAAAATTTTTAGGAATATTTGCATTACAATCAAATAAAGAACCATAGTTTGATGGCTTGAAGAGTACATGCAAAATCTTTCAACATCATATCCATATTTGTATGGGATATATCCATTCTCGTAATATTTCTATTATACACAAGATTGGAAACTACTACTTTCAAATTATAAAAAATTGCAGGGAACAATATACTAACATTGGATAGGAGGCAATAGATGTGAGAACGAGAAGAATTCATAGGGCTGGCCAAGTGTTATGAAACCAGCTCACAAAAAGATAGAAAAGAGAGATCCACGCCTTAGAATTCAGCCTCTTCGAGGGGGCAACCTCCTTTACATTACATAAATGAACAATTCTTGGATGATACAAATGAAAATACCTCCTTTCTATATATAGGAGTCTAAGTGGTCCCAATACAATCAAAGCCTACATAACAATAATATTGTAGGGCACAACAATAACAATAGTGGGCTTCTATGTGGCACAATAGTAACAATATGGGCACTACATGGGTACATCAATATAATAAGTGGGTTATACTAATAACAATAAGGGGTTAGACTAGTAGTATAGGGGCCTAACATGCCCCTCTCCTTCAAAAAGCATTGTCCTCAACGCTTGAGTAGTTCTTGATGCTTCTATATAAAATTCTTGTCCTCCCATGTGGAATATTCAGCGGGTAAGTTCTTCCAGTTGATGAGATACTCTGAAATTGATCGATTTCGTAGCTGTCGGGTTCTTGTTTCTGTGACTGCTCCAGGTTCCAATATGATTTTTCCTTCCTCTTCAATTTCTGGCAATATTGCTTGAATTGGGATCTTTTGCAACTTTTGAATAAGTGGCCATACTTCTTCGTTCTTCTTCCATTCATCCGTTGCTTCGTTTATCCAATTTGGTTGGATAATATAAATAGCACAAAACAATGCTTCCACATCCTCATCCTTGAAGCATCTTCCCATTCGGTAAGGTCGCCATTTTTTAAGTGCATGTAGTATTGCCAACATTTCCTTCTCATAAATAGCTTGCTTGAGATGTAGCAGTAAAAATACCCAATCACTCACATCAAAACATTTTTCACTACGATGTTGATCTACCTGTTGTTTCATTTGATTTTGCACCGAAGTGGCGTTATCCTTTAAAAGTTGGAGAACTTGCTGTTGATGCTCGATATGATCTTTCTCTACTTGAACCTTTTTCTTCTTGATATGTCCTTCTATCTTTTGAGGAGCGGCAATTTCTTCTAGTCCTTTACAAGATATGGTCGGATTCATTTCTTGATGCTCGATGTGATCTTTCACTTCTTGAACATTTTTCTTCTTGATGTGTCCTTCTATCTTGATAGTTTGAGGAGTGGTAATTTCATCCATTGAATTACAAGATATGGTTGGATTCATTTCTTCTTTCTCGATGTGATCTTTCACTTCTTGCACCTTTTTCTTCTTGATATGTCCTTCTATCTTGAGAGTTTGAGGAGTGGTAATTCTTGCCAATGCTTTACAAGATATGGTCTGATTCATTTCTTCTTTCTCTGGGGTGGTGTCCTGACGTATATCCTCTTCTTTTGATGTTTCTTGATCCTTTTCTTCCTCCTCTTCATATTCTATGTAAAATAATTTCTTCTCAGCACACCTATGACCTTTAGTGCATTTGCTATCACAATTGTAACAAAGCCCTTTTTCTCTTTTTTCTTCCAATTGTTGTGGTGTAACCCTTGTAGGTTGTGGAAGGCTGGGAGAAACAACACTTCCATCTTTATAGTTGTGAGGGGTATGCTTCCTGGTTTCCATAATTTTGCTTTCCATTATGTCACAAAGCCCTTTTACTCTTTCCAATTGTTGTGGTGTTGCTCTAAAGAAGGTGTTGCTCTTTATATCCTCATAATGTGCTATCATTTCCTCCGTGAAAATTGACCACGTAACAAGTTTTTTACGAGAACAAAGCCCTTTGTACCATAAAAATTGATCTGGTTCTAAATATGAAGATGCAATACATACCTTTTGTAACAGTTGTACACCATGTATATCAAAATATTGCTCCATCTGAAGTATCCAATTTACCGGATTCTTGCCATCAAACTTCCTCATCTTGCTTTTTCTTGATTTTAGGAGCTCTACCTTGAAACGACTGTAACTCTGTACTTTCGGATCTTTAAGTTCTAAACTTGTGACCTGTAGTACCTCTCTGTGTCCTCTTTCCAATGCCACAAGTATGATCCAAATTGGATTCTCCAAGAAAAAGTTATGCATAATTTCCCGCAGTGACCTGATTATAGACTAGTTCAGTAGAGCGAACTTGTATGAAGTGCCACGTGTCACTATTTCAACCTTTGACTCTGAAAAATATATAGATAGAAACTACAGTTTGTCCTCTTTCTGTACCTTCTTACGAAATTTCAATCCGATGCTTAGAAAGAAAGTTATGACGATTTTCCCCAGGTCACCTGTTTTGAGTGTAATTCAGGAGTCTGCAAAAAGACCAACTTCCGCAGATAATATCTCCGAAAATATCGCGCGAAACAATCTGAAATTCGGACCCAAGGTTCAACGCCAATTCTTCTCAAATGGGTTTTTTTTGCGACTTCTGAAACGTCACAGAAAGAACGTTATAGCGAAAATGCCACGATGACCTGTTTGGAGCAGCGAAACCCTAGAATCCAAAGCTCTGATACCAAATGTTATGAAACCAGCTCACAAAAAGATAGAAAAGAGAGATCCACGCCTTAGAATTCAGCCTCTTCGAGGGGGCAACCTCCTTTACATTACATAAATGAACAATTCTTGGATGATACAAATGAAAATACCTCCTTTCTATATATAGGAGTCTAAGTGGTCCCAATACAATCAAAGCCTACATAACAATAATATTGTAGGGCACAACAATAACAATAGTGGGCTTCTATGTGGCACAATAGTAACAATATGGGCACTACATGGGTACATCAATATAATAAGTGGGTTATACTAATAACAATAAGGGGTTAGACTAGTAGTATAGGGGCCTAACACCAAGTTTAGAGGGAGGACACATTCCTGTCATATCCCCTTTATCTGTGGCCTCTTTGGTAGCTGCCATGGCCTCAGATTTCCCCTTTCGAGGATTTTTTTCTACCTTCACCCTTAGAAGAATGTTGGTTTGAGTTCTCCTCTCCATCATTTTCTTTTTCACTAGCCTCAACCTTAACTTCAACTTTTTGAAAGGTCTCTGGTTTATTGTCTTTTCCATCCTTGTTTTCTTCTTTTCTTTCTTTATAGCTAGGTAAGATTTCTTTACAGAAACATTGTTGTTTTGTTCAGCCACATTCTCTGTCATTAAGTGAGCTGATTCTTTTCCACCTCCCTACCCAGACTGAGGTTCCCCTTGCTTTCCTGAAGAACCAAAGCATGTTGCACAAGAAACAATGTTAAGTAATCTTCTAATGTGTGCAACTGCATGCTCTTCAGTGTAGTCCTCTGCAAAGGAAAAATAAATGAAAATCATATATAAAGTATTATGCAAACTTTGAGTATAAACAATGCATATGCTTCTTTGCATATATATTTGAAGCACATATGCAAGTAGAAATTCAGTTTAGATCACTTCAAGAAACAAGAGAACAATTTTCTAATATTATGATTTAACATTATTTCTGACCCCTTTTCAAGGTAAAAACATTTATATTTTAAAGAAAGGCAAGACAAAATTTCTAGTTATCTCCCCTGACTTGTTCAGATGGGGGAGCAGAGTTATTGGTTACCTTCTACAATAGTAAGGGCTCAGGGCTTCATGGTTGCAACATCTGATAAGTCCCTCAACCTGTTGCTACGAACCTAGTATAATTAAAGTTTTTACCAAGTCATGGATACTTCAAGAAAACTAAGATGGCCAATGTTGCCATGGTCACACTTAAGCTTTACAAACTAATAATAGAACCAGTTTCACTGTACATGGCTATTTCTATCTTGACATGAACACCTGTGTTGTTAATGCAAGTAGGGTCATACCACATGATATCCTGAACAGAACCAGTCAATTGCAATCCACCAGCCTGTCAAACAATCCCATTATTTATGGAGCTTCTGAAATACTGATTTTCTTACCTCATCGGATAAAGAATAGTTGGTCAGATGGCATGTCTCCACATTCACAACTAATAATAGGCATAAATCAAGAATATAGTCTGTGGAAATTCCCTGTTTCCATAAAACAAAGATATATTAAAATCTACTGTCAAACCAAACATAACTATCCATAGGTCTGGATGCTGCAAGATTGGAATATATTCATCATAATTCTTAAAGCTGGATCGAACATCTATGACAAGACTTATGTTACCACCTACCGCCATAAGCACTGGATAATATTTTTTATGAGATAGCATACCTTTAAAATAACTTGAGAATCATCTGGAGTGTTCAACTGTGACGTCTAGCACAGTAGGCAGGATTGCAAGCAACAAACGATACCACATAGTCATTGGTTGCCACCCTAACAATTTCTTATTTTTAAAAGTAAACGGATACCTCATATTTTTATTGATATAAAAGTATTAAGATCAAATGAACTTGTGAATAGCCAAGAAGCTACCTACAACTGGTCTTTGCCTTTTCAACCAATTAATCACATCGAGATCAGAGAGAACAACCACCAAAATGTAATGACAGGGCATCAGAGAGTAACCACAACAATATAAGAACATCTAATATTACCATATAAAAGAAATTTCACAAGGACACTTTATGAAGATGAGTAAAGAGAGATTATGAGTCAAAGAGTTTTGACTCGGACAAGGAGCAGGAAATTTTGGTGAAAATTGAGCCTTTGGAAGCTGAAAAAATTTATGAATTAAAAAGATTTGACTCAGACAAGAATCGGGCAATTTTGGTGAAAAGTGAGCTTTTGGAAGCCGAATTACAGATGGTAGCTATAAATCCCTTGCCAGGGGTGGACTGAGTTAAAAGAAAAAGAAAAAAACAACAACAAGATTGAGAATTTCTTTGTAAAGTGGATATTTTTGAATACCTAAAAGAGTATCTATTTGTATTTACTACATACCCTTGAAGAATGTGATTTCCATTATTTTTTATTTAGGTTGTACTACATATTTTTTTTAAATGATATTTGTTCCTTTCTGTCAAATAGAGGATTTGCAATACTTTTCCTTGAAAAAGGAAAAAGGAAACCACTCAGGTTGTAGAACACCATCATTTTTTATCAGTAACTGTACATCGATGTATGACATAAAAAAATTTGACTCCTAAAGATGAACAGACAAAATTTTAGATGTTTGAAAGCAGTTGTTTTGCAAGCTTTATGTGCAATCTCTCACTTGAAAGGGATTGGCGTTAATGAGATAGACAACTAGCATGTTGAGATAGCAAACTTGTTGGTGAGACGGATATTTCTGTCAGATCTCCAGCTCATTGGTCGTTCATCATTTAGGGAACATCCAGCTAATTGGGAGTACATCAATTGGAGCATTGGGGGTTGTTTGTGAATCATATATAGAGCTCCAAAAAATGGCATTGGAGCTTTCATCTTGGGGCAGCCCTGGTGAATTATATATGAAGCTCCAAATATTGCCAATTATATCAACTACCCATCTATCAGATAATGTTACTATTGTGCGAAGTAAACTGTTCGTTTGTTTGTAAGTAATGTACCAAGAGATGAGACCGTGAGAAGGAGAATCAAGTGTCTTCTTTATGGCTTCCTACATGGGCTAGCCATGGATATAATGAATCCTCTCCTCTCACTTCCTGGTATACATCCTTACCTCTTGTGTTATCTCCACTTGCATTCAATCCTCAAAATTTCCAGCAGAATGCATAAGTGATTAAATAAAGAAAGCATCATCAAGAAGCAAAGAGTGAAGGCAAAGGTGGATTATTTTGGCAATAGTAAAAGGGGCAATGCCTGTCTTTGAAATATTTTAAGGAAATTATAGATGAATTTTAAAATAAATATCAGCAGTATTTTCAATCTATAAAATTAATGAATGAAACATCACTGGTTTTAGATGTTTTGTTTTTTCAATTAAGTGCAAGTATTCTTAAAGACAGCCATTTTAGTAGCTGGCTTCTAGCTGTTTGAAGCTCAAATACTATAAATGCTATGTAACTAAAGGTTTTCATCATGAAAACCCGAGTTTGAGAGGACCTTTTGAAATGACTTAAGTGTTATCCTTTTTTGCAGTCAGATTGAAAGAGAATGTTCACCTCACTATTGTAATTTGCCTGTTGAGACAAAGTGGAAAGATGATCCTTCCTTCTACCAGTAGTTACGGTCAAGCCACACAGTGTGTGGAATACCTAATTGTTGTAAGCTAGTAGCTTAAATAATAAACATATTGAGGATAAAACAACAATGTTTAAAAATTGATCAAATTATCAAAAGTGAGATGCACATCAAGCATAGGATAATATGTGCAAAACAAACAAAATGCAGAAACTTTCTGTGAAATCTAAAATGCAAGCAACAACTAAAGTTTCCAGAGCTTAATGAAAATGGAAACAAGAATGACATGATATATATATATATAACTTTAAGCCAATAAAATAAACTTAACACTTGGATTTCAGCATTCTGAATTGATGCATGAAAACCCCAAGTGGTTTATCAGACACTGCTACATCACATATCAAAGAAAATTAGAAAATTTAAATTCAATATGACCATCGTAAAAATCACTCTAAGCATCCATGGCATATTTCACTCCAAACAAACATTTGTTTCGAGTCCATTACATTAAAATGTTTTCATAAATTTTACTATGTAACAACAAATTTAAGCGAAAAATAAAATTATTACCTGCAGGATTACATTAATATCTGATATTCTGGCCTTGACAAGGCCTAAATT
Source organism: Pinus tabuliformis (assembly GCA_031772625.1). Taxonomy (NCBI): domain Eukaryota; kingdom Viridiplantae; phylum Streptophyta; class Pinopsida; order Pinales; family Pinaceae; genus Pinus; species Pinus tabuliformis. The sequence continues at coordinate 682,929,561 of CM062809.1, forward strand.
TAAGATCCCCCAACCTGCAGAATAACATTAATATCTGAAATTCTAGCCTTACTTAACAAGGCCTAAATTCAAGATCCCCCAGGAGGTGTGAGGCCACAATTTCTCCTTGGCCTTCATCATTAACACCCTTGTCCAAGCAATCCACCCCTCCCATGACATCCTCTTGTCCCAAGTTGTACCCCACTCTAACATTAGCCTCAGCCCTGTCTCTGCTTCCTTATGTGCTTCATCATATCTCCCCTGGGAATTGTATATCTAAGTAACAACAACACGGGGCTCTCCTATGAAAGGATTAAGCTCACAGGCTTTTGCAAGAAGGGTCTCCGCCTTCTCATGGGTCTTCTCCCCAGGGGGCATACAAACAACTCCCCAATAGAAATCACTGGCAATCACCTTATCTGATGAAAATAGAACATCTCTGCAATGATCAAACACGAGGGATCACAAGCTCTATTTCTTCAAAACCCCTCTTCTTCTTCTCTTCTTCATTCTTCTGATTCCTTTCTTCCCTCTGGAGCAGTTTCTCCTCCCTCAGAATTACAGTATAGAGAGCTCCCATTCGAGAAATGGAATTCATCCAAAGCCCAGGCTTACCATCTTTCAAATTATAAAAAATTGCAGGGAACGATATACTAACATTGGATAGGAGGCAAGAGATGTGAGAACGAGAAGAATTCATAGAACTGGCCAAGTTTATAGGGAGGACACATTCCTGTCATATCCCCTTTATTTGTGACCTTTTTGGTAGCAGCCATAGCTGCCATGGCCTCAGATTTCCCCTCTTTCGAGGATTTACTTCTTCCTTCACCCTTAGAAGAATGTTGGTTTGAGTTCTCCTCTCCATCATTTTCTTTTTCACTAGCCTCAACCTTACCTTCAACTTTTTGAAAGGTCTCTCGTTTATTATATTTTCCATCCTTGTTTGCTTCTTTTCTTTCTTTATTGCTAGGTAAGATTTCTTTAGAGCAACATCGTTATTTTGTTCAGCCACATTCTCTGTCATTGAGTGAGCTGATTCTTTTCCACCTCCCTGCCCAGACCGAAGTTCCCCTTGCTTTCCTGAAGAACCAAAGCATGTTGTACAGGCAACAATGATCAGTAATCTTCTAATGTGTGCAACTGCATGCTCTTCAGTGTAGTCCTCTACAAAGGAAAAATAAATGAAAATCATATATGGAGTATTATGCAAACTTTGAGTATAAACAATGTATATTCTTCTTTGCATATATATTTGAAGCACGTATGCAAGTAGAAATTCAGTTTAGATCACTTCAAGAAACAAGAGAACAATTTTCTAATATTATGATTTAACATTATTTCTGACCCCTTTTCAAGATAAAAACATATATATTTTAAAGAAAGGCAAGACAAAATTTCTAGCTATCTCCCCTGACTTGTTCAGATGGGGGAGTAGAGTTATTAGTTACCTTCTACAATAGTAAGGGCACAGGGCTTCAAGGTTGCAACATCTGATGAATCCCTCAACCTGTTGCCACGAACCTGGTATAATTCAAGTTTTACTAATTCATGCATATTTCAAGAAAACTAAGATGGCCATTGTTGCCATGGTCACACTTAAGCTTTACAAACTAATAATAGAACCAGTTTAACTGTACATGGCTATTTCTATCTTGAAACGAACACCTGTGTTGTTAATGCAAGTAGGGTCATACCAGATGATATCCTGAACAGAACCAGTCAATTGCAATCCACCAGCCTGTCAAACAATCCCATTATTTAATTAGCTTCTGAACTACTGATTTTCTTACCTCATGGGATAAAGAAAAGTTGGTCAGATGGCATGTCTCCACATTCACAGCTAATAATCGGAATAAATCAAGAATACAGTCTGTGGAAATTCCCTGTTTCCATAAAACAAACATATACTAAAATCTACTGTCGAACCAAACATAACTATCCATAGGTTTGGATGCAGCAATATTGGATTATATTCATCATAATTCTTAAAGCTAGATAGAACATCTATGACAAGACTTATGTTACCACATACCATCATAAGCACTGGATAATATTTTTTATGAGATAGCATACCTTTAAAATAACTTGAGAATCATCTGGAGTGTTGAACTGTGACGTCAAGCACAGTAGGCAGGACTGCAAGCAACAAACGATACCATATAGTCATTGGTTGCCACCCTAACAATTTCGTATTTTTAAAAGCAAACCGAGACCTCATATTTGTATTGATATAAAAGTACTAAGATCAGATGAACTTGTGAATAGCCAAGAAGCTGCCCACAGCTGGTCTTTGCCTTTTGAACCACTTAATCACATCGAGATCAGAGGGAACAACCAACAAAACGTAATGACAGGGCATCGGAGAGTAACCACAATAGTATAAGAACATGTAATATTACCATATAAAAGACATTTCACAAGGACACTTTATGAAGATGAGTAAAGAGAGATTATGAATCAAAGAGTTTTGACTTGGACAATGAGCAAGAAATTTTGGTGAAAATTGAGCCTTTGGAAGCTGAAAAAAGTTTATGAATTAAAAAGCTTTGACTCAGATAAGAATTAGGCAATTTTGGTGAAAAGTGAGCTTTTGGAAGCCGACTTACAGATGGTAGCTATAAATCCCTTGCCAGGGGTGGACCGAGTTAAAAGAAAAAGAAAAAAACAACAACAGGATTGAGAATTTCTTTGTAAAGTGGATATTTTTGAATACCTAAAAGAGTATCTATTTGTATTTACTACATACCCTTGAAGAATGTGATTTCCGTTCTTTTTTATTTAGGTTGTACTACATATTTTTTTTAAATGATATCTGTTCCTTTTTGTCAAATAGAGGATTTGCAATACTTTTCCTTGAAAAAGGAAAAAGGAAACCACTCAGGTTGTAGAACACCATCATTTTTTTATCAGTAACTGTACATTGATGTATGACATAAAAAAAAAATTGACTCCTAAAGATGAATAGACAAAATTTTAGATGTTTGAAAGCAGTTGTTTTGCAAGCTTTATGTGCAATCTCTCACTTGAAAGGGATTGGCGTTAGTGAGATAGATAATGAGCATGTTGAGATAGCAAACTTGTTGGTGAGACGGATATTTCTGTCAGATCCCCAGCGCATTGGTCATTCATCATTTAGGAAACATCCAGCTAATTGGGAGTACATCAATTGGAGCATTGGGGGCTGTTTGTGAATCATACATAGAGCTCCAAAAAATGGCATTGGAGATTTCATCTTGGGGCAGCCTTGGTGAATTATATATGAAGCTCCAAATATTTCCAATTATATCACCTATCCATCTAGCAGCTAATGTTACTATTGTGCGAAGAAAATTGTTCGTTTGTTCGTAAGTAATGTACCAAGAGATGAGACCGTGAGAAGGAGAATTGGGTGTCTTCTTTATGGCTTCCTACATGGGATAGCCATGGATATAATGAATCCTCTCCTCTCACTTCCTGGTATACGTCCTTGCCTCTTGTGTTATCTCCACTTGCATTCAATCCTCAAAATTTCCAGCAGAATGCATAAGTGATAAAATAAAGAAAGCATCATCAAGAAGCAAAGAGTGAAGGCAATGGTGGATTATTTTGGCAATAGTAAAAGGGGCAATGCCTGACTTTGAAATATTTTAAGGAAATTATAGATGAATTTTAAAATAAATATCAGCAGTATTTTCAAACTGTAAAATTAATGAATGAAACATCACTGGTTTTCATAAAAATGTTTTCATAAATTTTACTATGTAACAACAAATTTAAGCAAAAAATAAAATTATTACCTGCAGAATTACATTAGTATCTGATATTCTGGTCTTGACAAGGCCTAACTTTAAGATCCCCCAAGCTGCAAAATAACATTAATATCTGAAATTCTGGCCTTACTTGACAAGGCCTAAATTCAAGATCCCCTAGGAGGTGTGAGGCCACCATTTCTCCTTGGCCTTCATCAGTAACACCCTTGTCCAAGCAATCCACCCCTCCCATGACATCCTCTTGTCCCAAGTTGTACCCCACTCTAACATTAGCCTCAGCCCTGTCTCTGCTTCCTTATCTGCTTCATCATATCTCCCCTGGGAATTGTATATCTAAGTAAGAACATCACGGGGCTCTCCTATGAAAGGATTAAGCTCATAGGCTTTTGCAAGAAGGGTCTCCGCCTTCTCATGGGTCTTCTCCCCACGGGGCATACAAACAGCTTCCCAATAGAAATCTCTGGCAGTCACCTGATCTGATGGAAATAGAACAACTCTGTAGTGATCAAACACGGGGGATCACAAGCTCTATTTCTTCAAAACCCCTCTTCTTCTTCCCTTCTTCATTCTTCTGATTCCTTTCGTCTCTCTGGAGCAGTTTCTCCTCCCTCACAATTACAGTATAGAGAGCTCCCTTTCGAGAAATGGAATTCATCCAAAGCCCAGGCTTACCATCCCCAGGCTAGAGAGCAGTCCATGTGTTCCCCTTATACGCTGTAATTTGTTATCAAACACAACGTCCTAAAAATTGAATAGCTGATCAATAAAATCTGCCATGGTCATGAAGAGGAATATGGCAACCAATCTTCTGGGCACCTGAACATCCTCCCCACTTTTGATATGCTTCACTCTCACACCTTCAACTAGCAATACCTTCTGTATTTTTCTTCTCATTCGGGCAGGACAAACCCTTCCAGCTTCTCCCTTAATTGGATTTTGAGATTCTCATACTTCTCATGGATTCCATCAAGCCATTTGCCATTTTTGTCCTCAATTTCCAATTTTCAGAGCTCCAAGTCTTCTGCCTCAACTTCTTTCATGGATTTATCTGATTCTTTGAGGGAAGAGACTAATTCTTCATCAGTAAAATGAAAGAGGAGATCATCATGGATGAGGGGCCGCTGACAGTCCAAGGCATCTAGTGGTGATAATCCAAGCCCTTTTTAGGCTAATCGAGACCTCCTGGAATCATCTCATGGGTCACGTAACAGACTGGGTATGTTCTGAGGGTCAGAATATCATTTTCTACCTTATCATTGATATGAAGGGTTTCTTGAAGTCAATTTCCATAGATCCAAGGTCTGGAATATAGTATCACCGAGCCAGGGCAAGTGCAAGGTCTCCACACAGAGAAGCACCTGGAAGTAGCGTACACGGAGAAGCACCTGGAAGTACAAGCATCGATCTATTGGGTCACATAGTATACCGTCTAATCATTTGGATGGGTAAGATTATTTTCATCGTCTAACACTGAAATCAAAGGCTCACAAATGTACACGTAACCCAAGAGGAAAGTTGATTTCAAAGGGAAACGCCTTACGGCGTAATTACATTTCTACATTAAAAAGTATTTTTAGTTTTATACGGGGAGATGTGGTCATATAAGCTTAAATAAATTTTTTTTTATATATGAAAGTAATAATATCTAAATATACATTTAAGTGAATTTAGATTGGTTTTTTAAAGTTAAAAAAAGAAATAGAGATGATGGTTTTTTTTATTACATCACAATAATAATAATACATATGTATTTTGATTATAAGTTGGTCATTAAGAGAAATAGAGAAATGCCTATTCAGTTTATAATAAGAAATAGAATGAAGACTTATTTTTGCACATAAATTATTAATGAATTTACAAAAATGTTTGATTTTTATTAATTGACAACGAACAAATAAAGGTTTAGCTATATCTAAAGCCATATATGGGGAGATGTTGAACAAGGAGGATAAGAGTCATTCCTCTAACCACTCGCAATGAAACTAATTCATAAGCATGTCTCTACATATGTATATGACCAAGAAAAACCTAATGTAAATCCATATGAAACCCAAAACTATCAAACACCTAGAGGAATCAAATTTTTGAAGGTCTAATATTTCTACAATTTAATATGAAATAATTAATTCATGACATGAAATTACATAATTAAAAAAATATGCCTCTCGCCACTCGATTGATCAAGGTTTAAGATTGATCCCTACTAATTAAAAAAATTTAAGTCACTATTATAATTCCCCTATCAAATGCTTATGTCATAGTGCTTGAGTGTCTAAGGGGTGTTGCAGGATGGTGTTCAAGGTTTCTTTTCTTTTAAGTATGCTAGCTTACTTTAGTATCATTATGATACAAAAAGGAGTATAAATAATGCTTCTTGAGGTCCACCTAGATACTAAATAGATTAACGTCTTTAATACCATCTACTAATTGAGATAATTTCCCTCCTATCTAGCCATCAACATAAAATCAAGCATAAAAAAATGACAAAGAAGATAGATGATTTTCCCTCTAAATAGAGACCAATATAAGGATGAAGAATTATCATAAATGTCTATTGTGCTTGTTTAGGAAAGCTCCTTTTTTAATGCTCCATTTAAGAAGCACAAGTGTTGGAAGTTCATAGGAATAGTAATTGGATTTTTCAATGTTAAATGCTTCCTGGCAAACAATATCAAATTTATCAAAGGAACTTAGATCAAGTGGTATCGTTCACGATTTTTGCTACAAAGTAGTCTGGGTTCAAATTCCCAGAGACATGTTGGCCTTGTGGCATTCATGAAATATTGGTTCTACTAGGTGGAATAGTTGCAATCATTTCTGTGATTTTACCAATTGTTCCTAGCAGAATCTACTCATTACTATTAAAAATAAAAAACGAAGACTATCAAATTTCTAGTTCATGACATGGAGTTTGTCCTATACAAAATTCTATTGGCTACTATTCTTCTTAACCACTTTCATAATAAACACCTTGTTGATCCAATGTTAATTCCATAAGTTATAAAATTTTGTTGTCCCTCATTTGAAAATAGCTAGAACCGTGAATCTAGTCTTTCAATCTTTCCTCTAGTTGTCCCTTGGTGTTTTGTAATCTTTTCTATTTCACTTTACTCTCCATATTTTCAATCTTCCTCTCAGTATCCTTAGAGAATTGAAGCTAAAATGTCTAGGTAGCCTTAATTACACGTAGTTGAAATGTAGTTAGGAGTTCAAGAGTCTCACAAGGATGAAATGGATTAGGAGCTAAGGGTGTGCCTTTAGATTTTTCCTCATACTATATATGGATCCAATGGCCTAGCTAATAGTTTTTATGATTGAAAATAGACTCTTACCAAGAATCAACACAAGGCCACTTGAAATGAAGATGTAATAGAAGAACATGTCCCGCCAAAGGAATAATGGTGAAAGCCACCCCATTTTTCTTATACAAGAAATATCAAATAGTGAAAGAGTCCATAATTCATATGGGTTATAGGAATTAAATATAGGATGATGATATAATATCTTTCCCAATTATATAATCATTCTCCCTAGTTACCTAGCCCACCACCAGAAATATAAAAATGCAGTTATCCTAATTATGGAGCACCATCAACTTAGGAAAGGCCAAGAACTTATATAACTAATAAAAATGATGGTAGATAAGACCAAGAATAGAACCAAAAATGGCGAAGGGGCTCTAATACACAAAAGGAGATGGTAAAACAAGTTTTGATATGAGAATGGAGAATGCTTTTCTTCCAACAAAATACCCATCTCACTAAGGAATCTCAAGAAAGTCATAAAAATGACCTTGAATTCATAGAGGGGATAAAACCATACCATAAAAACGTGGAGAAAAGTACTTAGTATGAGAACTACAATTAACTACATGTTGCATATATCAAACCTTGATATCTTAATTTTAGATTAGGGTACCTCTCAATTAGTTTACTTATCCACCACCAAAATATTAAATAAAATATCCATATTCAATATGTTTCGTGATTGAATGCCAAATTATTATTTCACCTTCATCAAACACACAACTATCATATGAAAGTCCCATCTCAAGCATAAAACCTTCAATATCTATGAAGTACAAACCCCTTGCATTGAAAGAATTAAGGGTGTCATTTTCGTGCCCTTTCTTAGCCACAAGGAAGATAACCTCAATGATAAACTTTCCACATTATTCGTTTGGGTGTTGAGGGCATTTGAATAATAGAGTTGTGAAAAAAATAAACATAAAAAATCTTGAATTATTTGATATTTCCACTTATTCTTATATTCTTGTAAGAAAAAATTTTATAGCAGCTTTTGGATAATCCTTATAATATTTTTATTTACTAATAGTATGTTTCACCTTTCCATATGTATTTTACTTCTTAATTCTATGGGTCATCACATGTCTAATTTTGTACTTTTTTTTTTTTCTATCTTCAAATAAAATTCACGAAGAATGTTCATACTTTTTTATGACCAATGTGGATTTTATGACCTATGCTTCTTTATTCATATAATAATTTTTTATTCTATGTGATTGGTTCTACCTTAGAAGTGATTTGAATGATGTTTGTATGATTTTCTTATGTGAATTGATGCGGTCGACAAAAGATAATATTGACAGAATTTGATAAGCTCAAAAATTTGATCACCTTAATTAATTACCCCATGCTGGCAAAATTTGATAAGATAAAAAATTTGATCACCTTAATTAATGACCCCATGCCACCTTTGATGAATGATTGAGAAAATAAAGGGATCCTATTCTTTGGCCATATTTAGGGTTGCTAGCATTTTGAGGAAACAATAATGACCTCAAGAAATTTGATTCCTTGTAAATATAGGGATTTCAAATGACTAAAATGGAAATGAATCCCTTGGAATAGTGTACATAAAAATCAAAATATATGGGACAGCCCCCACTGATCAAGAGCTCAATGGGGGGTTTATATAGGACTCCTTTCAAGTTCAAATAGAGGAATAACTAATAGGCTAGGTAGTTAGTATTGTTCATTACATGTCCTTATTATTTTTCAACATAAATTGAAATGTGGAGAAGAGGCAGATTTCTTCCATCATGTTTTATGAAAATTTATGAATACAAGAGGCATAATTATTGTTCAAAAGTCTAGGGCAGAGATATTAGGTTATTTCACTTATAATGATAATTTCTTGTGAGGAATTTTTTGTTTTCTTAATTAGGTTCTTCTTGTACTTAATTATTATTATGTGTTATTTATTCATCACATAGATACCAAACCATAAAGAACAATGAGACAAAAGACAGAAGATGTAGGTGATCAACCAAGGCCAAAACCTCTCCAAGCTTGATAGGAAAACCCAACAATTTTTTTTTCTTATAGAATCTTCACTTTATGAATTCCAAGACCTGGAATCTTTACCAAGAAGCCTTCCAAGTCCAAGTCAATGCTCCTTATTTTAGTAGGTCCTCTTTCCAGTAACTTCAACCTATCCTACAGCTACACCTTTGACTAGCCCAACAACTACAGCTTCAACTTGCCCAGAAACTGCAACTTCGACTACCCCTTTTACTGCAAATTCTATTGTAACTTCTACTACAGCTTCAACTACAACTTCGATTCTCTTCTTAGGTAGATTATTTCTCTTATAGAAATTCACTTTCAGAACAACTATTTTAGTGACCTAAATTTTCTTCTGCAACTTGAATTTATGGAAAAAATATATGACCTAATTACTTTGCATGTGTGGAGATAAGTAGGCCAAAAGAAAACCTAAAACTTCAACTTCTTCTTCTTCCTTCGACCTCCTCTTCTTTGCACTTCTTTGCTTATTTATGATCAAACTTTTATGAGTGTGAATATGTTATCAAAATGAGATTGAGTGCCCTATATATAGGCTTCCTTGAGCCTCCTATTAGGCCGACTTATTGCTCCATTATGCCAACTTGATGCTTCTATGGTTGACTTTGTCTTGGAGGGTCTTTCGACTCTAATTTGACTCAAGTAATTTTCTTTACAATATGTAACATGCCAAGAAAGGGTCATCCATGTATGAAAATAACTCAATAACTTTATAAAAAACCTAGAAGCACTCAATGGGTGATTTGACCTGTAAAATAAATTCTCTTGAGCACGAAACCCATCACTCACAACTCACAATAATAAATTTTATTTTATCTTTTCATTAAATACATAAAATAATGATTACATATGTCATTATGAAGACCGAATCTAATTACATATTTTAACACTCACTCTTAACTGGGGAGGTATTCATAATACATACAAGGTATTTCAACATTCTAAATATGAAGCATTCTCATAGGAAGAGTCAGATTCATAACCTATTTGCATAGCATCATATCCTCTAGCATTGTAACATAGCAAGGCCTTGACTAACATATCTATCTATCCACAAGATTAGAGAACAATGTGGGGGAGACCAATGATTTATTGAAATTTCCATCATTCTCTCTCTCGGAACATACCCCACTCAGGTTCTCTCAGAGTATGTTCCACCAAGCCTATTCTTGTCTTGGATTCCCAATCCTCAAACAATATCTATCCTCTATGACTACTCTTATCTTGGATGCCATACCACATTCTCAAAGAGTGTTGGATGTTGCATGCTTATCCAATCCTTTATTTTATCTTCCCAGGTGAAGATAATAATGATGTTTCTATCTCTCCTCATGGCCTTCACTAAGACTTACATTTGTTAGTCTTGGTCTAGTGCATGGCACATGAATCAAAGAACCATATTTTGTACTCCCTCTTAAAGAGGGATGTCAAACCCATTACATAAAAGGAATATACCCAAGCTCCCTCTTAATCAAGGACTCTTACAGGCTTCCTCTTGACTAGGGACTTTCTTCCCACTATTGTTTAGGTGGAGATCACGAGACAACCAATTGCTTGTAGAACTCCTTCCTTTGATGTCATGAATTTATTCCTTGTCATAGAGTCTACATCTTTCGAGACTTATTTTTAGGGTATATAAAATCCATCGAATTCATCTATGAGTCAATCATGTCATCATTCCTTTCATTGGAAAGTGATCCATTAGTCCAAATCCTATCTTCCTTCATGCCATGTTGCCTTTGTCATGCCATGTTTCCTGAAGGATCATTCATCATGCTATATGTGCATCAGTTTTGGAAGACATCCATAACTCTTCCTTTGGTAGCTTTGTATAAGCCCATCCAAATATTATTCAAAAAATAAGAAACCAAAATTACCTTTGCGATGGTCTTTCATCATGACATCTTCTTGTGAGCATCAACATCCCGCATAAATATTGACACATCTCCAAAATATATATACTCCCAAGGGTCTCTTTCTTTTTTAGACATCATCAAGGTCTTCGTATCTTTCATAGAGATATCATAGTCAAATATTTTAGTCCTTCGATGTTTATTTCTTTATTCATAGTTTCATATTTCATGATCTCTTTCTTTCTTCACACATTTACTTTCTAGAAACTTTCAATTAGATCTCCTCCAAATATTATCAACCACCTCATATTTCATATGAGGACATATTATATTGATTTCATATAGGCATTGTGTGACCCATGCCTTCTTGCATCCTTCCAAAGGAAGAGATCCTTCCTTTTGATCATTCTCTTCAGATAGATCCTTTATCCATGCTACTTGCAACTATATGACATGAATCTATTGTATCAATTACAATCATACATGCCTCATTATCCTTTTATGTCATCTAGACTTCCTTACACAACTTCCTTGATTGAAATTACTTCAATTCCTTGATATGCTTCACTTCTTTCGACATCATACCATCATTCCATGAATCCCATACAAGTTGGAATTCTCAGCAAGACACATGCTTCTTCCAGTAGGTTAACCTTCGAGTGAAGATTCCAATGAAGTATCTTGATCATATTGATCCTGCAAATGCTCCTTTTTAATGATGAGATTTATGATCGATGACTTTATTTTTCCAATAAGTACTACTTATTCTTCTAATGAGGTTACCAACAACTACATCTTTCTATAGATCACATTCATAGAATTTTATTTCAGTTATCTTTCATGCTTCTTTATGACGACGTCACAAACTCTTTCTTTTAATTTTATGCCCCGATGATGCCATATCCTAACATGATGTATCCTATCATGTTTCTAATGATTCTTAACATTATAGTTATACTTTATAATAGAAAATAAAAACTTGAGAAGGACTAGGTGAGAAAAACGTATCTCAATAATAATAGAGACCTTTTTCTTCCTCCTTCAATTTCTTCTTTTTAGCTTCTTCCACTTCTTTAGTGATACGGTCTTCTTCCCTTGTTCATTTTTTTCTTCCCTTGTTGAAATTATGACAGTATCTCTTGTAGTGCACATATCATCGACATCCATAGCATTAGATCTGCGAAGTTTTTATCTTGTTCTTTTTCTGAGGGCCAAACTTGCCAAATATTCCTTTGCTTCTTAACATGACAACAAATGTTTAACCCCTCTCATCTAATAATGTATCACATTTTTCCTTCAACTTATTTTCTTCGCTCTTGCATAGTGACTACAAATTATTGAATGGGATATATTTCTCCTCTTCATAGGTTTTTTATACAAGGTTTCCTTGTTCATCAGTTAGAGCACTTAAAACAATGGTAATCATTTGTTTATTTGATATTGTCTCTCCTATATCTCCAAGATGATTCCTTATTTGAGATGCATTTATGAGGCATGTAGATATCCCTTCATCCTTTGATGTTTTCAATTTCTATAGATCAGATCTTAGTGATATGATTTTTCCTATTGTGCTTTCAAAGAATAGTTCTACTAGCTTATCATATATGCATTTTGATGTCTCCAACTCTGTTATATAGGGGATGGGAATCCTTGATGAGAACTTAGATCCTTTTTCATATATTTAGATAGTGATTTCCCTTAAAATGGTTTGGATAATTTTCCATTGACATTATCAATAACTTCATTCTCCTTGAGGACTAAGTCTATCCTCATTTTCTATGCAAGGAAGTTCGACGACACAACCAAATTGTTGTTCTTCTTACATAATGAAGTCATTTTACTAGATTAATTATAAAAATAAAGATACTTACTTGTCAAGTGAAGATGAACTCTTCAACTTGATCCTTTCATTGGTGATGATTGATGAATTCTTGATGATGTATTCATGCCTCTTGGATGATATTATTCAAGGATAAGGATTTTATTTTAAGATCAAATCCTTTGCTTCAAAGAGGGGGAGATTTCCTTGATATATTTGATGATGAAAACACCTTTGATATAGCTACCCTTGGATGAATAGTCTTAAAGATGATTCAAATCCAATTACTTCCTTTCTTGTGTAGAGATAGGTTCTTTGAGGTCTCCTTCTTTGAGGTGATGATTGAGTGCGGATCCCAAGGATGCTCCTTTGATTGAACAAGGGTTTTGAAGTTCTTCAAGATGATGATGTGATCCCTGTCCTTGAAATCCCTTGGAGATGAGGGAATATTTTTTATGCTCTGATGTCCTTGATACTTTTCTCAAAATTTGATCCTCGAGTGTCCTTTATTGAGCTTCCCTTCCTTGACCTGTTACCTTAAATGTGATACCATGTTGAGAAATCTAGGGTAGAGATATTAGATGATTTATCTTCTAATGATAATTTCTTGTGAGGACTTTTTACTTTTCCTAATTAGGTTCATACTGTACTTGATTATTGTTATGTGTTCTTTATTCATAAAACAACTACCAAACCATAAAGAGCAACGAGACAAAGGAAACAAGATCTTGGCAATTAGCCAGAGCCAAAACCTCTCCAAGCTTGAGATGAAAACCCAACAAATTTTTGTTCTTATAGAGTCTTCAAATGACGAATTCCAAGACCTATACCCTTGAGCAAGAACACTTCCAAGAATAATTCAATGGCCCTTCCTTGAGTAGATCCTCTTTCTAACAACTTCAACATATCTTGCAACTGCACCTTCGACTTGCCCAGAAACTCGAACTTCAGCTTTCCCAGAAATTGTAACTTCAACATGCAACTTCGACCACAACTTTTACTGCAACTTATATTGCAACTTTTACCGCAAATTCTACAAATTTTACTGCAACTTCATTTCTCTACTTAGGTAGGTTCTTTATCTAGAGAACTTGACTTCCAGAAAAAATCTTTTGGTGACCTAAATTTTCCTCTACATATCGACTTTATGAGAACAATATGTGCCCTAATTCCTTCATGTGTGGATATAAGTAGCCTGAAACAAAACCCAAAAGTTTGACTTCTTCTCCGCACTTCTTTTCTTCTTTATGATCGAACTTGTGTGAGTGTGAGTATGTTATACAAATGAGGCCGAGTGCCCTATATATAGGCTTCGTTGAGCCTCCTATTAGGCTGACTTGACATGTCCTTAGATCGACTTGTTGCTCTATTAGGCCGACTTGATGCTTGCATGATTGACTTGGTTTTGGAGGGTCTTTCAACTTTAATTTGACTCAAATACTTTTCTTTACAATATGTAACATTCCCAAAAGGGTCATTCATACGCAACAATGACTCAATGACTTAATAAAAAACCAAGAAGCACTCATGGGTGCTTTGACCTATAAAATAAATTTTCTTGAGCATGAAACCCATGCCTCAAGACTCACAATAATAAATTTATTTTTATCTTTCATTAAATACATAAAATCATGATTACATCTGTCATTATGAATACCGAACCTAGTTACATATTTCAACAATTATGTTGTATTTTTACCAATGTGTATCTCCAATGGTTTCATATGTATGGTTTCATATAATCTATGGCTTTATCTAGTGTATGGTTTCATATCTTCTAAGTATTGAATGAATTTAACAACAATATATGACTGATAATTTATTAATGGAGTAAAGCTATTTAAATTACTATTCGTCGAAGAGGTGGTGAACATGGACATTCATCTACCTTTTATGTATTGTTAATGGACATAAGAGTGAAATATATGAACCCAAATGTATCTAAAATATGAATTTCAAGGCCAATGAACTATTAGAGTTTAGCATTTGCATTATTTTGATTTCCATTAGTATCAAAAGTTTAAATTTGACTTGTTTGGTTGTATACATAGTGCACATCACCTTATCAATATATAAAATCTAGAGGTGGATAATTAAAATGATGTTGATGTATTTGGTATATATAATATTTAAAATCTTAGGCTCAATGACTATTTTGGTGGCTACTTATCCTTATCATATTTTTGGGTAGAGACTAAAAAATTATTAAGGTTGGAAAATGAGGTCTTAAGTAATTGAATAAAGTTGTTAAACTTGAATATTGATTAGTCTAAATTGAGAGAGAATGTGGTGTTCATTGTTATTTAAACTAGAATATTTGAAAATAAAATATAAAATATAGCCATGGAAAGATAATAAATATTGTGATATAAAAGGAAAATAAAATTGAAATTGAGAAACCACAATAATAAGAAAAACTTTGGTGATATCTAGAATTGGATATAGGAGGTTCTTAATGTTTTGAGTGAAAAAATATATTACCACCTTATTTATGAAACTTGATAATTACTTCCAATGACATGGATGATTATTTAGGACATCAAGGTATTATTAAGAAATTACACATTCAGTAATTCAACCATAAATATAATGAAGCAATATAGATCACAATTCCCAATAGAGACAAAAATATAATGAAGTAGTAGAGATCACAATGAAAAATTGAGATGCAATTTTTATCCTGGGAAAACCCACTTCAGGGAAAGACAAAAAAACCTTATTCTTAGAGAAATATTTAGTTGAACAAGGGATACGTCAAATTCAATTCTTATGGTCACGCTCACTAGAAAGATACTATCACAATACAACCACAAATATGTGAAGTCATACCTCCTTTATTTGTCCTTAAAATCCTTCTTGAGAAGCTTGATCAAGGTCTATAATGGATGCATAGTTTTTTTCCCTCTTCTTTCATAGTCACATTTCATCTAACCCAAGCTTGTACACTACTTAAACCCATAGGTAATTTTGAATTGATGGCAGGCTTCTTCATAAACGTATCTACTGTAGATATTTATCTTCTTTACAGAGTATATTTAACCCTACTCCATGAGAGATACACCACATACCTTTTCTAGACTCCACAAAGATATACTACAAAGTTTCATTGGATTCCTTAGAGGATATTTTTAGACAAATGTAATACTGAGGGTAGGCAAGGTGAATCGCTATTATGAGAATATTATAAAAAAAATTGCAATTAAGAATTATTCAAAAGTTCACTTCAACAAATATAACAATATCATGCACATGAAAAAAAAACAACCATCACATGTAGACACTTGGATTTTAGGTGGAAACCCCCCCCCCACCTCTAGGAAAAAAAACCACTGAACTATTTGTTGCTTCTTCTTATTATCTATTGCTTCAAAATGTTCTCATTTGCATTACATCAACTAGCCATCACTAGCAATCGAGCACCCACCCTTTGGTTGAAATGAGAAATGTTGGCATAACCAACTTAGAGAACCCACTCCTACAATAGATAATTAACATGCACTTATCTTGAAGCCCCTACTCCAAGTACAAATAATTTTGCTACAAGAAAATATGATTGAGAACTGAAAACACTGCTACATAAACATAACTATCATCAAATAATCACACTCATGCAGTCACAATTTCTCACTCTAAATGAGAACAAAATCTCCACACACACTCTCTCCAAAATGGATCTTCAGTCTCTGCACACAACTCTGAAACACTACTGAAAAATAAATTCTGAAGCGCACACTAATATGTTGAATCTCTAAATAGTTTGGTACAATAACTAGTTTTTGCACTTTCCATACATGCACACTCAGACACTCACACTGCTAGAAAGCAAACCAAATGATCAACTTTCCTTCTCATATTTGTAAATTCCTGGAGATGGTTAAGTCAATAAATTATTCAGATGATGGAGCTCACCCAAAATATTTTCACATGCTTCAAATTTGATTTGAGATTGGCATCTTGACCAAATCAAGCCATTTACTCCACTATCCTTTTGATATTTTCAACCTTTATCATCTTCTAGAGGTTGTTCAATGTTTTTCGACCTTACAATTGTTGCTCCCTTCAACTGATCAAACAACTGGTCAATCCTCATGGGTACCTTTTCTTGATTGTCACCTTGATCAACTGCTTGTAATCAATGAACAACTTGAGAGTACCATCCTTCTTCTTCACAAAAAATATTGGTGCACCTAAAGGCAATACTCTTGGCCTAATATATTCATTATCAATCATTTCATTCAACGAAAAATTCAACTCTACTAACTCTGGTGTGCTTATTATGTAACATGCCTTTGGTGTCGGTGCTAACCCTGGTGCCAACTCAATAGAAAATTCTACTTCCCTACAAGGAGGAAACTCTGGAACCTCTACTAGAAACACATCGTAAAGGTGCTGCAATATAGGGTACCTCTTGAATATTTCTGCGTCCTTAATGTCCTTACCCTTCTCATTATAAATATGAACTAAAAACATCACACACCGCTTCATACAACTGCACTTGGTCTGCATAGTTGTGACCATCCTCATTGATTTAAGATTCTTCTTTCCTTGCAAGATTCTCTTTCCCCATTATAATGCAGGAACTCAATGGCCTTTTCATAGCAATCTACTTTGGTCCTTTGTAGGTACAACCATTCCATACCCAAAGCACACTGTATGATCCCAATGGAAGTACATTCATATGTGTTGTTGTAGGCATACCATTCAACTCAAATGCACAATCTCTTACCTAGTGAATAACTCTCTTCTTAGTACTTGTAGCCAACTGCACCAATCAAGAGTCTGCATACACCTTTTTTCTCAAGACACACCTATCCACCATGTTACGATTAACATAACTATAATTAGATCTAGGGTCAATCAAAATAGAAACAACTTGACCACAAGTCTTACATTCCATCTCAATAATGGATACTTGGTGATGTGCCTACTTGTTAGCCACAACTGCATAAATTTGAGGGATATTATGGTGCATGTCCCCAACCATCCATGCCTTATGATAACTACAGAGAGGAGGCCTACCACCCTGGTACAATAGAAAATCCTTCTTTCTGTGATCTTTACGACAAATCCAAAACTACAATGTTCCTCTACCATCACCTTATTCTACTGCTCTCCAGGATGTGACCCATGTCCCTTCTCAACTACATTAAACTTATTATAAGGAACCACATTTTCTTTCTCACCTGCATCCTAAGTTCATCCATACTTTGGTGTCCATTTCCCTTTGAATTTCTCATTTCCTTTCAAGTCATGTTTAGGCTCAGCTTTGTGCTTTGAATTCTCATCACAATGCTTCAGCTTCTGAATGGCCTCATCTAATGATATAGGCTCATAAAACTCAATTTCGTCTCTATATGTTGTTGGAGATCCACTGATGAATCTATGAATATTATCCCTCTCATCCCTGAGATAAGACACATATATCAACAACTACATGAACTTGATAGTATACTCATAATATATCATAGAACCCATCTGTAGCTCATAAAACTCCTTAGATATATCATCATAGTACCTCTCCGATAGATATTTATTCATAAATAGTATCTCAAACTCACTCCAATCCAACTCTTCTTCCCAAATACCCTTGAAATTCTTCACATATTCGCACCAGATATCTACTTTACCTTTGAGACTGAAGGTGGATATCTTGGCTTTCACCTTCTCTGAATAGTTGTGCAATCTGAAGAATTTCTTCATCCCAAGCAACCATTCCTCTCCATATTATGACTTCTTCATCTCTCCATTGAATGTAGGAGGCTTGAATTTCTTAAACTCCTTAGGAAAGCACCCACTCCTCCTATAAGGATGATGACGATGATGGCTATGATAATGTCTCCTGAATGAGGAACTTGAATGATGCCCATACATGTCAGGCTTCCTGTCATGTGTATCCAGTGATATTCCACCTCTGAGTGTGTTCCCTCTATCTAATCTGTATCTATATTGAGACCTTCTACTATAAGCTCCATTAGTTTTCTCTTCCTCCTCTTGACTAGTCCTTAACTATCCATGTCTCTACAACTATGACAAGCTCTGAAGAATCACCGCATTGACTTCTACCTACTTTTGTTGAGCCTTTCCACGTCTTTCCTAAGCCCAAGCCAACTTGTCATTTTTTGATTTGTGACTCTTGGTCTCTGCCCTCAAAATTCTTAATGTATTTGCTATACCAAGAGAATAACCTCCTCCTTGTTGCCTAACTGATCTGTAGGGAGAGTCATGGGAGGTATAGTCTACCATTTTTCTCATCATCTTTGATTGTCTTCTTCCTCTAAGTATACTATGTCAGATAAACAAAATAGATAAAAAAACCAAATCCATACCTCATTGACATTCTAGGGAGGCTTATCTCATTTGTAAAAAAAATCCACATTGGCCTTTAGATGTATAGTCATATGAATATGAATACAATAACATCATGCATGACAACCATAACCTTGACAATATTAGTTTTTTCCCATAGAAAGTGCAACCCAATTTGATACAACCTTGTAACATCAACTCCTTTCATATCTACCCATTTAACGGGCTTTCCTGGGCTAAACATGAGATGATAGGTTACTTTGATAAGACTTCCCTCTAGTAGAAACCCAACCCCTCCAGGTGTCTAGCCCCTGAGTCACCTTTATTTTTCACTGACCTAGAGACATAGTCTCTCCCTTGGCAAGGCCTCCAAGTGACCGAAACTCTCCAATCACTCCCACATGCTTGCTTTCTAGTGACTGGGGTCTTTTCGAGTTAGATCTATGCTAGTGACCCTAAATTTTGAGCCACTTTTTTAGGTCTAGGACTCAGGCCTCTGCCCAGAACTGCGTGAAACTTCCAGAAATGATAAATAACATAGAGACAAAGGTTCTAAACGAAAACTTGAACCAGGAATTGACTTGACCTCTCCCAACTAGGACTCACATTCTGCCAAACACATGGTAAACATGAAACCTATAGGTCATGAATGCATATATGAGCAAAGTTGTTTGAAACTTATCTAAATATTAACAAGAAGTATCAATGCATTCTTACAAAAACTATCATAACACCATTTAGGTCATGCATTCATTAACCAAATATTCATAAGTAAAAACATGATAAGAGCCTTAACTTGAGTCTGCCATAAAACCATGCTTATAATCAAGATATAACGAGATAGATAACAATGATAGAACAACCATGAAAGACACATAATAACAAGTATAATTACTCATCAAAGACAAGAGAAACTTAGCTCTTATTAACCATATGTAAAATCCAACTAAGTCAAGGACTTCCTCGTACCACTGGACCATAGATTGAGTTGAACCAAATCTTTCTTTCAACCAGTCACCCCCATGCCATATTCCAAGCGTGAATATGGGATCTGATGGGATAAACTAATCCATAAAAAATGAAGGGAATCCATAGGTTTAACCATATCCACCATCACCATACCATGATCTCACATAAACTGATCATGAGATCACAAAACAAAACTGAGATAAGATGCCTCATAATTCCTTCACCATCCCTTGAGGAATTTTATTGTCTCCACCCACCTATTGAGGGCTTCCTAGAGAAATCTATCTCCACCCCCAACTTGCTATATACATGAGAACACATCTCCCGGATCCAAAAACTTATGGAAATCTAAATATCAAACCAAAAATGAATCCTATCACACCATTTCTATCCCGAAATGGCAAGGCAAAGTTGATACTGTTGAAGAATTGGTAACTAGGTTCAATCTTCATGAATATGATATGTACTTTTGATTCTTGTATTTTGTAAAAGAAATAAAAATGATTATTATTATTTTTGAGCTTGGGTTTCTTACCCAAGAAATTCGTTTTTATAGGTCAAGCACTAATTGAAAGTGCTTCTAAGATTGTTCTAGGTCAAGAAGTCAAATAGGGACATTGTCATAATATGAAGACCCCATCGAGCATCTTTTAAATTGTAAAAAGATTTATTTTTGCATTTTACTGAGCCTTCCAAGACCAAGTTGACCTAGATGTTGGAATTTGTACCCATGGGAGACCTGTATATATAAGATAGTTCGACCTCATTTGGACACATTCATTCATATCTCTCTCATGTGAAGGAAGAAGCAAAAACTAGCAGGCAAAGAAGACAAAAGAAAGAGAAGAAGTGTTTTGGGTTCATCTATCTCTCTTTCTCTCCACACGTGCGAAGAAGAGAGTTGAAATTTTTTATCTTTTTCACTAGGGCTTCACTGTGGAGTTTCAATCTAATGAAAAAGAGTTGAAGGAAGGGCCTACAAATTCCCCTTCTAGATCCAGAAGACAAATTAGGTCAAGCGAGGCATCTTGAGGAAAATAAGATGCAGTTCTAGTCCAGACGTGTGCGGTCGAAGTCGCAGATCTTCAGCTAGGGCTGAAACTATGTGGCTGGAGGTAAAAGTAGTGTTTCTAGAAGAGATTATATTGGGTTTGAAAAGAAGTGAAGAAAGTACATTCTTGACAAGCTGGTCTTGGTCTTGGAAGGACTTTAGTGTTGATTAAGGGTCTTGGTATCCATCAATAAAGAATTTATAAGAGATTGAAGGGTTTTCCTCTCAAGAGGAGAGGTTTTTCCCTGGCTTGGATCTTACATCTTGTGTACTTTTATCTTGTTTATCTTCTTTTTTTGGTAGTTGTTTGATGATTGAATAACACACAATAATAATAAGAAGAAGAATATAATCCTAATAAGTAAAAATACATCATAAGAAGTTATCATAGTTAGAAGAATCATTAATGTCATGTTGCCTTATATTCTTCAACATGGTATTAGAGCTATGGTTCACACAAGGCATGAAGAAGGTCAACTCTATTAAGAATAAGCTTGACAAGAAATGTTCATCATTAGCAAGTCTCGTCAAGCAAATTTTCAAAGAAGTATGAAATATTCTCTTCTCTTCCAAAGATCTCAAATATTCAAAGAATGAAGGATTGTTCTCAGCCCTAACCAAAACATTCAGGATGAAAATACATGGGTGATAGATAGTGGAGCTTCATGAAACATGACTGGATATTACAAGAAACTCAAAACCCTATCCAAAGGGAAGTCCTCATACTCTCTGGAGCTTGGTGACAACAAGAGCTATCTGGTAAAAGGCATTGGATCTACATCAACCGAGCTATAAGGAGGAGGTAACATTCATCTCAACAACATCCTATATGTTTCAGGTTTGTGCAAAAATCTTATTTTTGTTTCATCATTATATGAAAAAGGAGATAGATTTGATTTTATAGACGATAAAGTAGTGGTTTGGGTTAAATATTCTAGCATTAAAAAAGAAAGAACCATTAGACTTCGAGAAGGAAGACTCTATAAACTCTCATCTCCTATAAATCAAGCGCTTGTCCACATTGAGATAAGTCGGTGTGAAACTTGTCATAGAATATTGGGTCATATTCACTACAAGATCTCGAAAACTCCAAGCTCCATTATAAATGGGATACCAAATCTCAAAGAATACCATGAAGGAGTCTGCAAAGGCTGTGCTCTGAGAAAGAATGCAAAGAAAACATTTGAAAATAGTACATCTGGAGCTCAAGAGATTATAGATATCATCCACTCTGATGTATGTGGCCCCACATCTAAATCACTTGGAGGTCATCTATTTATGCTACTTTCATTGTTGATAATTCAAGGAAAACTTGGGTTTATTTACTTAAATCCAAGGACAAAGTATTCATCAAATTTCAATAATTCAAGGCAGAGATAGCAAATCTTACAAAAAGAAAGATAATGATTCTAAGGTCAGACAATGGCAGAGAGTATACTTCTAAATAACTCATTTCTTTCTATAAGGAGGTTGGGATTAAGAAGAATCTCATAGTTCCATACAATCCCAAGCAGAATGGAGTAGTTGAATGAAAGAATAGAGCTATAGAAAAAAGTGTCAAAGCTATGCTCCATGACCAAGATCTACCGAAATTCCTATGGGAAGAAGCAACAAAGACTGCAGTATACATTCAAAATACAAGTGCTCATTGGTCACTTGGTAATATAACTCTATAAGAATTCCTCACTAGGAAGAAACCAAATATTGGTCATCTGTGGATATTTGGGCGTCTTGTATACATTCACATTCACAAGGAAAAAATAAATAAGCTATATCCTACAAGCAAGAAATGAATATTTTCTGGATATAGAAACTCTTCAAAGGCTTACAGGATCTACATAAAATAAGGACATCAAATAGAATTAAGCAGATATGTAATTTTTTATGAGATCATTTCCTTCAAGAAATATAAAGACCTCCCATCCGATTCCAATCAGGAGAATCTTCCTATGTTTGAGGAATAAGTTAATAACAAAGAAGAATTCCCTCATCATGAAGAAGAAGGTCTCAGTGAACCAATATCTCTCCATGAAAGAAGAAATATACCTAACTAGTTAACTTCTACACTTCAAGAAGCATAAGGTCACACCCCAAGAGAAAGATTCAGGCAAAGAAAGAAACCGAAAATATAGCCAGGATATGCAACATACATGTCAAAGCTCATTGAAGATGAAACTTCCACTTTCGAAGAAGCAACCAAACAATAAGAATGGAAGAATGAAATGAACAAGGAATACCAATATATTATGAAGAATGGAGTATGTAAATTTCTCCCAATGTCAAGAAACAAATCAGTGGTAACCTCTAAGTGCTTGTATAAGATCAAGCATGATGGAGATGGAATCATAGACAAATTCAAGGTTGTATTCATGGCTCAAGGCTTCTATCCGGAAGAAGGCATTGGATATGAAGAGACCTTTTCCCCCACAACAAGGTATACCATGATGTGATCTCTAATATCTCTGGCAACAACAATGGGATGGAAGGTACATCAAATGGATCTCAAAACAACATTCTTGAATGGTAACATAGATGAATAAGTCTACATAGAGAAACCATTTGGATTCAGAGTAAAGGATAGGGAGACTCATGTTCACATATTGAAGAAGTCACTTTATGGCCTCAAGCAAGCTCCTAGGGCATGGTATGCTAGAATGGATGCATACTTGCAAAGGTTGAGTTTCAGGAAAAGCACAACAGATCCCAATATCTACATCAAAGTAGAGAATGATGAAATTTTTATCACTCTTCTATATGTAGATGATCTTATATTAACTGGTAATGAAGAAATAATTCAAGATTGTAAGAAAATGTTGGCAACCAAATTTGATAGGAAGGATCTAGGACTTATCTATTATTATCTGGGACTGGAAGTCTGGTAGGAACTAAAAGAGATATTCTTGAGACAAGGAAAGTATGTGATCAAGATATTGAAAAGGTTTGATATGATGGAATGCAAACCCATGACAAATCTAATGATCACAAACTTGAAAATGTTAAGTAATTTTGAATCCAAGTAGTCGATCCTACTAAGTATGGACAACTGATTGACTCTCTGATGTATCTTGTGAATACTCCTCTAGACATATGTTTTGCATTAAATGTTCTTAGTCAATTTCAAATGGAGCCAAGACATGATCATTGGATAGATTCCAAGCATTTACTGCACTATCTATGGGGAACCGTCCATTACTGCCTGAAGTATGAAAAAGGAAAATATGTTCATCTTCAAGGATTTACTAATTCTGATCAGGGAGGCAATGAGAAGGATCGAAGAAGCACTACAAGAGGATGTTTTGGATTGGGATCCTCCACGGTCTCTTGTATGAGGAGAAATCAAGAAACAGTGGCTTTGATTAGTGTTGAGGTTGAGTACATTCCAACCTATGTAGTGAGAAAGGAGGCAAACTAGTTAAGGAAGATGTTATATTATATGTTTGTAGGACCATTGGATCCTACCATAATACATTGTGATAATACTAGCTATATTAGACTTTTTGAGGACCTAATATTTCATTGAAAGGCGAAGCACATAAAAAACAAGTACCATGACATTCGAACATTGGTACAATATACTATACTAAAGTTGGAGTATATCCCCACCGATGATCAAACTGCTTATATTTTAACAAAATATCTTCCTAATAAGAAGCTTCTGTATTTTAGAAACAAGCTTGAATGGGTTGACCTATCTTCCCTAGTTGAGAGGGGGAGATAGACATGTCATTCTTGCCTTCATTTTGGAAGAAATAATGGAGGATTGAGTAATCATCTAGCATTCAATACACTTTGAGGATATGGTAGGACATCCAAGATAAGAGTAGGAAAGAGGAACGATATTCTTTGAGGGTTGGGGACCCAAGATAAGAATAGTGCTAGAAGGTCATACTCAGTGAACACCCGAGTGGGTATGTACCTTGAGAGACAATGATGAAGGTGTCTATAATCATTGGTCTTTCCAACATTTTTCTCTGATCTATTGAGAGATAGTGTTTTCAGTCAAGGCCCTGTGATGTCACAATGTTGCTTATAATAATGTTGTATATGGATTACCTTTCTTGAAAGAAATAATATCCCTCTGAAAG
The DNA here is from genome assembly GCA_031772625.1 of Pinus tabuliformis. Classification (NCBI taxonomy): domain Eukaryota; kingdom Viridiplantae; phylum Streptophyta; class Pinopsida; order Pinales; family Pinaceae; genus Pinus; species Pinus tabuliformis. Next base: position 682,954,699 of record CM062809.1, read on the forward strand.
AGCGGTGAATCAAAACGGCGAAGCAAAGGAACGACGTCAAAGGAGTGGATCAGTGATAGGAGGATTCTATCAATGGAAGAGCATAAGAGAGTGTAAGCAAGGAAGAGTGTAAGTCAGGCTAGGTAAGGGTTGGGGTGGCATACGGGGAGGGATAGGGAAAGGAAAGGGTAGAAAGGAGAAGGGATAAAGGAGAAGGAAATAAAGGAGGAAAGAGATAAGGAGAGGAAATAGGGGAAGGAAAGAAGGAGGAGAAATAAGGAGGTGAGAAAGTACCTGACGTTTTGCAAGGGTAAAGCTGACAGAGGCTCTTCGAGCATTGATGAATACGGCTCTAGCCATGGCTAGCTCTCAGAGAATTTCATTCTCTTCGAGCAAGATGGAAAGAGAATGGGGAAGGAGGGGAGCTCTTGGTCCCTCTTCCTTCTGCCTTCAAACCCCTTCCTTTCATTAATGGTATGGTACGGCAGTGGCAGCTCTTCGAGCCATTGCTAGCTCGAAGAGAATTTCATTCTCTTCGAGCTGGTTCTCTTTTTTGGAAGAAAAAAAATAGAGAACCAAACCTTGCTCTCAGATCATTTCATGCTCTTCGAGCCATGGCTAGCTCCCAGAGAATTTCATTCTCTTTGAGTTGGTTCTCTTTTTTGGAAGCAAAAAAAAAGAGAACCAAACCTTGCTCTCAGAGCATTTCATGCTCTTCGAGCTGGATGAATACCCTCCAGGGGCAAGGATCCATTCTATGGTTCAAAGAGACAGAGAAAAGGATCCATTCTCCCTCTCCCTTATGGTCACTTTAAATGGTGTAAGCCTCTCCCTCTCCTTTATGGTCGACCAGCATAACGACACCTCTCTTGAGAATCCATTCTCTGGCTCGAAGAGTCCATTCTCTGGCTCAAAGAGACAGAGTCGTATTCATCAATGCTCGAAGAGCTCCTTATGCCTACTTGAGTGACTAACCCTTTGATGAAAAATGGCTACATTAGTTTCACCCCAGCCCTGGGCAGACTATTCACCATCTTCCGGGCACCTTTCCTGTGGTGAAATCCAACCATGCAGCCGCTATATATAGCCATTCTCCAAATAACCTGATACTTTCCTTTCAAATTATTTCACATATTTCAAACCAGTTCATATATCATGGTGTGAAGCCGCTTGTCCCTCAGGGGGCATGGAATTCTTAATTCGTTCAACTTGAAGCACTCGACTCCCTTTTATTGAAGTCCGAAATATGTTGGAAAGTGGGGAACTCCCTGTTAAACTCGATAAGTGGCCCAGATATCTGCTCGCGACTTTCTGCGGCGTATAGTATCGTGGCGGCCATTTTGCCCACGAGCATAACATCGAACAAGGGGGGGTCCTTCCACTCCACCACACGGAGTCAGGAATCAAACTCTTCTGATCGCAAGGTTATCGGTACCTCGGGTAGAGCTGGTACCAAGATGACCAGTGTCTTGATCTCATTTCGGAATGTGTGTTCCCCTTGTGCCCCCCATTCATACAACCCAATCTCCCCATCCAAGAACCAAATCAAGTTGGTCCAACGTAAGTCGGGCTAGGTAAGGGTCAGGGTGGGGTATGGGGAGGGATAGGGAAAGGAAAGGGTAGAAAGGAGAAGGGAGAAAGGAGAAGGAAATAAAGGAGGAAAGAGATAAGGAGAGGAAATAGGGGAAGGAAATAAGGGTAAAGCTGACAGAGGCTCTTCGAGCATTGATGAATACGGCTCTAGCCATGGCTAGCTCTCAGAGAATTTCATTCTCTTCGAGTAGGATGGAAAGAGAACGGGGAAGGAAGGGAGCTCTTGGTCCCTCTTCCTTCCCCCTTCAACCCCCTTCCTTTCATTAATGGTATGGTACGGCAGTGGCAGCTCTTTGAGCCATTGCTAGCTCGAAGAGCATTTCATTCTCTTCAAGCTAGTTCTCTTCTTTGGAAGCCAAAAAAAGGAGAACCAAACCTTGCTCTCAGAGCATTTCATGCTCTTCGAGCCATGGATAGCTCTCAGAGAATTTCATTCTCTTCGAGCTGGTTCTCTTTTTTGGAAGAAAAAGAAAAGAGAACCAAACCTTGCTCTTAGAGCATTTCATGCTCGAAGATATCTCTTCAGTATTGAGAATAACCATGTACCATTTATGAATACCTCCCTACTTAAGGTGGGTGTTGAAGAAAGTGTAACTAGGTTTAGTATTCATAAATATGAAATGTACTTTTGATTCTCATATTTTTTAATTATTATTATTATTGAGTTTGGCTTTCTTTCCCAAGATTTTTTTTATAGGTCAACCACTAATCAAAAGTGCTTCTAGGATTGTCCTAGGTCAAGAAGTCAATTAGGGACATTTTAATAATATGAAGAGCCTATCGAGCATCTTGTAAATTGTAAAAAGAATTATTTTTGTATTTTACTGAGCCTTCCAAGACCGAGTCGACCTACCAGCCTATTAAGTTGGGCTAGAAGATGGAATTCACATGTTTGGAAGACCTATATATGGAAGACAGCTCGACCTCATTTGGACACATTCATTCCTCTCTCTCTCTCATGTGAAGAAAGAAGCAAAAAAGGGCAAGAGAAGAAAGAAAAAGAAGGAGAAGAAGTGTTTTGGGTTCCTCTCTCTCTTTTTATCTCCACACATACAAAGAAGAGGGATGGAATTCTGTAACATTTTCTCTAAGGTTTCTGCTATTGGGCTAGGGTTTCATTGTGGAGGTTTGATATGGTGAAAAAGAGCTACAGGAAGGGCCTACAAAGTTAGCTTCTAGATCTAGAAGATAATTTAGGTAAATCGAGGCAGCTGGAGGCAAATAAGAGGTAGTTCTAGTCCACATGTGTGAGGTAGCTACTATTGCTGGAAATCCAAAGTTGCAGATCTACAGTTAGGGAAACAACGTTGTGGCTAGAGGTCGAAGTAGTGTTTCAGTAAGAGATTTTGATGGGTTTGGAAAGTAGTGAAGCAAGTACATTATTGAGAAGTTGATCTTGGTTTTGGAAGGGGTTCAATGTTGATGAAGGGTCTTAGTATTCATCAATAAAGAATCTATAAGAAGAGATTGAAGGGTTTTCCTCTCAGGAGGAGAGGTTTTGTCTTGACTTGGAGTCTACATCTTGTGTAATTGTATGTTGTTGATATTCTTATTTTTCTAGCTACTTGATGATTGAAGAACACACAGTAATAATAATAATAAGAAGATAATCCTAATAAGTAAAAGGACGTCACAAGAAGTTATCATAGTTAGAAGAATCATTAATGTTATCTTGTCAAAACCTGACAAAATCCATGCCACCGATAACAAATGAACCAAATATACACATTCATATACCATGCATACCAAAACTAGCTATGAAATCATACATGCAACCTATTACCTACAAGTATTCTTGTTGAAGCTGCACAATCCAGCCTTTCATTGCTTGATCCTTTCTTTCCTTGTCATTTCTTTCTTTTCTTTCTCTCCTTCTCCTCTTGGCATTCTTCTCCTCTTTGACACTAATTTTGAAAATCAACTGACAAAAGGATACAAAATTTTGCTCTGAATCCGTTTTATTATTCATGATTCTACTTTCTTCATTTTTTCTTAATTTCCTTCAATTTCCTCCTCACATGCAACTTGTGACCTTTCACATCCCTTTTCTCCTAGTTTCATTTATTTTCATAAGTAAAGTCCCAAAAATGTTTTTTTTCCTTTTCAAGGCTTTTCCAATGCCTTTGCCAATTTCCCTTTAGAAATAAACACAACAAGTGATACCCACTAGGATGCTTTCCCAACATTGATCTTAGAATAAGTGTCTCATGACCTAGGTATTAGTTTTACTTTATTAACTTTATTACATGAACTTTTAACCTGGGGTTGTCACGGTCACTCCTCCTATAATAATGATAATGATGATGGCCATGATACATGTCTAAACTGAAGCTAAAAGAGAACATGTAACCACTACCTCTCTTATCAGGTGTATCCATCCATCGGCCACCTCTACTCGTGTAATTGTTGTATGACCTGTGTCCTTAATGAGACTTGTTACCATATGCCCCATTAGTACCATCCTCTTTTCCATAATTGATTTGTGGTTGTCATTGTCTCTGCAAATATGACAAACTCTGGAGAATCACTGAATTGACCTCTAGTTTCTTTTCGTGTGCTCTCGGAAGCCTTTCATATGAATGAATGGTTCTGTCACTTATATCCACCTTGCAATTTATGATCTCTACCTTTAAACTTCTCAAGGTATCTTCTATGTCTAAAGAGTATGCATCTCTTGGATGCTCATCTAATATATAAGGAGAGTCACATAATTATAATCCACCATTCAGCTAGTCATCTCTGATCATCTTCTTCCTGCAAACATACTATGTCAGATAACCAAATATAAACATAATCAACATACCTTAGTGAAGTTCATAGGACTCTATCTTGTGAGCACACATCAATCTAGATTAGCATGGTGTAGATATTCATATCAACATGTCAAAATCATGCATGATAAAACTAACTAGATAAAATGGCCTCATGTAGGACAACCATAACCATAACAATGCATGCATAATGACATACATCTAGCCCATCCAATTCAAGTATTTGAGCCATGCTTCAATACTACTTTTTGGTATTAGACATGATGCAAAGAGATCGGAAACATTCTCTGATCCAACTTTCTAATGCCCCTCCCCACATTTACCCACTTTCTAAGCCCTCTAGATACATTTGAAGCATAGTGCCACTATGACATGACCCAACATCCTAGATATAGTTAAGGAAATGGGGCCTACAACTGAGACTTATTGACGACAACAAAAATTCCTACATGGACTACAAATCATTGAAGAGCTGATGGAACACCCAAAATGGTCAATCCACGAGCTGTAACTTTGTTTTAGTGACCTAGACTCCCAACCACACCCTTGAAATTGTCTCCATGTAGCTGATGGCCTCCAACCACACTCATAGGCCTTTCTTCATGCACTTGTGACCTAAATTTCTCGATTCAGTGCTTGTGAGTATGAGATATGAGCCACAATTCCAAGCCAACCTCAAGACCCCTTCCTAGAACTATTTGGTACTTCTCGGAATGATAAATGACATAAGGAAAATTCTAAACATACCAAACTTGAACAAGAACTTGACCTAATCAGGTATAACCATGACTCTCATTTCGTCAAACATATAACGAACATGTGAGTTACAAGTCATGAATGCATATCTGATCATAGGAGTCTGAAACGTATTTGAGAATCACTAAGAAGATCCAATTCCCTCTCTGAATAGCTACAATAACACTTGTTATCCCATGCATTCATTAACCATCATATACTTATCAAATCCTGAAAAAATCCATAGCTAGAGATCATTACATATTTATTCTTATAACCGACATATAACCAAATTATTAACCATGACATAACAACCATCAAATCATCATAATATCAAGCATAACTTGTCATAGAATACAATAGGAAAATATATTTTATTAACATATGCAAAAGTGAACCAAGTTAGGGACTTCCACGTACCGCACACCCATAGATTGGACTGAACCAAATATTTCTTTAAGCCAACCACCCCCATGCCATATGCCAAGCATGAATTTGAGATCTCAAGGCATAAAAAACTAGTGCTTCCCGGATATTAAACCACCTCCACACTTAGGCTACCATGATCTCGCCAAATTCCGTGAAGAGAACATGAAACCAAAACAAGATGGATGCCTTAGAGTTTCTTCACCGTTACATTGAGTAATTTGACTATCTCCACCCACCTGTCAAGGGCATCCTTGAGATTAAACCACCTCCACTTCCAACCCTTGGGAATTTTAATAAAACCACCTCAACTGTTTCCAAAACCTTCCGAAATCCAAAGATCAACTAGAAACAAATCCCATCACACCATGTTTATCTAAGAAATGGAAAGGAAAGGTTGAAACCACTGTCAAACCCAAAAAACCCCATGCTATTGACAACAAATGAACCAAATAAACCAATGCATTTACCATGCATTCACACATCCGCTAGGAAATCCCACATGCAACCTATTACCTGCAAAATCTTCATACTGACGTTGTTGATTCAATCTTCTCCTTGCTTTCCTTGCATGTCCTTTCTTTTCCATTACCTTCCTTTCCTTTCTTTCTTTCTTCTCTTAGTGCTCTTTTCTCTCTCTCTCTAAAACTAATTCGAAAGAAAAACTGACAAAAGGCTACAAATTTATCCTCTAACGCCTTTTTATTATTAATGTCTATAATTTCTTCATCTTCTTTCAATTTTCTTCTCATGCGAATTTGTGACCCTTCATATCCCTTTCCTCTTATGTTCATTTATTTTCGTAAATAAAATGCCAAATAATGTCTCTTTTCCTTTCCCAATTCCTTTGCTAATTTCCTTAGCCATAAATAAACTAAAAGTGACACCCACTAGGATGTTTTACCCAACATTCAACTTGGAATACATTTCCCATGACCTTGGTATTATTTTTGCTTTATTATCCTTTATTACATGAACTTTTAACTAGGGGTTGTTACACAAAGAAAATCATCCTTCTGCCATTATTATTGAAGAAAGCGTTGGTTCAAGGTTGGGAGAAGCGTGCAAGAATTTAACCTATTCCTCGGAAGACTTTGATAAGCATATGAATTAATTAAATAATGAATAATGGAAATGTGAATATTATGATTGTCCAATATAGAGTAGAGTAGATGATTACTGTAGAATTCAATGCTTTGAAATTATATAATGCTAAATGAAAATTTTATTGTTGTCGATTAATGGACATAAGTGTTAATGAATCATAAAATGGAGTTGTTTTTTATTTATTTGTGTTGTTGCAAGTAAAGAAGATGTGCATAGGTGCTATGACAAAGGTCCTTTTGGATAGTCAAAGTGGAAAGAGGGTACCTAGAATGTTTTGTTGAATTTTCCTAAGTAAAATTTCTATAATAAAATAAATACAATGTAGAATAATTGACCATATATATTCCCCTAAACTAACATAGAGCCAGGTGGTAAGACTAGACATTCATAAATAGACATACACAAACTGTGAGGCTCACTAGTATTAGAAGATGTGTGTTAAAAGTTGTAGACTAAAAAGAGTTACAAGTATACATAAATAAACCTATATTTAATATTAAGGTTGAGGGTTGGGGTTTATGTTCATGTTAGATGTGCATATTATAGACATACACTAACTGTGGGGCTCACTAGTATTAGAAGATGTTTGTTAAAAGTTGTAGACTAAAAAGAGTTACAAGTATACATAAATAAACTTATATTTAATATTAAGGTTGAGGGTTGGGGTTTATGTTCATGTTAGATGTGCATATTGGTAGAAAGAAAATAAGTTGTTCACAAGCCAAGCACATACAATCCTGAACAAAAGAGGGTTAGAGTTCAAAAGGTCAAAGGAAATCCCCCATTACAGGGGTCCACTATGTCTATATACATATATGCATACCTAAAAAAAAATGACTAAATATATTTAAGAATTCTTAAAAAGTGCAATAGAGAAGTTCCATAGATTAAGAATATAGGAAAACATATATACATTTATTAAGAAAAGAACAATATTTTGAAAGAAAATTATATTAGAAATTATTGTATGCATTAAAGGAAGTATAAACAGTTAATTTAGCATTATCATAATGAAAGATTCTAAAAGGAAGAAATGAAAAACTGCAAGCTTGAGCCATATCTTTTTATACAGAAAATGTGTGTTTATATTAAGTGACCCAACCTAATAATAAATAAAACATAACCCTCAAACAAGAATTCACATACCAATATATAATATGTATATATTCTACAGGTGTATGAGAAAATGTATTCACGACTAAAGGAACCAGCATAGTATAAACATTCTTTAGTATAGTATAAATAAACCCTCGAAGAGAAGGCAAACCCTCACACTAAATATCAAATTCAATACTCAACAATCACATAATACAATGCTTTTGAATAAAACAATCTAACGGGGAGAAGTATGTCTACGACCATTCTAGGCCGAGATTGCAAAAACCCTATCTTGTAAATTTAAACGAGCCAAAAGCAAGCCAGATGGCCATATCGGCATGAAGAACCTGGCAATGTTTAATAGGGTAAACTGAGCACCTGGCAATGTTTAATAGGGTAAAATGAGCACCTTTAATTCTAGAGCAAAACGAGACTCCAAGAAAGACTCAAACAAATTTTTTTGTTGCATCTATTATTCACTGAAATTCATGGCGTCGTGAAAGCATACCTATAGAAAGGATAAGTAGGGTTAAAGCTTGCCCAAACCCTCAGTGGAATTCATTAAAAGGGGAAAAAATATATGCTAAGGGTTAAAAAAAAATGTTTTGCCTGTAGATGTTCAGATGAAGTCGCCATATTTCAAAGACAGTATTGAACTCTTAAATATATCCCTCACGAAGGAAGTGAAAATAAAAATAGAAAACCAGTGTAAGAGACTAACACTAGAATTTAGGGTTCTAATGCTAGAATTTATATATCTCAGTGGAATTCATTAGAAGGGGAAAAATATATAATAAGGGTTAAAAAAATAGATGTTCAGATGTGTTGACACCTAATCTTCTGCAGTTGGGTGAACCTGGAATGTGAACAGTCATCAGAAGATGAACTGAGCAGTCACATTCTTGTATATAACAATAGCTATCTAATGTAATAAATCGAATCAGTTTTTCTGAGTTTTCTGCCAAACTGGAGTTACTCCTGGCCTGACATGGTATCAGAGCCAGCTCCTTTTTTAGCTCTTGTGCCTTGTAACTCCCTTGTCTGACTGAGTGCCTGAGCTCTGCCATATTCCCTTCCAGCGCTGCTCTGTCATATGCCTTTCATTTCTAAATGTTGTATGCCTGTGTGTCATATGCGTTTTTTTTCTGAACGTTGGCCCTGTCACAAGCGTTGTTTAATGTATTCATTGTATAGCATTGAGTCGACCATCGCTCATTCTATTGAACGCTCTGTCATAGTCTTTTTGAATGCTGCCTGATATCAAAGCCTGATATATCTTTTTCAACGCTGCCTGATATATCTTTTTGAACGCTGTAATTTGAAACGCCATGCTTGTGTTTGCACAGAACACAACAATCCAGTGTAAAGGAATTTTCGTAGCATTTCTCAACAAGTTTATTTAAGATGCTGAGAAGATGACGCTGTTAAAGGCATCGCTCAATCGATTATGTGAAGACTTTGGTATCTGAAAATGCTGGTGGCAAACTTGCTTGCGGGGTTGTCGGTCTTCAAGGATGAACAGTGGAAAGCATACATTTGAACAAAAAGGAAAATTTTTTAGCAGCAGTCAATCACGCCTGCGTACTTCATTATATGGTAATGTCATATGTCATATGTAATATAATGGGAGTATATTACATTTAAAGTGTTAATGTCATATGTAATATAATGGGCATATATTACAACATTGAAGTGATATGTAATATGTAAATATATTACATTTAAAACATTGAGGTGATATGTAATATGTAAATATATTACAAACATTGAAGTGATATGTAATACATAATATTTGAATGAAATGCTGGATGCTTTTATCAAACATTGAGGGATTTGAAGAAAATAAGTTTGGAGAAAATATATTGCATAAAGTTGTAGCGTGAGGAAGAGATTTGAAATCTTTTGAGAATGCCCTTTTGAGTACAACTTCACTGTATATCAGCAGAAAGTTTTTTTTATCAGCAGAAGTATTTTTTACAGAATGCATTCAATCATCTCTATGGTAGGAATAGTTCTCACTGGCAAGGAGAACTATCCTGAATGGTCTCGGATGATAAAACACACCCTCATCTTCAATGAGTTGTGGAAAGGAGTGTGTGTCGGAGAAGGAGACAATGACCCAGTGCAACCTACATCAGACAAAGAGCTCGTCATTTGGGAAAACAAGAACAACAAAGCCTATGCATTAATCGCAGCATCTGTAAATGAAGAAGTAAGTCGCCATATTTCATCATATTCAACTGCCTTTGAAGCTTTACAAAAGCTGAAAGAACTCTATGACTCACATTCTGCACTTGAAGTTGTTCAGCTCATGATTAAACTCTTCACTCTTGAACTGAAAAATAATGATCCTCTTGCTCTTGCATCTGAAGTAAAGTCTATAATGCATGATATTAAATCCACTAAGGTTGAGTTGGATATCCCTCTTATTGCTTTTCTCAAGGCACTCTATCCTACCTACTCCAATTATCTTGAGTCTTTACAAGCAAATGGAAATCTTAAAGATATAACCTTTGACTCTCTTGTGAAAAAGTTTGCTGAAAGAGAGAAAGCCTTTGGAAAGAAGACAGTCCCTGAATCTTCTGAAGAGACTGTTTGCCTTGCTCACAAAGAAAAGCATCCTGCTCAAGATTCTACAAGAGGAAGAGGTGGACGAAGAGGAAGAGGAAGATACTTCAGAGGCAGGGGGGGCAGACATTCTCAAGGAGAAAAATCAGATCTGCATTGCATTCGCTGCAAACGAAATGGATCACATGATGCTTCTACATGCAAGCTACCATGGGACAAAATTGAGCAGAAAAGAAATCAGCAGAAAGGTAAAACTGATGATACAGACAAAGGTAAAGCACCTGAATCCGCTCACTATATTGAGGCACAATGTAACATTGGAGTAAATGAAGATTTGTTTAATGCTTCACTTGCTTCTTCGAAAAATGATTGGTTGCTTGATTCAGGAGCAACCTGTCATATGACTCATAGGAAAGAATTTTTTGAAGATTTCACTGACAATGTTGATGGAGCAGTATACTTTGCAGATCAGTCAAAAATCAAGCCATCAGGGCTTGGCACAATCAGGCTTAAACTGCCTGGTCTTCCAGACTTTCTTCTGGATCATGTTCTATATCTCCCACAGCTCAAGAGAAACTTGTTGTCCTTGGTTCACATCCGCCAGCAAGGTCACTCCATTCATATGTTTGATGGCAAGCTTGAGGTAAGAAAAGCATCTGACCACTCACTTGTCATGAGGGGAATAGAAGAAGAAAGACTTCTCAAACTGCAAGGAACCTCTGCTCATGCACAACATTTCTCATATATTTCTCATCATGAAGAAGGTACACTTCCATCAAGTTTATTATGGCATGCTAGATTTGGACATTTAAACTATGACAGTCTCCGCTTATTGAAGAAAAATGGTGTTGCTGGTTTGCCTACAATTCCTAGAAAACATAAGCAATGTGATGCTTGCATTCTAGGAAAGCATAGCAAACAGTCTTTTCATGATTCACATTCAAGAGCACATAGGAAGCTTGAACTCATTCATTCAGATTTATGTGGTCCAATGCCTGTTCCTTCTGCAAATGGAAATAAATATATCATGACATTTATTGATGATTACACCAGAATGTGTTGGGTTTATTTATTGAAGAACAAATCTGATGCTTTTCAAACATTCAAGAATTTTCATAAGTGGATTGAAAATGATGCACAATCTCATATTGGGTCTATTCGCACTGATAATGGAAAAGAATATACATCAAATGAATTTGAAAACTATCTTCGCCAACATGGGATCAAACATCAAACAACTGTGCCTTATAATCCCCAACAGAATGGTGTAGCTGAAAGAATGAATAGAACAATCTTGAATATGGTATGATCCATGCTTTTCTTCAAAAATGTAAAGATAATGTTTTGGGCTGATGTTGTTCTATGTGCTGCATATATAAAGAATAGATGTCCATCTAATGCTATAAGAAACAAGACTCCTTATGAATTGTGGTATGGACATGTTCCTTCGGTAAAACATCTCAGGATCTTTGGTTCCACCTGTTATGCTTTGATACCAAAGGTACATAGAAACAAACTTGGTGCTAGAAGTCGTAAGTGTATCTTCCTGGGGTATTCAAACACCTCTAAAGCATACCGTCTCTATGATGAAGTAAATAAAAAGTTTGTTGTATCTAGAGATGTCATTTTTCTTGAATCATCCAAATCTGACAGTGTTGTTGAGCGGCAACTTGATCGCTTGGATAGATTCACAAAAACGAAATCATTTCAAGAGTTTGATAATCAGATTCCACATCTTGAAGGGGGGATTCCTATACTTGATCAACATGTGGAATCTTCTTCTGAAGAACAATCTCCCCTGCATGAAACTCCAACAACGGATGATCCTTTAAGTGATGTAATTGATAGAATTGGGAGACTCAATCTTGATTCAGTCCCAACTCAATCAACAGAGCAGCCTGGACCATCTCAGAAAGGTCCCCCAAAGTGGCTGACAAAGACACTTGAAAGTGTTCATCCTGATGAAATTGGAAAAACAGGAACCAGAAACTCAAACCGACAAAATGGAGGTGATGTAGATGACTCTAATTCACCTGTTGATATGGATGTTACTTATGATTGTGAATTGAACTTGTCTACAGATTTTGAACCAACTTCCTTCAAAGAAGCTGCTTCTCATGATGAATGGAAAGAAGCGATGCAAAAGGAGTATGATGCCCTCATAAAGAATGGCACTTGGAAGTTGGTTGATCCTCCATTTGGAACCAAACCAATTGGCTGCAAGTGGGTCTACAAGAACAAATACAAAGCTGATGGCTCACTTGACAAGCACAAAGCTAGGCTTGTGGCAAAAGGTTTTGCACAGAAGGAAGGGGTCGATTATGAGGAAACTTTTGCCCCCACAGCAAAATGGGCCACCATCCGGACACTCTTTGCACTAGCTGCTCAGAATGGTTGGAAAGTCCATCAAATGGATGTAAAAACTGCATTCTTGAATGGAGATCTAAAAGAGAATGTTTTTATGTCCCAGCTTGAAGGATTTGTTGTGAAAGGACATGAACAAAAAGTATGCAAACTTGTGAAGTCCTTGTATGGCCTCAAACAAGCACCGCGAGCCTGGTATGAAAAACTAACTGAGCATCTTCTGAAACTCAACTTCAATCATTTTGATCTTGATGATGCAACTTTATTTGTCAAGAAATTTGGCAAAACAGTTGTATATCTTGTGGTATATGTAGATGATCTTTTAATGACAGGGAACAATGAAAGCTACATTGCATCCATAAAGAAGGAATTGGGGAAAAGTTTTGAAATGACTGATTTGGGCTATGTTCATTACTATCTTGGCATTGAAGTAACCCAACATCCAAAATCCATATTTCTTTCTCAAAAGAAATACATTGGAGATTTGTTAAACAGATTTGGCATGACAGAGTGCAATCCTCTTTCTACTCCAATGGAACAAAACTTAAAGCTCACATCTATTGAAGGGAAGGAATTTGAGGATGCAACAAAGTATAGACAGCTTGTAGGAAGTCTCATCTACCTCACTATTACCAGACCAGACATTTCATTTGCTGTTGGAATCCTCTCCAGGTCTATGCAAAAGCCTTGTGAGGGACATTGGTCTGCTGCAAAAAGAGTTCTAAGGTACTTGAAGGGAACTCAAGACCTTGGAATCAAGTATACACAGGTGGACGACTTCAGCTTGATTGGATACTCTGATTCAGACTTCGATGGAGACAAAGAAACTGGGGTATCTACTTCAGGATATGCTATGAGTCTTGGATCAGGAGCTGTCTCTTGGAGATCACGCAAACAATCAGTTCCAGCAGATTCCACAACAGAAGCAGAATACGTGGCAGCAGCTGAAGCAACAAAAGAAATTGTGTGGCTCAGGAAAATTCTTGAAGATTTGCAGGTAAAACAAGTACAATCAACTCCACTCATGATTGACAACACCTCTGCAATAAAGTTGGCCAAGAATCCAAAGTTCCATGATCGTACAAAGCACATCAATACTAAATATCATCTGATCCGACATCATGTTGAGGCCAAAACAATCCATCTCCGTCATTGTTCCACAAATGAGCAAATTGCAGACATCTTCACCAAAGCGCTTGGAAGAGAAAAGCTTGAAAGATTCAGAATGATGCTTGGACTCACCAACATTCCTTCAGATTAAGGGGGGGAATGTTGACACCTAATCTTCTGCAGTTGGGTGAACCTGGAATGTGAACAGTCATCAGAAGATGAACTGAGCAGTCACATTCTTGTATATAACAATAGCTATCTAATGTAATAAATCGAATCAGTTTTTCTGAGTTTTCTGCCAAACTGGAGTTACTCCTGGCCTGACAAGATGAAGTTGCCATATTGCAAAGACATTATTGAACTCTTAACTATATCCCTCACGAAGGAAGTGAAAATAAAAATGGAAAACCAGTGTAAGAGACTAATGCTAGAATTTAGGGTTCTAGAACTCGTACCGCAATGAAAAACTCATTAGTTAAATCTTTCGAAAGGCCAGAAGCACTACCAAATCTCCTTGTGAAAGTCTGGTGCTATGGCTAAGAAACCCTCCACGCAGAGTTGTAACACTTACATAAATGATAGAGTGCAGTTAACATACATAAGTTTGCACCGTTAAGAAAAAATTAATATAGACGTCACTAAAGGGGAATACATACAAGCATCACTAAACGGGAATACACAAATTCTGTAAGAACTTACCAAAGGTCGATCCTGTATAATGTCCTAAACACACGCGCAACCATATTGAAATTTTGATATTTTTATTTGAGTAGAGTTAACAAGATTATGGTGCTTACTACTTTGAAAATAAGACAAAACACCTTGTTAGAGTAGGGTTTGAAATGAAGTCACAGAACCTCCTTCACTACAAGAGAATAAACATTATGAATCCATGACAATGGGGCTTGGTAGGGTAGCTACGCTAAGCATCTCTGAATTAATCTCCACCGTCTTATCAATCAAGATTTGTTCTACACCATTGAATCTCATAGCTAGCTAGGGTTCCATGAGGGTGGTATGTACCCAAGCAAAAGCATAAGTCCACTTGAATGGTATTCTATGTGGTAGCCATCGTGAATGGTGGTGTAGTTTTAATTTTTACAAAATGTGTATACAGTTTACAACCACCAACAAATACACACACATACACATATATGTTCACAAATTAGGTTTGGATTGCTTCATTTGCATAAAATTCTTTAAGAAGAGAAGAGATTTTTTGGGTTTTGCCGTAGCTTGGAGCCTAATTTCTGTGTCCATTGTATTTATTTTTTTTCTCTTGATAATTGTTCAATGAAGAAGATCTAATAAGGAAAACATAAGAAGATAAATAAAGTTCACAAGGAATTATTAATATTAAGGAAAATATGAATTAATAGCTACCATATTGCTAAGGTCAACAAGAGAAGGCATCTAAGAAGATCATATTTTGGACACAAAGAAGTGTTTACCAAGGTAGATCACTTGCAAAAGGATCGAGACTACATCAAACTCTCATCAAAGAATATTACAAGAATATTGTTGATATCCCTTGAAAGGAGATCTATTTAAAGGCTCAAGAGAAGACATCCTTGAAGGAAACATCAATGAATATTGAAGTTGTTGTTGAAGGTATCGTAGAAGACATATTTCTAGGACATAATTAAAGTCTCTTTGAATATATTTAAAGCCTCGAGATAGTTGGAGACATCATTAGAGAAGGGTAGACTCTTGGTTGACAAGTAAGTATCATATTGTTATTGTATATCTGAATCTATAGGTCATATGAGTTCTTTTGCAAGGAGAGAAATAAGCTTATTGGATCAAAAAAATTCCTGGCATGGAAGAAAATGATTGATATAGCACTTACATTACATGATTTAATGAAATATGTCCTCAGTGAAATTGTTGAACCTAGAAAATAAAAGAGTAAAGAGCGACAAAAATACAATAATTGAGAAGTGAAGGCACAAATGATCATTGTTGAATCCATTAAGTATCATCTTGTTCCATTTGTTACTAATTTCAATAATTCTAAGTCTATGTATGACAACCTAGTAAATTTGTCCTCTATAAGCACATTAGCTCAAAATATTTCCTTGAGAAACCAACTATACAGAATAAGGAAATCGAAGGATGAAGACATGACCTCCTATCTGATGAATATTTCAAAAATAACTGATTAGTTTCATGGGCTTGGGGAGACAATTTCTGACTCTGAAATGACCCTATGTGTATTAAATGCTTTGCCACTAGAATGGAGTATTTTTTCAACTAGCATCTACTCTAAGAAATATACTACTCTTAATGAGTTGTGGGCTCTATGCATCTTGGAAGAGACTAGGATCAAGGGAAAGGATGACACTAAATAAAATTAACAATCTCAAGCCTTCATTGTAAGAACCAAGAAGTTGAAGAAGGGAAAGTTTGAAAAGTCCAAGAAGAAGTCAAATATGTGAAAGTTTGAATGCTTTAGTTGTAGTGAATATGGACACTTTAAAAGGGATTGTACAAACAAGTATAACAACATAAGGAAGGAAAGAAGCGAATCTCACACAACTTGAGAGAAGGGAAAACCTAAGAAGAATTCATAGAGAGAAGATATCAAATATATTTACTATTGAAGAAGGCATCCTCTTTGTCCAGTTCTTTATGAAGTTTGTCTTTCCTTCATTTAGAATAACATGCATTATTGTTTACTCTAGAAGAGTTTTGTTTTTCTAAAATCATGGAATCATAGATAGCAGCATGTGATAGTAGAAGATTTAGTGTCTACTTGATTGAGTTTCTTTCTAGGAATAATATAATCCTTAAAATTCAGAATATTGGAATATTTTTCATATTATTCATCTCTGCATTATTTAACATTATGTGAGAAGTAGTCATGTTTCTAAGATGGATCATCAAGATCCTATAAGTGCCATCAATTTGAAAGGTTAGTGGAAAAAAATTATGACAAGCTTATTATATATTCCATATTGTATGGAAACAATACTCTTAAGTGATGAGGAATACGATTGGTCAAGTTGAAGGCTCATTTAACGTAAAATAAATAGATGATTGGATGAACGCATAAATATGCATACTTGAAGTACCTCTTCTCCTAAATAAGACTCATATGTACAAAATATTGTAATATGCTTGGTATGACTATATGATGCTTAAAAGAAGAATTTGACTTACTCGAAAATGAATAAAGAATTAAGACTTTCTCACTAGGTTATATACAATAGTGATCAACATCGAGTATAGTCTCAGGAAGAAAATTGTAACTTGGTAATCAAGTTCGATCCGTGGGCACCTTGATGCATGAAGGAAGATTCTTGTGGGATGGGTGATGAGGAATCTTTTATGATAAATCCATCATGATGACGTAAGTCTAATATTAACAATTTCTTGTTATTTATCTCGTTAACATATTATAGGAATATATGAAGAATATTGAGGCAAGCTCAACATACGATATAAGGCAATTATGATGTCAAGATGTTTTCATCTTGGGATTAAAAGGTGGCAGTGAAAGAACATAACTTGAAGTTCAAGCTCAAGTAAAGATTACTTTCATGAGGAAGCTATGATTAACTTAAAGATCGGCAAGGCTCAATATATTTCCTTCATGAATGACAAGATGAAAGTGATGTGAAAAATTGACCCTGTCACAATATTGAAGGAAGAAGATGGCTCCATGATATCTAAGAAGGAAGAAAGTTTGATATAATGAGAATAGAGGTCAAGAGGGAGCCATGTAGCTATCTCCTTAAAGAACAGGTGGCTTATACTCCTATGGAAACAAGCTAGAGAGCATGTGGTTGACTTCTCAAATTGAAAAAGAAGTCAACAATCTCATCTAGAGTTGAGAGGGAGTGAAGGAGTCTCCTCAAACATGAGCAAGGATCTACTACTTGATTCAAAGGGAATGGGGATATCCTCTCTGGTTGAGAGGTAGTGATGATGGACATCGCATGTGCATTATCTTATTCATGCGTCATGCACTTAAAGAGGATTAACAACTATAATTTTAAGTGGAGGCCATGGAAAAATAATGGCAGAGGACTGGATAAGCATATGTGGTTTCCTTGAGGATAGAAAAATCCACGAAATTAAAGGTACTAACACTCTTTGAGGATAAGACATGTATCCAAGATAGGGGTTGTCAAAGAGGACTGGTATTTTTTGAGGATTAAGTTTAAAAATTCAAGATAAGAATATTCCTAGAAGGACATACCTAGTGAACATATGGATGGAGTATGTGCCTTAGAGGTAGTGCAATATCTCACATAAATCCTCCCAGTGTAATGCTCTTGAATGAAGTTGAGCTTGTCTAGTTATGCCTAAAAAACAGTGTTGGTCATAATGTTTATGCTTGTAGCTGGCTTATCAACATGACTCTTCTTATGAGAAATATTTAGTTTGAGAATGATGTTTTACTAGTTTTACAATTATGAATACCTCCCTTAAGAGGGAGTGTTGGAAATATACAATTCAATACATATATATTATGTAACAAAAAAAGGAAGAAAGACAATTTATTATTTTAAAGCATGGATTTCATGATTCTTATTTACGGTCTTCCAGCTAAAAGCATGTTCTTCATGCTTCTAGGGTTTGTTAGGTTATAGGATTTATTTTCAGGAGTCAAGAGAGTCAACATCATGATTATAAAACCATCTCGACCAAAATATACCTTCTCAAAGAATTTATTTAGATCCTAGAAAGCCTTGGAAACCTCCAAAGTACAAGTTGGCCCTGACATCTATAAGTTGTCTTACAGGAGGCAATCCGACCCCTTGGAAAGGCTATAAATAAAAATAGATTTGACCTCATTTGGCACTCACTCACACAGAGGTTTGATCTCTCGAGAAAAGTTTGATATGAAGTTGAGACGACTAAGAAGGCTAGAGAAAAGATCAAGGAAGGAAGAAAAATTCTTAGATAATTTTTTGGGGCTCTACCTCTCTCACACGTTTGAAGAATTAGGGTTTTGTAGCTTCAAGGAAGTCCAGAATTGCAGGTCTGAATTGTAGGAGATCATATTGTAGAAACAATTTGTTGGAATGCCACATATTCTGATGTGATCTTGTTGACCTTGGGAGACATTATCTTGCTCAAAGGAGGGTCTCTTGAAGAACTATCTTGGACCAAAACTAAGGTTTCTGTAGCAACTACAAGATCAAAATTGTAGGATGAAGATGTAGGAAAAAGTTGCAGTGTCAAAAGTTGGGGGTCGAAGTTAAGGTTGAAGCTAGCTGATGTAAGGTTAAGCCTTGTGTGATATGATATAACTCGAAGGACTTCTTGGAGGGATGAATCGGTACTTAAAGGAGTACTTGGTCTAGGATTTGGGTATTGGTTGTATCATTTGAAGAAGATTCTATAAGAAGAGGAGATTTTATGGGTTTTCTCCTTTGGACGAGTTTTTCCCTGGCTTGGAGCCGAATTTATGTATCCATTTTCTTTATTAAATTTCTCTTGATAATTATTTGATGAAGATCTAATAAAGAAAAGACAGGAAGATAAATAAATTTCATAAGAAATGATTAAGGCTGAGGAAAATCTGAATTAATGGCTACCATGTTGAATTTTCCAACAAAAACAAAGCTAGGGTTTGCTTAAAAATTGTTGTTTACTTATACGCACAATGGTGGTCACCTCACTTCGATTACTCGAGTAAGGAATTTTGTTCCAGGGAAGATCCTTGTCATAGATTTCACCTAAGAAAGAACAATCAAAGAAAATTATTTACTAAGAAAAATATAACCAACAGAGTTACTATCAATGAAAATTATAAAAAGGCTAGACAAGTACTAAAATACTTTCAATAAACAACCATTTCATGTCGTTCAAGAAAGTTAAACCTAACCTAAAGAAGTCACTCTTTGTTTACCTGCAACGAGTGCCATCATAGACTAGAACATTCAATATCGATGCATTCGACCTTTAAATAGAGAAGATAACCTTGTAACCATGGAATCATAGAAAAATCTAAGTTACAGAGGTATGTTGCAAGTTTCAAGTGTGAAAATTGGACTCGAATGACAGAGAGGCTACATGTAGTTACTCCAAGCTAACCCTAGGATATTTGGACTACCATTGTTAACAGACATTACAACGTAGGTGGGCATTGCCTACACGTTCAATCACTTGACAGTTACATGGTCCCATTGTCGATGTGTTACCCCATCAAAGCAGGCGTCCACATTACTTACACTAACTAGAAGCTTTAGAGCAGTCAAAACATATTTAATAACAAACATTATAGACAAAGGCATCATACAACATAGCATAATGATATTATATATGTGTGAATCCTTCACAATGTTGATGGGCCTTGTGATAGGTCAATAAAACCTATGATGAGCCTCAGTGGTAATATGATGTACCATAAAACAAGTTAATAATATTATTACAATCAATTGAAAAAAATGGAAAATCTTCTAACTATAAGACAGTGATTGTGTAGAGTGAGTCTCTTTATTAACATTCATCCTCCATGAGGCCAATAGGACCCTTATTTTAAATATAAAAGAAAAAAGAGATGGACATATGATTTTGGCATTGTAGAGAGAATATATATTATATATATATATATATAGAGAGAGAGAGAGAGAGAGAGAGAGAGAGAGAGAGAGAGAGCAAATGTTCAACATAGGAATATGATATCTTGATCTAGTCAATATTGTTGGTGAGAATTTCATGGTAAAGAAATTAGAGCCTGGTGGTTTTGGAAAAATATAAATAAAGATTGGAAATCGAGATAAAAATAAAAATATTATCATTCCTTTATTTCCTTTCAACAAAATATTTTATTTCCTCATAAGACTTCATGTATGCATATTTACTACTAAGGTTAAAAAAAATACATTTCTTGCTCTTCATAAATAAAATGAGAATAATATATAACATATATTTCCCTCTTGAGCGCCATTAATACCCTGAAATAGACGGAAATCTTCTTCACCATCATCCATGCCTTTAAAATGCTCACTTGGAAGGAAATCATCATTATCTTCATTGGTGCCTTGAAGGTCCTCGCTTGGAGGGGAATCATCATTGACCTGACTAGTGCCATGAAAATCCTCACTTTGTATGAATACTTCATCATCCTCATTGGTGCCTTGAAAATCTTCGCTTGGAGTAAATTCTCCATCGTCCTCATTAGTGCTTTTAAAATCTTTGCTCAAAGGATCTTCATCATCTTCATCAGTGTTTATAAAATCCTCACTTGGAGGAAATTCTTTATCATCCCCATCAGTTCTTTTGAAATCCTTACTTGGAGGAAATTCTTCATCATCGTGATCAAGGCCATTAAAATCTTCATTAAAAGGCAATTCTTCATTGCCCTTGTCGGTATCTTTAATATCCTTACTCGAAGAAAAATCTTCACTTGAAAGAAATTCTTTATCATCCCCATCGTTATCCTTTCTTGGAGGAAATTCTTCATCATGGTGATCAAGGCCATTAAAATCCCCATTTGAAGACAATTCTTCATTGCCCTCGTCGGTATCTTTAATATCCTTACTCGAAGAAAAATCTTCGCTTGAAAGAAATTCTTTATCATCCCCATCGTTATCCTTTCTGGGAGGAAATTCTTCATCATGGTGATCAAGGCCATTAAAATCCTCATTCGAAGACAATTCTTCATTGCCCTGGTCAGTATCTTTAATATCCTTGCTTGAAGAAAAATATCGACCATTATATTCAGAATCTTTTAAATTGTCATTAAAATTCCCTATCAGAGTCAAATTTTGAGTAATTTTCATATGATTAATGTTATCATTAGATAAATAACCTTCATAATATTCCCGCCCTTCATTAGGAGTGCCTTCAGACTTCTTAGTACATGGAAAATTAGACTTTGATGCTGCACAAATAAAAAATAAAAAAAAAAACTCACTATTAAAAAGATACATAGCTTTTGCTAAAAACATAGAATTATACAAAATACTCATACTTGAAATGACAAAGACATAATTTGTCAAAATAATTGTTTCCTTAACAAAATTTAAAACACTTTCAGGTTAAAACCAAAATAAACCAGAGAATGTGGCAATATCTTAGTTATGTGGGCTAAATTCGACAGCACAGCAAGGGGAGAAGTTCCAAGTCTCGAGGAGAGGACAAGTAAAGTCGATTAACCCTAAATTCTAAAACGCAAAATTACATAACATTCCAATGGAAGAAATTGCACAGTGGAATAAAATAAAAGCTTGTGAGTTGACAACATCGTCACTCTGATATGTGAGTTAGTTCTACTTTAGTTTATAACAAGTTAACCAGAATTGAGTCCAGTTTATTATAATTTCATAAAGTTAACTTGAGTCGAGTCAAGTCTAGTTAGAGTCTGTAAAATATTCCATAATTAAAATGATTATAATTTGAATCAAGTCTAATTAGAGTGTGTCATAATTCGATAATTAAAATGATTATAATGTGTGAAAGCAATTTAACTTGAGTCAAGTCTAGTTAAAGTCTGTCATAATTTATAATTGAGATAATTATAGTGTGTGAAAGCCAAGAAGAGAAAAATTTATAAATTAAATATTTATTTTGTGTGTGAATTAGTGTTTTTCTTCTAGTTCTTTCCAATTGAAGTAAAGAAACCTAGATAATTATGTATATATTAAAAAAAATTATAAAATATATTTCATGGAAGCACAATAGAATTGATAAATGTTTTTTTCACTATGAAAAAGCATGATTGTATTTATATAAGATATATATAAAAAAAAGTAGATATGTACATTCACTTGAACATTGCATATGTCCCACTTAATTGTCTGCGATGAAGTAATATATATAACCGAATAACTCAAGCAAATATCACAAGGAATGATACGTTCAAAAATTGGGAAAAGTTTTACCTGGTTAAAGAAATAATCACTATGCCAATTTCTAAGACAATTACGTACTTTTTCTGCGAAAAATGAGAGATCTTACATATCCACTCTAAGTGAGAAAGTAACAACATTTGGAAATAGATAAAACAACATAAATCGTCGAGATTATTATCTTAAATTGTTACGAAATTGCGCATGAACTTCGTTATTTTGACTGCATACGTCATCATTTTCTAACTGCTTGAGAGAGTTTGTCTATTAAATAAATTTCGTAGCAAGTTTAAATTCTAATAAATATTTTGCTAGGATCTTGAATTGTTTACATCAATTTCAAATTCTGAATGCAATCTTTATAGATTATTAATATCATAATTTATATATGATATTATAAAAGTATCTATGAAGTGCAGATTAATTGTTTTATGTGGATTTTCAAATTTTATTAGAGGTTAAAAATGTGAGTCACTTTTAATGAATGTAAACGGTGGCATAAAACAAAATTTCCATAATTTTTAATTTACAAAACGATTTTATTTATATCTTTAATTTAGATTTGATTAATATCGCAATTGGAATAGATATGCAACGAAAATTTGTTTATATTAAAATTTTATTTTATCATTGATATAACATTATTAAACATTTTTTTATTAATTTTAATATATAATATTAAAATGCTAAATTTGATTTAAATATATGCGCCACGTAGTAATGTTCACCTTGACCCTTTTTCAAGGTTACCCTCATAAATTCATTTATTAATACAAATGGCACATTCCTTAAAATATGTCGTACATATTGTATGTGTACTGTTAAATTGAGCAGTTGCTTAGATATAACTGGCACATTATCTGAAAAAGGCACGCGCAAGAAATTAATTTATAATTATTACTTCACTTACTGATCACGGCAATGGCTAACGAGTCTGCTATAGGGCATTAAATGTTTGTTTAACTGCATACTCTTTAAGCCGATAACACAGGCACGCGGTGACTAAATAAATAAAAAATAACCGCGGTGCGGTGACTAGATAAATAAAAAATAACCGCGGTGTGTTATCGCCTTAAGGAGTATGCAGCTAAGCGGGCATTTAATGCCCTATGGCAGGCTCGTTAGCCATTGCTCACTGATCACTCTATGTTGAATGACCACACTCATTTTTTTATCAATCGTGTGACGTTTTTACTTGAAATTTATTTAGAAATAATAATATTTTTATAAATTAGTTTAGGTTTATCTTAATATCGGATGTGCCAAGGGTGAGGGTATCAAATTTCTGGATATGTAAATCTTTTTGATCCCTCATAGCTTTTAGTAGATCCAAAGTTAAGATGTATCTAGGCCCATTTTTATTGTATTTAACTAAGTCCAAAAGTTTACAAGACATTACAACATCTCTACATACTTCTCTAGGAACTTACTTTTAATTTTTTATTGAGCCCACATGTAAATGTTTACAAACATTTACACCACTACAACATCTCCCCAAATATCATGGTTAAAACTCTGGTTATATTTTCTGTTTAATATATTAATTAAGTTTTAATATAAAAAAACTAAATTAAAATATAATATTTATAATTTTTTTAATTTTGAAATCAGTTACTGGCTTGTCTGGCTGGATAGGAGGATCGTGCTAGCTTGCTTGGGATGGATCGCTGGGGTGGTGGTCAACTGAGGAATGGACGGGGTAGCTACGCCACCTTTCATTAGTGAATTTCCCATCTTGATGGACTAGGTTCACGTAGGATCACTTAATAGCTTTGGGTATGTCATTATAACTACTATTTATATTTATATGTTATATATTTCAATGTGATATATATATATAATTTTCTTTTATTTAAAAAACTGTTTGTAATTTTATTAATAAAAATAAAATTACAATATAAAAAAAAAAAGACTTTGAAAAATATTTACATCTAACGTGTCGTGTAACATGTAATGCCTAAATTATTGTTGTTTGGTAAAATCTTATCTTTCTAGGAGGTAAAGAATCTAATTCCTAAATTATTTTTGTTTGGTAAGATCTCATCTTTCTAGGAGGTAAAGAACAAGCTAAAGGCCCAAAACCTAGAAATATATGGTAGGAATGAAAGCCAACACCATTTAAAAAATATTTACATCTAACGTGTCATGTAACATCTAATGGCCTAAATTATTTTTTTCTGGTAAGATCTCATAGGTGAAGAATGAGCTAAAGGCCCAAGACCTAGAAGTATATGGTAGAAATGAAAGTCAACCCCTTATGGATCACCAACCGGTAATTCTAGGTAACTTGGTTTTCCTAGAATAAGAGGGATGATAGAAACCAATAATAACTATCACCATTGTTGATTTGACAATTGGATTATGATTATTTTTCCCACTATTAAAAATAAATAAAATGAAAAAGTTCAGAATCCTAGATTAAAAATAGAATTTAACAATAATATATTAACTTCTCCACAAATATATTGTTAATAATAATATAAAATTTCAAAATATACATTAATAATAAAACAATATTATCTCATTCACAATCATTACTAATCATGCCACTCAATTTAAAATAAAATTGAACACTAAAATATTATGATGTCACCCAGATCACTTGATAATAATAATATGAAATTTCAAAATATACTTTAATAATAAAATAAAATTATCTCATTCACAATCATTACTAATCACGCCACTCAATTTAAAATAAAATTGAACACTAAAATATTATGATGTCACGCAGATCACTTGTTTAAGTCTTTTTGGCTAGAATTCTACGGTTTTTTGGCAAAATCTTTTGTTTTTGTTGGTCAAAATGAGTTTTTTCAATATAGATTCAACACCTTGAAAAATCCTTGTAGCACTAAGATTGCAAGAGTTTACAACTCAAACATGTGATTCCAAGAAATTCCTAACCAACAAATTAAACCATAAAATATGTTGAAAAACTCTCCCATAAATAAAAGTTTCCCTGTACATTCAAAAACATTTGAAAAAAAAAATTATATAATCAAAAACTCTAATACATAACATGTTTAGACAACACAAAAAAAATTAATGCCACTATAATTTGAAAAAAATAACATAAATCAAATCACTATTATTTATACAATACCAATTCAAACCTTGGAGCGTCACCATCAACCACTCTCCATAAGTCTACCCAACTATTTCAACCAACATCTCTTTGAAAAATAAGTATATATATATATTTTTTTGGTAAGCTAACATAGGACCTTTCGTGTTCTATTAATTCAGGTTAAAACACTGTACATGCATACAGTGGCCTCAACCCGCCCCGAAGGGAAACTGGGTCTGTTGGCCACCTTAGGTTTTTACATGCCATCCAAAAACAAAAAATACTAAGCCTGCTTGTCCATGCTAAGTATACTAAACAACCAAAGAGACTAATCTTGTTTCCTATTTGCATAATGAACTATAACAAAATGAAAGCATGCTCTCAGCAACCTAACTAAGAGAACCTTATACATAACCGGAGGTATCAGTCTGCCATAGTACCCTGCTGATTGTCTTCTTCCTTTGTTCCAGGAGCTATCTTCTTTAACTGTTGCTGAATCTCATCGAGCTTTCCATCCTGCATGAGAAGAGTTATCTGAAGGTTCTTCATCTCTTTTTTCAAATTTGGAATACCCTGGGCCATTTTTGCCATCTCCATAGCTACCTGTTCCATTCCTTTTGCTAGCAACCTCTTCATTACCTAGTAAACATGAAGGGCTTGCTTATATAGGGACATGCGGCCTCTGGTGTTTCCTGGGTCTGGCAACAGATATTCCCAATCTTCCATTTCATATTCCGACTCTTCCTGCGTGGCCGCAACCTCCAACTCCTGAATTATTGTTAGGCCCCTATACTACTAGTGTAACCCCTTATTGTTATTAGTATAACCCACTTATTATATTGATGTACCCATGTAGTGCCCATATTATTACTATTGTGCCCCATAGAAGCCCACTATTGGTACTATTGTGCCCTTACATTATTATTGTTATGTCGACTCTGATTATGTTATAACCCCTTAGACTCCTATATATAGAAAGGAGGTCTTTTCATTTGTATCATCCAAGAATTGTTCATTTATGTAATGTAAAGGAGGTTGCCCCCTCGAAGAGGCTGAATTCTAAGGCATTGATCTATCTTTTCTATCTTTTCTTGAGCTGGTTTCATAACATTTGGTATCAGAGCTTTGGATTCTAGGGTTTCGGTGCTCCAAACAGGTCATCATGGAATTTTCGCTATAACTTTTTGTCTCTGACGTTTTAGAAGCCGCAAAAAAAACCCATTTGAGAAGAAATCGCGCTGAACGTTGGGTCCGAATTTCAGAGCTTTTCGCGTGATATTTGCGGAGATATGATCTGAGGAAGTTGGTCTTTTTGCAGACTCCTGAATTACATTCAAAACAGGTGACCTGGGGAAAATCGTCATAACTTTCTCTCTCGTAATCAGATTGAAATTTCGTAAGAAGGTACAGAAAGAGGACGAACTGTAGTTTCTTGTATGCGTTTTTCAGATCGAAAGGTTGAAACAGTGACACGGGGCACTTCATACAATGTCGCTCTTCTGGAACAGTCTATAATCAGGTCATCTTGGGAGATTGTGCATAACTGTTTCTTAGAGAATCCAATTTGGATCAGACTGGTGGCATTGGAAAGAGGACACAGGGGGCTACTATAGTTCACAATTTCAGAACTTAAAGATCTAAAAGTACAGAGTTACAGTCGTTTCAAGGTCGAGCTCCTAAAATCAAGAAAAAGCAAGATGAGGAAGTTTGATGGCAAGGATCCTGTAAATTGGATACTTTAGATGGAGCAATATTTTGATCTACATGGTGTACAACTATTACAAAAGGTATGTATTGCATCTTCACATTTAGAACTAGATCAATTTTTATGGTATGAAGGGCTTTGTTCTCGTAAAAAACTTGTTACGTGGTCAATTTTCACAGAGGAAATGATAGCACATTATGAGGATACAAAGAGCAACACCTTCTTTAGAGCAACACCACAACAATTGGAAAGAGTAAAAGGGATTTGTGACATAATGGAAATCAAAATTATGGAAACCAGGAAGCATACCCATCACAACTATAAAGATGGAAGGTTTGTTTCTCCCAGCCTTCCACAACCTACAAGGGTTACGCCACAACAATTGGAAGAAAAAAGAGAAAAAGGGCTTTGTTACAATTGTGATAGCAAATGCACTAAAGGTCATAGGTGTGCTGAGAAGAAATTATTTTACATAGAATATGAAGAGGAGGAAGAGAAGGATCAAGAAACATCAAAAGAAGAGGATATACGCCAGGACACCACCCCAGAGAAAGAAGAAATGAATCAGACCATATCTTGTAAAGCATTGGCAAGAATTACCACTCCTCAAACTCTCAAGATAGAAGGACATATCAAGAAGAAAAAGGTTCAAGAAGTGAAAGATCACATCGAGAAAGAAGAAATGAATCCAACCATATCTTGTAATTCAATGGATGAAATTACCACTCCTCAAACTATCAAGATAGAAGGACACATCAAGAAGAAAAATGTTCAAGAAGTGAAAGATCACATCAAGCATCAAGAAATGAATCCGACCATATCTTGTAAAGGCCTGGAAGAAATTACCACTCCTCAAAAGATAGAAGGACATATCAAGAAGAAAAAGGTTCAAGCAAAGAAAGATCACATCGAGCATCAACAGCAAGTTCTCCAACTTTTAAAGGATAACGCCACTTCGGTGCAAAATCAAATGAAACAACATGTAGATCAACATCATAGTGAAAAATGTTTTGATGTAGGTGATTGGGTATTTTTACTACTACATCTCAAGCAAGCTATTTATGAGAAGGAAATGTTGGCAATACTACATGCACTTAAAAAATGGCGACCTTACCGAATGGGAAGACTCTTCGAGGAAGAGGATGTGGAAGCATTGTTTTGTGCTATTTATATGATCTAACCAGATTGGATAAACGAAGCAAGGGATGAATGGAAAAAGGACGAAGAAGTATGACCACTTATTCAAAAGTTGCAAAAGATCCCAATTCAAGCAATATTGCTAGAAATTGAAGAGGAAGGAAAAATCATATTGGAACCTGGAGCAGTCACAGAAACAAGAACCCGACAGCTACGAAATCGACCAATTTCAGAGTGTCTCATCAAGTGGAAGAACTTACCCGCTGAACATTCCACATGGGAGGACAAGAATTTTATACAGAAGCATCAAGAACTACTCAAGCGTTGAGGACAATGCTTTTTGAAGGAGAGGGGCATGTTAAGCCCCTATACTACTAGTGTAACCCCTTATTGTTATTATTATAACCCACTTATTATATTGATGTACCCATGTAGTGCCCATATTATTACTATTGTGCCCCATAGAAGCCCACTATTGTTATTATTGTGCCCTTACATTATTATTGTTATGTCGGCTCTGATTATGTTATAACCCCTTAGACTCCTATATATAGAAAGGAGGTCTTTTCATTTGTATCATCCAAGAATTGTTCATTTATGTAATGTAAAGGAGGTTTCCCCTCGAAGAGGCTGAATTCTAAGGCGTTGATCTATCTTGTCTATCTTTTCTTGAGCTGGTTTCATAACAATTATCCTTCGAATATTAGCATTAGTTTCCTCACTATACGCTCTCTCCACATTCTGGACGTGATGCTTCAGCGTCTTTTTGCCACGACGCTTTCCAACCGGAGATGAGGAGCTCCGCTCTTGGCTACCATCTTGGTACCCTCTCACCCTGCCTCTGCGGCCCCTTCCTCGGCCTGAGCTACCAGCTTTATTGTCTTCCTTTACTTTGCTTCCCTGACCAGCTATGACAGAGGGGCCACCCAGACATCCTTCATCTCCATGCCCCTTAGCTTTCTTCTCCATGTTTTTTGCCTCTTCTGGTAGCCTATCCTCAAGAGGCCTCCCCTTCCCCATACCACTTTTCCGTGTCTGCACATGATACCCCTGTTCTCGATTTTTCAGCTCTACCCCTCCTATCTTTCTCTCCATGCTCGACTGATTATGTTCCATAACTTTGCGGGGGTCAGCTATGCTTCTTTCCTGCTCCGTCCAGCTTCCTACCCTGCTCATATCAGTTGTTGTCTTTCTCATTCTTCTCTCTGTTGCCTTTCGTTTGGTTTTTCCAAGGATGGGTGGCCGATCCTTCTGCTTTCGCCTGCCTGCTTTTTTCCTTGAACTTCCGTTCGAATCCTTACTCCTATCCAAGCTATCTCCGAGGTCTAACAGATTTCCTTCCCACACGCCTTTTCCCGTATCCACTTACCTTATCTTGCCGCCCGCCTCTGTTCTTTTGTACCTTCTCCCTCTGTCGCTTGCATTCTCCATGATCTCCCACTCCTCCTCTGCTTAATTCTGCGCTAGCTAACCTGTGTCCCATCGTTGGAGCACCGCCTCTTTCCCCACCTCTGCCTTTCATTGCTCTTTCCAAGGAGCTGTGGAGACGGAGCAATGAAAGGCAAAAAAATAAATATATTTATTACTTATACTCCATCACAATTCCAACCATTCATAAAATTAAGGTTTTTATGTTACTTGTGTTGATATAAATTGGGGTTGTTAAGTAAATAGCAATATGGTTTTTAAGTCAATAATGAAAATTGGAGTTTTAAAACTAGGTTTTGTAATAACTGATTCTTAATATTTAAGAAATATCGATTTTTCAAAATTAAATTAATTAAAATAATTTATTATTTCTTAAACTTAATTTAATTGTTAAATATTTATGTTCATTTTGCAAAAAAAACTATCAATTTGAGGATTTTTAAATGTTTTTTTTTTTTTTTTTCTTATCATCTATTCTGATCAAATTTGAGTATGTTTCCTAGTAAATTTGACCCAAAATTTAGAAAATATTTTCTAATAAATCCGCCAGCAAGTGTTTCGGTGAATCTAATTTTTTTCACCTTTCCTTTTTAATGAATATTATGTTTTCCCCTCGTAATTTTAACTACTTTTAATTATCATTAAATAATTTCCAATAATAAAACTACTTTAATACATCTGATTCTCTATATTTAACCTAGATACCACTCGATATTGCGATCTCAATTTTTCTACTCCCACAACACCTTCATTACTATTGGCAATGTAACCTTAGTGTCTACAAAGGATGAAGTGAAGTGCTATGGGGATAACAAATGGTCATTATGGGTGGGATAGTACAGGAATCCTCCCACGAAGTTTGAATGCCAATATAAATATCATCTGAACAAATTCATTCAAATTCATGCCAATATTATGGATTTTTTTATCGTTGACCTTCACTTCCTCGTGTGGAATAAGATCATCGTCCACACGACCAATTGCAAGGTTGAGAATCTGATGAGATTCTTTTCAAGTGTGATGGTGGTCATTTTGAAAGAGATTAATAGGTGTTTTGTGTTAGAACATATTGTATTAAATTTTTTGTATAAATATATATATATATCACATTTGTTATATATATCTATATATATATATATATATATATATATATATATATATATATATATATATATATATATATATATATATATATATATATATATATATATATATATATATATATATATATATATATATCTTCTTAATGCAGAGAATATAAATCATAAATAGAACATTCAGATTTTAATTATGTATATATTTTATAAAACAATTGAAAATAAAAAGAAAATATTATTGTTAAAACATTTTATTAGTCTTTTGCTCAAAATTAACGTAAATTCATAAAAAACTTAAAAAAATCAAATCACTTAATATTTAAACTTTTTTCTCAAAAATTTCACTAAAAAATTATATTCTAAATTAAAATAAATCTATACTTATTTATAAAATTTTAAATCATTAACAAATTATTAAAAACAATTTAAATGATAATAAAAATTATGATTTCTTTCCCTCTCAAAACTCAGTATTGTTGTTAACACCTTAGCCATAGTTTTAACTATCTAAGCGGCGTTGACGAAGAGTGTTTAAACCAATTGAAATATAAAAAAAAACCATAAAAGATCTTGAATTGCTTATGTTGTTTTCGAGTTACTTTTGGATAGTTTTTATATTGCTTTCATTTACTAGGATGAAGAAATCCATGTCTTTAAATATGTACATAGTCTAGTTCACATAGAATATATTTATATGTGAAAGTTTAGAGATATTATATTTACAAACTTTAACATATTCGGCAAGGTTGAATACCTTGTTTAAATTGTTAAAAAATATATAAAATTATATTTCAATGAACTATTAAGATACCTTTATGCTAATGTTTAAGAGTATATAATCCAACATCATCTTTTATGTTTTTAAAATATTCACTTGAATGGTCTATACCTTAATCATAATTATCTTTATTGTTTGATTATTTACATTAGTACTTCTCCAAAAAAATTTAAAGAAAAATCTTCATCTTTGTGAATGCCTTTAAAACCCTTAGAGGAAATGTTTCAACATCCTCATCAACATGTTTTAAGTTTTCACTTGGATCAAAATTATTGTCATTTCTTTTAAGTCTTCACTTGGATCAAAATCATTGTCATTTTTTTTAGTGTCTCGAAATTTTTTCCTTAGAGGAAAAATTTCATTCGTCATGATAATTTCCTTTAGAATCCTCATTTGGAGGAACTTTTCAATCATCCTTATCAGTGTCATTACAATCTTTGCTTCTGGGAAATTCTTTATCAGCTTGAGTGAGTTTTTTTAAAATCCTCGCTAGGAGGAAATTATTCAACATCCTCATTAGTGCTATTAAAATCCTTGCTTGAAGGAAAATCATTATCATTGTTATCCATGTCAATAAATTCCTAAGACAAAATTCTTTGTCATCCTGATAAATGCATTTAAAATCCTCACTTGGAGGAAATTCTTCAACATCCTTTCTAGTGCTTTTAAAATTTTCACTTGGAGGGAACTCATCATCATCCTCATCCATTCTTTTAGAATCCTCGCTAGGAGGGAAATCATGATCATCCTCATCAGTGCATTTAAAATCCTCACTTGGACGGAAATCATCCTCCTCTTCGTCAATGGCTTTAAAATCCTCACTTAAATTAAAATCATCATCATCCTCATTGTAACACCCCATGGACAATTATTTATAACTTTTTCATTTAATTGTGGTAAAAAAACTAAGAGCCTAAGTATATGACTTTTGACGCAAATATTTACTTTAATTAATGGAAGAGAAATTATTTTGGTTGTGTTAGCATTATTTGTAATGTGCTAAGGGTTATCATGTGGAGCTTAACTCCTAACTATCACAGAAATATTTAGAATTAATTATGTCCAAGAAGAGGAAAGGAATGAAGAAAAAATTATCATTTTTCCACTATTCAACATAATTTGGAAAAGATGGACCAACAGAAGAAGCCATGACTGGAATAAATTTCATGGGGTGGAATTTGAATAAAAGCATTACGGGAGAGAAAGGAATTTTTTCTAAAGCATAACCAGTGGGAGAGAAAGACTAGATTGAACCCAAAAAAATGAGTAGGATGTTACTTTAAGGGCTCAGGAGAAGAGATTTTTGGAAAGTTCCTTAATTTTTTCTCAGACAAAGAGGAGAAGAGCTCAAGGGTAGCTAGCTAGAAAGGTAGCTTACAGATGGGAGGATCGTGGGATCCCTCATTACATTCCTAGGAAGAGCTTGTTCTTTGTTATTTTCAATTATTGTTGAATAATTAATCCACGAAAAACTTTGAAAATGAAAGGAGAATCAAACTTATATTGAAAAAGTACGTTAAGAATATATATATTGGGTTATAATGTTCTAGTTCTATAACCTATAGGCTTGTATGTGTTAGAGTTAGTATTTGTATTTCTAACAGGCAACATGGGGCATAAAAGACTACAACTACATATTAGTAACAATAATATCATCAGAAGTAGTCAATAGACATGCAAGGTAAAACCTAAATAGGGAAAATCCTCAGAATACATCTTGGGTTGTAAAGAAAAGAAAAGTTTGAATGCATGAAAATGCTATGTTAAATTCGATTCTTGCCTTAGAAGGAAGGAAAGGAAATATCGAAAGAATACTTGTGTATTAATGTTATATATATATATATATATATATATATATATATATATATATATATATATATATATATATATATATATATATATATATATATATATATATATATATATATATATATATATATCTATATATATATATATATATATATATATATATATATAATAAAAAATGAGCGAGGTTAGTTGCCTCAAGATCCCTTTAGACAATGGTTTGTCTACTTGTCCTCATAGTAATAATCCTAAACTCAAAAGGTAATTAGGACACATAAAGAGTTGGTAGATCCCGTGATAAGTTCCACCAAGAATTATCGTCTAAATAATTTGTAAACAAACAAAACATAGCATGCTTATGTATTGGCTTATATACATATTTGTAAATATATAACCAGAAATAACACAGAGGTGGAGAATATTTATTGTAGCAAAAGAGACGAAAATTGATTAAACTATCTATTATGGAATATATAAGTATCACTTTGTCTTCTCCTTTGATAGGAACATTTATTTTGAATAATCCAATTTTTTTTATTAAATAAAGGAAATTGTACAAAGTATATCAAATAAATCATTCACCTAGACTTCATAGAGTATAAAAAACCACTATAATAACTACGAAATATGTATCTATATTCAAGAAGCAAGGAAACTAAAAAACAAATTAAGGGTTTCATAAATTGTAAACAATGGTATATTTTTAAAAGAAAATATTATGTTTATAATTTGCCAAAAAACATTAATAATTATTAATGTGGCCAGGTATTTAAGGTCGAGGCCATTTCATTGAAAATTACAAGAAATTTCCATACTAACTTTGCAAAGGATGCAAAAATAAAACCTTGGGTATTGTAAAAGAACTACACTTTTTTTCTTCTGAATAAGGCTACTTCTATATTAATACAAAAATATTTTACACCGAGACCATGACCTCGTAGATCTAGCCCAAAATTCTGGCATGATTAAAAGCAAAGCAAATCTGTGTGCCAAAATCCAGTAGAGTATTGCCCTCAAGAATTGTAGAGAGCCTGTTCATGAGTAAAGCAAAAATACAGAAAGCTCCATAGTTGTACATGGAATTGAGAATTGAACCTGAGCTGTACGATAACCAAAACTTGGAATTGGGAATTAAATCGGAGCTATATGACAACCCAGACAGTGAAAGTAGACTTGGTAGCTGTGACCAGCTACATGACAACCCATAGTTGAAAACAGAGGTAACTGTGACTGCGACCGAAATTGGAAATTGAAGGTTGGTAGAATGCCCCTTGCGTATGAAAAACTAGCAGTATGATCTAATGCATTTTTCAACATAATTAGGACAGTGATGAGTGAACCTTCTCGAGCTGGCAAAAATCCAATAGAACCAAAAGGAACCAACCTGCTTAAGCATCAGGAGAGGAATCAGGCAGCTCCTCAGTGATGCGGCATCCATATTTGTAACCATCGTCGTCATCAGAGGAGCCCACTGGATTCTTCATGCTTTGAGAAGCCTTGCCTTTACCAGAGCCCAAAGCTTTGCTCTGATCAAGGTTTGCTTGGATGGGGCCTGGTTTGTCCTCCGCCGGCGTGTCCGAAGTCGCACTGAGGGAGCCAGCCCCTTGACTTGAATTGAACTCGATAAGCTCAATGGTGACGTGGCCATGAAGGTAGAAGAGCCATGACTGCAGGGGGAATGTAACCAAGCGGCATTGGTCATGGAATGGAAGGAGCTCGGAGCTGGTATCCGTAAACCTCTGCCCCTACCCCGTCCGCTCTGAGTAGCAGGGTATCTATCTGAGCGAAGGTCTGGGCAGGAGGTTGAAGATTCTGTCATAGAGGAGGCGGCCTAGCGCCCAATTTGCCCGCGAGAGCTACCCCTTCTGCAACTCATTCGTTGTCACAGTTTTGGCATAGTTGGAGGGGTGGGATGATCTTGGCTTCTTGGAAGACGAAGGAAGCAATGAAGGGAAAAAACTAACTTGTCTTCAGTGCTCAGGGCAGCAAGCGGGTGGCAAGCATAAGAGTAGGGGAAACAGAGGATGGCTTGAGGGCAAAGCCAGAAGCTCCTCCAGAGAGGCAGAGCCTAGTTTTCTCCTGAGAGAGGCCGAAAACAAGCCGCTGCAATTGCAATGGAGGAGGAGCCAGAGCGAAGAGGATAAACACTATTATGGCAGGTTGATAGCACCACGATCAAGAAATTAACCAGCGTAAATGGATGTATTGGCATCATTAAAGTCGCATTAGGCTAGAGCAGAGGAGGAGTTTTGACCAGAGTCGCGAGAGGATGTGTGGTGGTGCAGATCAACCACATGCCCATCCAAACCACTGGCCACGTGCCTATGTTGTTGTCAGACACCCAGAACCGGGAGTAAAAGAACTACACTTATTATTGATAGAAATTTTAGATATCAAGGATGAACTACTAGAAAATAATAGGCATGCAAAATAGAAAAAAAATATACATCCATAAACAGACTAAAAATCTCAAGAAGAATAGAGAGTTTCAGTGAAGAGTGTCTTTATTTCTTGTTAAATACCCTAAGCATCAAAGAACCTTGCAAGGGTTTTGGGTAGCATGGTCAAGTAACTTGGAAGAGAATAGAAAATATGTGACAACCTAGAAAAGTTGCAAACAGTGAGGAAAATCCATATAAATCTTACATAGGAGACAACCAAACCAAGGATACCTGGACATGAGAGCATATAACTGGGAAAGAGGAGGAGGAAAATTATAATTCTCTGAAGAAAGATCTAGAGCATAGCCTCTAAAAAAAGAAAAAAGAAAAATTTAAATGAAGATATTGCCTTTCATTGAGAAGGACAGGGCGTCGCAACCCTACTCCTCAAGTCATGAATTTATAATGGTTAGAAAATAAAAATTATTTAAGAATTAATCGTAGTGTTAGAACAAACTATTGGAAATGTAACTAGTTTCGTTCTTCATAATTGTTATTGTACTCATTTGAACATGTATATCTTATTTAACAAATAAAAGAAGAAAGAAAATTGATTATATTAAAGCATGGATTTCATACTTCGTATTGATGGTACTCTGGGTAAAATCATGTTCTTCATGCTTCTAGGGTCTGTTAGGTCATAGTATTTATTGTCATGAGTCAAGAGAGTCAACATTGTGATTATAAGACCCTTCCGGGAAAAATGTGACTTGTAAAAGAATTTATTTTGAGTCTAGAATGTCCTCAAAACCTCCAAAGTTCAAGTGGACCTTGGTAGCAACAAGTCATCCTAAAGGATGGAATTCGACCCCTTGGAAAGAATATAAATAGAAGTAGATTCAACCTTATTTTGCACTCTCACATAGAAGTTTGATCTCTCAAGAAAAGTTTGACCTAGCGTTGAAAAGACTAATAAGGCTAGCAAAAAGATCAAGGAAGGAATAAAAAGTCTTGGACAGTTTCTTTTGGGCTCTATCTCTCTCACACATGCAAAGAGTTATGGTTTTTACAACTTCAAGGAAGCCCAAAATTGTAGGTTCAAATTGCAGGAGATCCTATTACAAATCAAGTTGCTAGAAGGTCACATATGCTAATTTGAACTTGTTAACGTTGGAAGACATTATCTTTCTCAAAGGAGGATCTCTTGAAGAATGATCTTGTGTCACAATTTAGGTTTCTGCAATAGCTACAAGGTCAAAGTTGTAGGACGAAATTGTAGTGTTGAAGTTGAAGCTAGAACTTAGTTGAAATAGGATTATTCCTTGTGTGATCTGATCTAGAAGGAAGGTCTGACTTTCTTCCTAGAGGAGGACTTGGTCTAGGATTTGGGTCCTGATTGTCTCATTTGAATCAAATTCTTTAAGAAGAGAAGAGATTTTTGGGTTTCCCCTTGAATGGGTTTTGCCTTGGCTTGGAGCATAATTTTTGTGTCCATTGTATTTATTGTTTTTCTCTTGATAATCATTTGATGAAGAATATATAATAAGGAAAACATAAGAAGATAAATGAATTTCACAAGAAATTATTAAGGTTAAAGAAAATCTAATTTAATAGTTGCCATATTACATTTTCCAACATGGTATTAGAGATAAAGTGGACAAGAGAAGGCAGTTGAGAAGATCATATTTTGGACACAAGGAATAGTGTGCCAAGGTAAATCACTTGCAAAAGGATCAATCCTACATCAAGATTTCATCAAATAATATTACAAGAATATTTTTTATCTCTCTTGAAAGGAGATCTATTTAAATGCTCATTGGAAGACATCCTAGAAGGAAACATCAAGGAATCTTGAAGTTATTGTTTAAGGTATCCTAGAAGACATATTTCTAGGACCTCATTAAAGTCTCTTTGAAGATATTTAAAGCCTCAAGATAGTTGGAGACATCATCAAGGAAGGGAAGACTCTTAGTTGACAAATAAGTATCATGTTGTTATTTTATATCTAGATCTATAGGTCATATCATTTCTTTATGCATGGAGATCAATAATATTATTGGATCAACAAATTTCCTAGCATATAAGAAAATGATTGATCTCACACTTACAGAACATGATTTAATCAAATATGTCTTTAGTGATATTGTTGAACCTAGAAAATAAAAGACTGAAGAGCTAGAAAAATATAAGAATTGAGAAGTGAGGGAACAAATGATCATTCTTGAATCCATTAAGGATCATCTTGTTCCATTTTTTACTAATTTGAAGACTTCTAAGGTGATGTATGATAATATTGTAAATTTTTCCTCTATAAGTACATTCAGTCAAAATATTTCCTTGAGAAACCAGCTATGCAGAATAAGAAAATCGAAGGATGAATACATCGCTTCCCACCTGATGAAGATTTTAAAAATAAGATATTAGTTGCATGGGCTTGGGGAGACAATTTCAGACTCTTAAATGGCCATATGTGTACTAAATGATTCGCCACTAGAATGGAGCAGTTTTGCAACTAGCATGCACTCTAAGAAATATACTACTCCTTCTGATGAGTTGTGGTCTCAATGCATCTTGGAAGAGACTAGGATCAAGGAAAAGGATGGCACTAAATCGAATGAACAATATCAATCCTTCATTGTAAGAATCAAGAAGTTGAATAAGAGAATGTTTGGAAAGTCCGAGAAGAAGTATGATATGTCCAAGGTTCAATGCTTTAGACGAAATGAATATGGACACTTTAAAATGGATTGTACAAGCACGTAGAACAATAAAAGAAAGGAAATAAGTGAAGCTCACAAAGTTGAAGAGAAGGGAGAACCTGAGAAGAAGTCATAGAGAGAAGATATCAAATATATTTACTATTGAAGAAGGCATCCTTGTTTTCCAGTTCTTTATGAAGTTTTCCTTTCTTTAATTTAGAATAACATGGATTGTTGTTTACTATAGAATATTTTTGTTTTTGTAATAGCATGTAATCATAGATAGTAGCATGTGATAGTAGAAGAGTTAGTATCAACTTGATTGAGTTTCTCTCTATGAATCATCTAGTCCTTAAAATTGAGAATATTGGAACATTTTTCATATTATTCATCTATACATTATCTAACATTATGTCAGAAGTAGTCAGTTTTATAAGATGGATTATCAAGATCCTATGAGAACCATCAATTTTAAAAGGTTTTTTGAAAAATAATTATGACAAGGTTATTATATATTCCATATAGTATGGAAACAATACTCTTAAGTGATGGAGGAATGAAATTGGTCAATTTGAAGGCTCATTTAAGGTAAAGTAGCTAGATGATCGGATGAAAGCATAAATATGCATATTTGAAGTAACTCTCTCCTGGGTAAGACTTATATGTACAAAATCTTGTAATATGCTTGAAATGATTATATGATGGTTAAAAGAAGAATTTGACTTACTCTAAAATGAATAAATAATTAAGACTTTCTCACTAGGTTATATAGAATAGTGATCAACATCTAGTATAGTCTCGAGAAGAAAATTATAACTTGGTAATCAAGCTCGAGCCTTGGGCACTCTAATTCTTGAAGGAAGATTCTTCTGGGATAGATCATGAGGATGTTTTTATGAGAAATCCATCATGATGAGGTAAGTCTAATATTAATAGTTTCTTATTAGTTATCTAGTAAACATCTTGTTTTGCTACATACAAGGATATTGTAGGAATATATTAAGAATATTGAGGCAAGCATAAGATATGCTATTGGGAAATTATGAAGTCAAGATGTTTTCATTTTGGGATTAAAAGATAGCAATTCAAGAAGATAACTTGAAGTTCAAGCTCAAAGAAAGATCACTTTCATGAGGAAGATATGATTAACTTGAATGTTGGTAAGGCTCAATATAATTCCTTCATCTGTAAGAAGAAGAAAGTGATGTGTAAAATTGACATTGTCGCAATATTTAAGGAATAAGATGGCTCCATGATACGCAAGAAGGAGGAAAACTTGATATAATGAGAAGAAAACTCAAGAGGGAGCCATGTAGCTATCTCCATAAAGAACAAGTGGCTTATACTCTTATGGAAACAAGCTAGAGAGCTTGTGGTCGATTTCTCAAATTGAAAAAGAAGTCAATAATCTCCCCTAGAGTTGAGATGGAGTAAAGCAGTCTCCTTAGACATGACCAAATATCTACTCCTTAATCCAGAAGGAATGAGGATATCCTCTTTCGTTGAGAGGGAGTGACAATGGACATCACATGTGCATTATGTTCATGTGTCATGCACTTGACCATAACTAAGAGTCGTAAGTCTAAGTGAAGGACATGTAAAAATAATGTTGGAGGATTGGATAAGCATATGTGGTTTCCTTGAGGATAGACAATCCAAGAAATGAAAGATATTGACACTCTTTGAGGATAAGATGGATATCCAAGACAAGGGTTGTCGAAGAGTATTGGTATTCATTGAAGAATAAGGGTAAAAAATCCAAGATAAGAATATTACTAAAAGGACATATCAAGTGAACATATGGATGGGGTATGTGCCTCAGAGGTACTAAAATATCTCACAAAAAACCTCCTAGCATAATGCTCTAGAATGGAGTTGAGCTTGACTAGTTGGACCTAAAAAGAAGTGATGGTCATAATGTTGATGCTTAAAGTTGGCTTATCAAGCTGAGTCTTCTTATGAGAACTCTTCAGTTTGAGAATGATTTTGTACTAGCTGTATAATTATCAATACCTCCCTAGTTAAGAGGGAGTGTTGGAAATGTAACTACTATTGGAAATATACATTTCAATATGTATATATTATGTAACAAACAAAATAAGAAAGCAAATTTGTTATTTTAAAGCATGGGTCTCATGCTCCTTATTGATGGTCTTCTAGGTAAAAGCATCTTCTTCATGCTTCTAGGTTTTGTTAGGTCATAGGATTTATTGTCAAGAGTCAAGACTGTCAACATCGTGATTATGAAACCCTTCCAGGAAAATATACCTTCTAAAATAATTTATTTAGAGTCTAGAAAGTCCTCGAAACCTCTAAAGGTTATGATTAAGATTCTTTATATATTCTTTCTTTAGTTTATCATGAAATTACCAAAAGCAGCAGCACATAAAACAATGGACACAAGATGTAGGCACATGCCAAGGTAAAACCCCCCTCAAGGGAAAACCCAGTCAATGTAATTCTTCCTTTCCATAGTATTCTTTGAGAATGTTCACCCTAGACCAAGACCAAAACTTCCCTCCACACCAAGTTAGCCTCCAAAAGTTTAAAGTGCCTTGAAGGTCCTTGCTTGGAGGGGAATCATCATTCACCTGACTAGTGCCATGAAAATCCTCACTTTGTATGAATACTTCATCATCCTCATTGGTGCCTTGAAAATCTTCGCTTGGAGTAAATTCTCCATCGTCCGCATTAATGCTTTTAAATTCTTCGCTCAAAGGATCTTCATCATCTTCATCAATGCTTATAAAATCCTCACTTGGAGGAAATTCTTTCTCATCCCGATCATTTCTTTTGACATCCTTACTTGGAGAAAATTCTTCATCATCGTGATCAAGGCCATTAAAATCCTCATTTAAAGGCAATTCTTCATTGCCCTCATCAGTGTCTTTAATATCCTTACTCGAAGAAAAATCTTCACTTGAAAGAAATTCTTTATCATCGCCATCATTATCCTTTCTTGGAGGAAATTCTTCATCATGGTGATCAAGGCCATTAAAATCCTCATTTGAGGACAATTCTTCATTTCCCTCGTCAGTGTCTTTAATATCCTTGGTTGAAGAAAAATCTCGACAGTTATATTCAGAATCTTTTAAATTGTCATTAAAATTCCCCATTGGAGTCAAATTTTGAGTAATTTCCATATGATTAATGTTATCATTAGATAAATAACCTTCATAATATTCCCGCCCTTCATTAGGAGTGCCTTCAGACTCAGTACGTGGAAAATTAGACTTTGATGCTGCACAAATAAAAAATAAAAAAACTCACTATTAAATAGATACATAGCTTTTGCTAAAAACATAGAATTATACAAAATACTCATACTTGAAATGACAGAGACATAATTGGTCAAAATAATTTTTTCCTTAACAAAATTTAAAACACTTTCAGGTTAAAACCAAAATAAACCAGAGAATGTGGCAATATCTTAGTTATGTGGGCTAAATTCGACAGCAAAGCAAGGGGAGAAGTTCAAGTCTCAAGGAGAGGACAAGTAAAGTCGATTAACCCTAACTCTAAAACGCAAAATTACATAACATTTCAATGGAAGAAATTGCATAGCAGAATAAAATAAAAGCTTGTGAGTTGACAACATCGTCACTCTGATACTAACAATTACTTTGCAGGGGGCCCATCGAGCAATTTACCATCGTCCACAATTTCCGTGGGGAACAACCGACTCTTCTTACCGTGGAACCTGAAGTCGTCCCTTTCATAAATTCTAAGACCCGTTGCCCTTATTTTCTCCATTCTCTCCCTCATAGGCAACCCTTCGGAGGTAGCGATGTTACGAAGTTCAGACTCATACCCTGAAACGATCTTCCTAATGGCAGTAGCATATGCTTGGTCCTCTGAATAATATACTCCCTCTATGGAATTCGTGGGCGGCTCATAGCTGTCAGATTCATCGAAGGCATAGGCTTCGCTCTTCATTAACACATACACGGTGGTCGGTGCAGGTGGTGGAGTAGCAGGAAGAGGTGGCAGAGCGGCTGCTTTCCTTTTCTTTGCTGCAGTACAACACTCGTTCAGTTTACTGGAATTAACCCTTTTAGCGGCAGCGGATCGCCATAGAGGCTTTGACGAGGAAAAGGACCATGCGTCTGATTTTTTTAGCTCCATTCCAAGTTACTCTGCAAGTAGAACCCTAAACGGAACACGAGGATTGAAGAAATTGACAGGTAAACCTTAAACAGGAAGAGAAGAGCGAGGAAAATTCACAGTTCGTAGTACAACCTTCCATTACACTAGGTATATATAGAAGAACTGAGAAAATTTCACGGACATGATTAAGCTCTTCATTGGAAATAGTCTGCATGCAGTGTATATGTGAGTTAGCTCTACTTTAGTTTATAACAAGTTAACCAGAATTGAGTCCAGTTTATTATAATTTCATAAAGTTAACTTGAGTCGAGTCAAGTCTAGTTAGAGTCTGTCATAAATTCCATAATTAAAATGATTATAATTAAATTAAAATGATTATAATTTGAGTCAAGTCTAATTAGAGTAAGTCATAATTTGATAATTAAAATGATTATAATGTGTGAAAGCAAGTTAACTCGAGTCAAGTCTAGTTAAAGTCTGTCATAATTCTATAATTATCTCAATTATAGTGTGTGAAAGCCAAGAGTGGTTACTATGTGTGTATGTGAGAAAAATTTATAAATAAAATATTTATTTTGCGTGTGAATTAGTGTTTTTTCTTTTTCTTTGCAACTGAAGTAAAGCTACCTAGATAATTATGTATAAAAAAAAATTTATAAAGAATTTTTCATGGTAACAAGGTAGAATTGATAAATGTTAATTGTCTGCCATTAAGTAATATATATAACCAA
Organism: Pinus tabuliformis; assembly: GCA_031772625.1. NCBI lineage: Eukaryota > Viridiplantae > Streptophyta > Pinopsida > Pinales > Pinaceae > Pinus > Pinus tabuliformis. The sequence goes on from CM062809.1 coordinate 682,998,196, forward strand.
ATAACTCAAGCAAATATCATAAGTAATGATACGTTCAAACTGGGAAAAGTTTTACCTGGTTAAAGAAATAATCACTATGCCAATTTCTAAGACAAATTACGTACTTTTTCTACGAAAAGTAACAACATTTGGAAATAGATAGAAGAACATAAATCGTCCATATTATTATTTTCAATTGTTACAAAATTGTGCATGAACTTCGTTATTTTGACTGCATATGTCATAATTTTCTAACTGCTTGAGAGAGTTTGTCTATTAAATCAATTTCGTAGCAAGTTTAAATTCTAAAAAATATTTTGTGATGACCTTTAATTATTTACATCAATTTCAAAATCTGATTGTAATCTTTACAGATTATTAATATCATAATTTATATTAAATAGATTTCGTAGCAAGTTTAGATTCTAATAATTATTTTGTGATGACCTTAAATTGTTTACATCAATTTCAAAATCTGTTTGTAACCTTTACAGATTATTAATATCATACTTTATATATAATATTATAAAAGTATTTATGAAGCGCAGATTAATTGTTTTATGTGGATTTTCAAATTTTACTAGAGGTTAAAAATGTGAGTCACTTTTAACACATATAAACGGTTGCATAAAACATATATTCCATATTTTTTAATTAAAAAAACCGATTTTATTCATATTTTAAATTTTGATTTGATTAATATCCCAACCTATCAACACCCTATCTCCATTGCATGACGAAATTATGTTCCATGCTCGACGTTGAAGCTCTGCTACATGTCCATCCGCGAAAGACCATGCATGCATGAGCTTGGATGGGAAGACAAATGGCCAGTGTCGTGTTTCATCCATTGCGGCTTTCATCTCTTATTTAACTGACCCTTTCTCAGCCGCGTGTGGGTTTTTGCTCTTTGGCCATCCTTCCTCCCCGCGTCCAGTGTGGGGAGGTTCCTGCGGTCTTCGGCGCTCTCGCTCGTGGTGGAGGCTCTCTGATAAGGTTAGTACATTGTTTCTAAATCTGTAAGTTTCTATTTCCTGAACATGTATCAAGGTTTATTTTATGGAATTTTAGAATTTCAGTGACTTTTATGGTTTTTATATCCATGAATGTTTATATATAGAATCGAATGTTTTTTACATCCATGAATGTTCATATATAGAATCGAATGTTTTTCTCTAGTCAATTACGTTTGGAGTTTCAAAAGCAAGAATGTTTCTTTAGTCTGTGTTATCCCTGGGGACCACTCTCAGGATGTTTAAGGAAATCTTACAAAAACTCAGGAAGTTTATAGTAGTTTATAAACCATGCACAGACATAAGGTTCAGAATAGCAGAATGGTGGTGCATTGTTGAGGTATACTGCTGTTGTTTTGCCTGTAATGATTTCCCTTCCTATTAGCTTATCCTCAAAAGTCTCGGCTTCGAAATCTCTCAAGTTCTCCTGGTTCAAAACAATCTCCTCTCCCATTATCGGAAAAAAATTTCGGTTGTCGGATTTTTCCTTTTTTCTAAACGAAATTTCAAAATCTCATAGGGATTGGGGATGCCTATCATTTAGTGACCTGTCACGTACCTAAGTTTTCTACAAATTTCTAGGATCATCCCTCATTTGGTCAAATTGACGGTGTGTTGTCGTCATCAATAGTAAAGTTTCTGAACCTTTTCGAATTTTTTCCTGCGTTTGTAAATGCCTTGATTTCTGGAGGTGTCCTTCCAGGGTCCTCAACGATCTCTCAATTGTTCTATATGCTTGTCCTTGTGTTAGAACACTTCCATCGCCACATTTTTCCCTCTCTCGGCATTTATATAATCCAGTTTTCTCTCTCAGACGAAAGTCAAAGGCTTTTATTCTCCTGTACTAAACCGGATCTGGAAAATTAATAAGTATCCCGTTATAATCCAAGGAAAGATTTTTTGGAGGCGCATGGACGTTGGGTCTGATGCATCTGCCATGAAGGCTCTGATCCGGGCCACCATGGAGGCTAAGAGGGCTTGGGAAAACGCCACGCTATCAGGGGGGTGGCAATCAACCCTGGATGACGTGGTTGTAAAACCGTCTCTTCATAGTGCTGACAGGGAGAAGGAATGACGTTCATCCCGAAGAAGAGATAACGCGGAACGGAAGGAAAAGGTTTTACACGATCACTTGAACCGCTATAACAAGTCTCGAAACCCTGTCAAAGCCACCGCTCCGCCTTCTGCAATCAAGCTCAATAGTGTTCATTTGACTAAAAGGATTGAAAGCTTACCGAATCTCGCCTTGGTAGGTAGATGGCATTTCCCATAAATGAATGATGTTGAGATGAGGAAATGGTTAGCAGTCCATTGGAAACCAGTGATCGGATACACTCCTATTATATCAAACCTCATGAAGGAGTGGTATTGCTTTCACTTTTTAAATGCTGCTGACGTCAACGCTATCCTCAAAGGTCCGTGGGTATTCAAAAAGAGTTTCCTCGCTCTCTATAGGTGGTACATTGGGTATGACCCGCTGAAAAACACTCCCTCTAATAACCTCATATGGGTAAAACTCCCAAATCTTCCTTTGGAGCTGTGATCCAAGGAAACCCTCGAAGAGATAGTCAACTCAATTGGAAGATTTGTCTATGTAGATCCATGGTGTTTGGGAGAAAAAGACAAGAGAATAGCTTGGATTCTCATAGAAAAAACCTATAGGGGGGGATATCTAGATCACATCGAGATAGCTTGGAGAGATCTAATAATCAAGCAAAGACTGGATTTTTGGGGCATACCGTTCATATGCGCAGCATGCCATAAAACCAGGCACCTAATAAAAAACTGTCCTCCGCATCTGATTCCTAAAAGCAGGTTATTTCATCGAAAAGAGAGGAGACATTTTTCTTCGGCCAACTTATCTTCCACAGGGTTGCTAGATGAATAGCATTCTAAGATGTCAACATCTCCACGGGTATTGTCTCAAGGCCTCTCTTAGAATCCCGGAACCAGACGTGGCAGAACGGCTAAGATTGATGGCCCTATAATTAGCAGCTGTATAGCTTTTCATTGCTCTCCCATTCCGGAACCGAGAGATGAAAAAGTTGTCCCCTCCCCTGTTCCTCTGCAGCAAAAGGACCTTTCCTTGGGACCTCTTCCCATCCCTATATCGTCTTCTTCACCAACTCATGATAAAACTTTTTTATCACGAATGAAAGGAAAAGAGCCATGTGTGTCTGTCACTCCTGTTAATTCCCCTGCTTCAACTCCAATTAATTTATATGACAGCGATCTAGATTTTCTTCTTAGCAGAAAGTCTCTCGAACTGGAGCCATTAACTATCCACAAACCTAGGAATCCTGCCTCTCCTTTCATTAGCCCGGACTCTGCAAAGAATATAACTGTAAGAAAAAAGAACAGAGGAGGTAGCAAGCATTTTAGGGGGAGCACTACTGTTACAGACAGTGGAGTTAGGAACCTATCTCTGGTCGATATTCCTATTTATGACATGCTGAATTCTCAGCCTCTTAGAGCAAGCGCGACTGGAGAATCTTCCAAATGACAATTATTATTTCTATGAATATCAGAGGTCTCGGCGCTGACCCTAAATTCCTAGTGCTGAAGGATTTTTTCTACTCTACCCGACCAGGAATAATTCTAATCCAAGAAACTATGCACATTTGCTAGGACACCATCTCTTACTTTAGGAAAATGTTCCCATCATGGTATATGGTGGCTTCAGAGGTAAGAGGTCTGTCAGGGGGTTTAGCAACATTATGGGATCCTCATCGGATCAGGGCCAAAGCATATAAGTGTTTCTCTAGGATCAACATCTCGGCCTCCATCAGGGGAAAAGACTTCCCTATTAACATTTTAAACATTTATGCGCCTTATAAAAATAGAGCTCCTTTCTCGGAAAATTTCTTTGCCTCAGAAATGTTTGATATTGAACATTTGATAATTGCAGGTGACTTAAATGTAACATTAAGCTCTAAGGAATGCTGGGGAAGTTGCAGGAAAAAGGACTCGCTTGAGGATAGCATAAAGCTTGAGCTTCTGAATAAGAACCTTGTGGATATCGCTCCCTCGGAAATGAAGCCGACATGGGATAACGGTATAACTGAAAAGGCATATATAGCCAAAAGGATTGATCGGTTTATTGTGCATGTCAGCATTATAGATAAAATGGGCATGTCATATTCATCAGAGGGAATGCAATTGTATCCGATCACAGACCAATTCTTCTATCTTGGTGGGAAAAAGGCTTCAGAAGGGGGTATCCATTTAAATTCAATAGAACATATCTAGAGGACCCAACCTTTAATGATATCATCACCAATGCATGGAAAGATTTATCAGCTAAAGCTATGTCTCCCCCTTTTTTGTCATTTAGAGATAAGATGGTCGATGTGAGAAAGTTGGTGAAGGAATGGAAAATTGAAAAAAGGAAAAAAGACAAGCAGGAACTTCAGGCAATACAACAGGAGCTGGACAACATTTTAAAATTGTCAGATGCAAATTCATGCCCCTTCAGTATGAAATGTAGCATAAGAGAGCTCGAAAGGAAAAAATATAAATTGCTGAAGCAGGAGGAATCTTTTTGGAGGCTTAAAAGCAGGGCATTATGGCTCAAAGAAGGGGATAGGAACACGAAGTTTTTCCATAAATATGAAAATGCCAGATGTGATAAAAACACCATATGGAAGATAAGGGATGGAAACGGAGGCTTCCTTGTATCTCAGCATGATATCACAAAGGAAGCCGTAAGTCATTTCAAGAGCCAATATAGAAGAAGGAAAGATGGTGCTTTTCAGGACATTCTATGGGGTATTGAATTGTTTCCTCAAATGTTTGACGATGAAAAAAATGAAGCCCTGTTTCAGCCAGTCACAGAGAATGAACTTCTCGGAATTTTGAAGGCCTTTAAGAAGGATAAGTGCCCAGGACCAGACGGCTGGACAATCGAATTTTTCACCCACTTTTTCGACCTCATTAAGCAAGATTTACAAAGGATCGTGGAAGCGTCAAGAATGACTGGCAGCATTCACCACATCACAACATCCACTCTGATTGCTCTAATTCCGAAAAAGGGGGAGGCAGAATCCTTTCATGATTATAGACCGATATCATTATGTAACATTTCTTTTAAAATCATCACTAAAATTTTTGCCGAAAGAATGAAAGCAACTCTGGCTTCTTTCTCAACTAAGGACCAACACGCTTTTCTGAAGGGTCGGAATATTCTGGATGCTGTGGCTAATACTCAGGAGTGCCTGTTCTATATGACTTCAAAAAAAAAGATGCGGCCATCTTGAAAATAGACTTGCAGAAAACTTATGATTGTTTGGACTGGGGGTTTGTTGAATGTCTATTGTCTAAGATCGGTTTGAGGCCCAACTCCATCCGGTGGATCATGGCATGCGTAGAAAATGTGAACTATGCGGTCATTATCAATGGTATTCCCTCCCATTTTTTTCAAGCAGAAAGATGTTTGCGTCAGGGATGCCCCCTTTCGCCTCTTTTATTTATATTGGCAATGAACTCTCTAAGCATCCACTTTAATAAAGCGGTCACTGAGAACAGATACAGGCCTATTAAGATATGCAGGCACAACTTCATTTCGCATAACCTCTTTGTTGATGATGTGCTCTTATTTGCAATGTTGTGCAGAATATCATGGATGTGTTTAAAATATATTCTTGAAATGTTCCAAAGAGCCTCTGGGCTTATTATTAACAAGGCGAAATCCACTCTCTTTCATAATGATGTCAACATTGAGTTAGTGAATTGGATACTTGAGCTTTTTGGTATAGAGACAAGGTCGCTCAAGGAGGGCCTTAAATATTTAGGCTTTCATCTCAAACCTAAGGGTTACTCCAAGAAAGATTGGCAATGGCTGATAGAGAGATATTATAAAAGATATCCACATGGGAACACAGGAATCTATCCTTGGCAAGTAGAGTCATTCTCTCTCAGGCCATTTTACTACATATGGCTGTCTATTGGGCTCATTTATTCTACCTCCTGGCAAGCATCATTCACAAGTTGAACAAGGTTACGACTAATTTTATCTGGGGTGGAAAGTCAGAACAACGGAAATTCCATCTTGCCAAAATGGAAAGAATATCTTTACCTAAACGCCTTGGTGGATGGGGATTAATGGATTTAAGGGCTTTCGGCAAAGCTCTCTTATGTAAATCGCTTTGGAGAGGTATCTTCGGGGAAGGGCCATGGAGTGTCACTGTAAAATTAAAATATACGAAAGGGAAAAAGCTGGAATTTTGGTACAGAACTGAAGCAATTGGAACCAAACATGGATCAACCATCTGGCTTAGCTTTCAGAAGGTCGAGAAATACTTCATAAAGAATCTGAAGTGGAAACATTTCCATTCCTGAGAATCTCTTATATTTACGTCACAGAAATGGTAACTTTACATGGGATAAACTCATATCTTCATGGTGTGGCCCTGCCCATTTATGGAAGGATGCCATTGACCTTGGTTTGCCAGAGGAACTAATCTTATCGTGGAAAGCTGTCAAAGATGCTCTCGGAGGCTGCGGGTTCAACCTAGTGGGACAATAGATCACCTAATTTGGACAATGCCAAATGCACAATTTCCAGCCCGAGTAAGAGATATATATTCTGATATTATTTCTTCAAAGGTTCCGCATACAAGCTCTAAGTTTTCTATGGTCCTCTGGAAATCAGGATGTCCCCTTAAGATGATCTATTTTGTGTGGTTGGTGTTCAATAATAAGAATCTGACATGGGACAATTTGAGGAAAAGAAGCTGGCACGACCCAAGCAGGTGTTCGATGTGTGAATCAGACGAGGAGTCAAATTACCACATGTTCTTCCAATGCAAATCCTCTCAGCAAATCTGGTACGATCTGGCCATCCTTTTTGGTTTTCCTCATGTTGCTTTTGTTTCTATCAATGCAGCTTTCAGATGGTGGAGCGGGCAAAGGGAGCCATGGTGTATTCTCATCATTATTGTGTTATGGTGTGCATGGAAGTGGAGGAATTATAAAATCTTCAGAGACTCAACGGAACCCTTTAGTTCCATTTTGCAACACATTAATGCAATCTATGATTCACTCCCAAAAAAGCACCCCAAAAAGAAGGGGCTTGCTATATGAATCTGGCTTTTGGTTTAGGGAAGTAATGGAGGAAGAGAAGTCCTGTTTTGTTTCAAAAATTTGTATATGTTTTCTCCTAAACTTGATGTATATGTTTTTGCAATATGGTGGTCCTGTACACAGTCCTTTTTGTCATCATTTGTTCATTCTAATGTATTTGTATTTTTGTATATGGTTCCTTTTCGGACCTCTAACATTTGCTTTTCCTTGAGATGTCTTGGATCGTGGGTGTCATATGCCACCCTTTTGTATCTTTATGATGTTTTTTATATTGTCTCAATATAATCTATGATGCTTTTTTCTCTGAAAAATATTAAAATGTTAAATTTGATTTAAATATATGCCCCAATAATAATGTTCCCTTGACCCTTTTTCAAGGTTACCCTCATAAATTCAATTATTAACACAAATGGCACATTACTTAAAATATGATGTGCATATTGTATTTCCACTGTTAATTTTTAAATTGAGTGGTTGATTAAGATATAACTGGCACATTATCTGAAAAAGGCATGCACAAGAAATTTATGGTTTTTAGTTCACCTACTGTTCACTGATGTTGAATGATCACTCATTTTTAATCAATTTTGTTGACGTTTTTACTTGAAATTTAGTTAGAAATAACGCTTTTCTATAAATTAGTTTAGATTATTTTAATTTCGGATCTATTAAAGGCGAGAAGTATCAAATCGCTGGAGATGTAAATCTTACTAGGAGTGAAATGAGATTTGATCCCTCTTAGTACTTGATAGATCGAGAATTAATATGTATCTAAACCAATTTTTTATTGTACTTCAACTAAGTCAAAAAGTTTACAAGACATTACAACATCTCTACATACTCTAGGAATTTTTAATTCATCTCATATGCAAAATTTTACAAACATTTACACCACTACAACATCTCCCCATAGTTTTTTGCTTTTACATTTAATTTAATTAATGTTGAAAAATAAAATATTCATAAAAATTTTTGATTTTGAATTGAGTTATGGTTTTTTGACAAGTGGTATTGATAAGCCATGGTATTGGCTCATGCCATTGTAACAAAATTATTTACAACTGAAATATATCCATGGTAAATTGAGGGCGAATATCATGATTAAAAACTGGTTATATTTTATGTTTAATATATTAGTTAAGTTTTAATTAAAAAATTAAATTAAAATATAATATTTATAATTTTTTTAATTTTTAAATGAGTTCTGGTTTTTGGGTATGTAATTATGACTACTTTTTTCCCCTTGGAAAAATACTAATTTTCATTAGTAAAGGAAAATTACATATTGTAGATTCGAAACACATATGTTGTATGTGAGGTTGAGTGCCTATCAAGTGAGAAAATGATCAAAATAGCACAGTGCACTCCACGCACGGACCAATGCTTACAAAAAAAAAATCTACATAGACTCTCATTTATATACATCTGATATTTTTTAAAGAAAATAACATAATATTAACATAAGAAAATAACATAATATTAACATAAGAAAAAATCAGGCTCTTGTTGAGCTAGTTTGATCCATATATGGTCAGTGGTAGAACTGATAGTGTGCACCATCTCTCTACTCCTCAATCAGCAATGTGCCAAGAAGTCAGATTGCAACTTCCGTCCATATGTGGTTAGTGGTAGAACTGATAGTGTGCACCATCCCTCTGCTCATGGATCAGTGATGTGCCAAGAGGCCAGATCGCAACTTCCTTGGATAACTTATCGACATATGTGTTGTGTTCCCTGTAGATATGATGACATGCAAAAGAATCAAACTATGATGAGCCTGTGAGTATCGTCCAGTATAGGTATCAGTGTATAAGCAGAGTAGTTTGAAGATTTGTTTATCCAATTGCATACAATTTTTTAGTCCCTAAAAATTTGGAGATTCCTGCAGTGTTTTTCCAAAGCAAATTAGATGAGATATTTAGCAGTAATGAGTTCTTCAAAATTGTTTATGCCCCGCCCGAGGCCCATTTGGATTTGAAAGTGGTGGGATTCAGAAAGGTATAGGATGGCTCCACCCCCACACCCATCTTCCTATGTTGAACCATCGAAAGAAGCCCAGGGTTGAGTGTGATTGATGATTTCAGGGACAATGTGTCCAGGAGGAGGATTTTCCTCATCATCGAAATGGTGTGATAGTCTGCCAGAAGGCGGATAGTGATGGAGGGCCAAAGAGGAGTAGTGCCCTGAAAAATGTATCTATTACAGGCTATCTAGATTGCACAATAGATGAGAAGAGGTAAGTTTCTAGCGTTGGTCAGGGTAGTAGAATTCCACCAAGTGGACTGAGCTTCCATTATAGTCACGCCCTGCCAATTGCACTAGGTGGGGATGTTCGATAAAATAACATTCCAGAGGTCCTTAATGGCTGAGAAAGTGAGGAAAGGATTGTCTGAATATTCAGTACTATTCTTGCATAAGCACCACCAAAAAGGTCCATGCAGTGATCGTTTGATTAGATTTTCACCATTGGCAACCTTATTTTTTAGAATTGTCCACATGAATAAATGGGTCTTCGGAGGTGCTTTTAGTTTCCACAAGTTTTTCCACCAGTGCTTGATAGCTTGTGGTCTATGAATATTAGCAAGGCATAGATATCCTTCCTTGGGGGAGCATGTCCCGTTTTTTTCATGTGCCCAGATTATCTCATCCTCCCCTTCAACAATTCTGATATGAGATTCTATTAATGCTACTGTATGATCCTCCTAATGTTGATGCCAGTGCTGAGGGATCTTCAGGCTACGAGCCGTTTTCCACGCTTGTTTTAGAAAGGTGGTGTGTTGCATATCTGCAATGTGGCTAATATGAGTAATACTTGCATTGCTAAGATGGTGCTTAAGATCTCCGGGCAGCGTGTGGCATTAATGCATCCAATCCAAGGGTCTAGTCCAATGCACACTATCGGATTGAATTCTCCAGGTGAGTCCTTCCAGGATAATGGGCATGGAATATGTCATTACAACTACTATATATATATATATATATATATATATATATTATTTTCTTTTATCTAAAAAATTGATTGTAATTTTATTAATAAAAATAAAATTACAATATAAAAAAAATGAATTTAAAAAATATTTTCATCTAACGTGTCGTGTAACATATAATGCCTAAATTATTTTTGTTTGGTAAGATATCATATTTCTAGGAGGTAAAGAACAAGCTAAAGGCCCAAGACTTAGAAGTATATGTTAGGAATGAAAGCCAACCCTTTATGGACCACCAACAATTAATTCTAGGTAACTTGGTTTTCCTTGAATAATAAGGATGATAGAAACCAATGATAACTATCCTCACTATTGATTTGACAACTGAATTATGATCAGTTTTCTCACTATTAAAATAAATAAAATTAAAATGTTGAAAAACCTATATCTTAGATTAAAAATATAGTTTAACAATAATATATTATTTTCTCCCCAAATATATTGATACTAATAATATGAAATTTCAAAATATGCTTTAATAATAAAATAATATTATCTCATTCACAATCATTACTAATCATGCCACTCAATTTAAAATAAAATTGAACACTAAAATATTATAATGTCACCCAAGATCACTTGTTTTAGTGTTTTTGGCTAGAATTGGATTGTTTCTTTTGGCAAATTTGGTTTTTTTTTTTATAAATTTGGTTTTTTTTGTTGGTCAAAATAAGTTTTTTCAATATGAATTCAACACCCTGAAAAATCATTGTGGCACTAGGATTGCAGAAGTTTACAACTCAAATGTGTGATTCCAAGAAATTCCTAACCAACAAATTAAACCATAACATATGTTGGAAAACTCTCTCATAAATAAGAGTTTTCCTACATATATTTTGGTCTAATTTATTAAAAATCATAAAAATTTCTTGGAATCACAAATTTGAGTTGTAAAATCTCTATTATCCAAGTGTCCCAAAACATTTCAAAATGTTAAATCCATATATAAAATCAAAAACTTATATTAAACAAAAACAAATTAAAATTAAAAATACAAAATCATATAATCAAAACCTTTAATACCTTTAATACATGTTTAGACACCCAAAAAAAAATTAATGCGACTAATAATTTGCCAAAAATAACATAAATCAAATCAAATCAAATCGTTATTATTTATACAAGGCCACTTCAAACCCTACACGATCCCCATCAACCGTTCTCCGTAAGTGTACCCAACTATTTCAACCAACATCTCTTTGAAAAACAAGTATATATTTATTACTTATACTCCATCACAATTTCAACTATTCATAAAATTGAAGTTTTTATGTTACTTGTCTTGATATAAATTGGTAAGTTTTTATGTTACTTGTCTTGATATAAATTGGTGGTCATTTTGAAAGAGATTAATAGGTGTTTTGTCTTAGAACATTTTGTATTAAATTTTTTATATATGATATAAATATATTTTAATAATGTGTGATTTATATTATTTTTTTAATACGACACTTTTTATATTTTAATATGAAATATCATATAAAGTTTTATTTAAAAATAACTAAAAATATTTATATTAACAAATTAAAAATATTAATAATTAAAAAATTAAGCTTTAATCATAAATAAATTTTAATTTCTATATTATTTTTACATCAATTTTATAGAAAGGAAAAAATAATTGAAAGTAAAAAAGCAATAATCAATTTTTAAATATGAGGGAGATTTATAATTCGTTTACTATTTAACATGAAGTTGAGAGATATGCAAATAAATTATTGGTAATATATTATGTGTAATTCATTTTATGTCTAATCTAAATGAAATATTTAAAACAAAAATAGATTAATAACAAAAGAATATTGTTAGCCATAAATAAAAAAATTTAACATCTATTTTCAATAACATATTTTTATACCATATATAGAGATATATATAGAGATGTTATGTAGTTGACATATAATGTTTTCAAAAATACTAACAACAAAAATAATTCAATGTGTGTGTATAGATAAATAGATAAGCAATAAATAGATAGATAGATAAGCATGTGTCTTCTTAATGTGGAGAATATAAATCATAAATAGAACATTCAGATTTTAATTATGTATATATTTTATAAAACAATTGAAAATAAAAATAAAATTTTATTGTTAAAACATTTTATTATTATTTTGCTCAAAATGAAAGTAAATTCATAACTAAATATACTAAAAACTTAAAAAAATCAAATCACTCAATATTTAAACTTTTTTCTCAAAAATTTCACTAAAAATTTATATTTTAAAATATTTTAAATTAAAATAAATATATACTTATTTATAAAATTTTAAATCATTAACCAATTATTGAAAACCATGTAAATAATAATAAAAATTATGATTTCAATGCCTACATAAAATGAAGTAAATGAACTATTAAGATACCTTTATGATAATGTTTAAGAGTATATAATCCAACATCATTTTTAATGTTTTTTTAAATATTCACTTGAATAGTCTATACCTTAATCATGATTTTTTTTTTGATGATTTACATTAGTACTTTCAGAATATTTTTTTGGAAGAAAGATCTTCATCTTTGTAAATGCCTTTAAAACCCTTACTAAGAGGAAATCTTTCAACATCCTCATCAATATGCTTTAAGTCTTCACTTGGATCAAAATTATTGTCATTTCTTTTAAGTCTTCACTTGGATCATAATCATTGTCATTTCTTTTAATGTTTCGAAAGTTTTTCCTCAGAGGAAAAATTTCATTCATCATGATCATTTCCATGATTGGAATAAATTTCATGGGGTGGAATTTGAATAAAATCATTACGGGAGAGAAAGGAATTTTTTCTAAAGCATAACCAGTGGGAGAGAAAGACTAGATTGAACCCAAAAAAATGAGTAGGATGTTACTTTAAGGGCTCAGGAGAAGATATTTTTGGAAAGTTCCTTAATTTTCTCTCAGACAAAGAGGAGAAGAGCTCAAGGGTAGCTAGCTAGAAAGGTAGCTTACAGATGGGAGGATCGTGGAATCCCTCATTACATTCCTAGGAAGAGCTTATTCTTTGTTATTTCCAATTATTGTTGAATAATTAATCCACGAAAAACTTTGAAAATGAAAGGAGAATCAAACTTATATTGAAAAAGTACATTAAGAATATATATATATATATATATATATATATATATATAGGATTATAATGTTCTAGTTCTATAACCTACAGGCTTGTATGTGTTAGAGTTAGTATTTGTATTTCTAACAGGCAACAGGGGGCATAAAAGACTACAACTACATATTAGTAATAATAATATCATCAGAAGTAGTCAATAGACATGCAAGGTAAACCCTAAATTGGGAAAATCCTCAGAATACATATTGGGTTGTAGAGATGAGAAAAGTTTGAACGCATGAAAATGCTATGTTAAATTCGATTCTTGCCTTAGAAGGAAGGAAAGGAAATAGCGAAAGAATACTTGTGTATTAATGTTATATATATATATATATATATATATATATATATATATATATATTATAAAAAATGAGCTAGGTTAGTTGCCTCAAGATCCCTTTAGACAATGGTTTGTCTACTTGTCCTCATAGTAATAGTCCTAAACTCAAAAGGTAATTAGGACACATAAAGAGTTGGTAGATCCCGTGATAAGTTCCACCAAGAATTATTGTCTAAATAATTTGTAAACAAACAAAACATAGCATGCTTATGTATTGGCTTATATACATATTTGTAAATATATAACCAGAAATAACACAGAGGTGGAGAATATTTATTGTAGCAAAGAGACGAAAATTGATTAAACTATCTATTATGGAATATATAAGTATCACTTTGTCTTCTCCTTTGATAGGAACATTTATTTTGAATAATCCAAATTTTTTTATTAAATAAAGGAAATTGTACAAAGTATATCAAATAAATCATTCACCTAGACTTCATAGAGTATAAAAAACCACTATAATAACTACGAAATATGTATCTATATTCAAGAAGCAAGGAAACTAAAAAACAAATTAGGGGTTTCATAAATTGTAAACAATGGTATATTTTTAAAAGAAAATATTATGTTTATAATTTGCCTAAAAACATTAATAATTATTAATGTGGCTAGGTATTTAAGGTCGAGGCCATTTCATTGAAAATTACAAGAAATTTCCAGACTAACTTTGCAAAGGACGCAAAAATAAAACCTTGGGTATTGTAAAAGAACTACACTTTTTTTCTTCTGAATAAGGCTACTTCTATATTAATACAAAAATATTTTACACTGAGACCATGACCTCGTAGAGCTAGCCCAAAATTGTGGCATGATTAAAAGCAAAGCAAATCTGTGTTCCAAAATCCAGTAGAGTATTGCCCTCAAGAACTGTAGAGAGCTTGTTCACGAGTAAAGAAAAAATACAGAAAGCCCCATAGTTGTACATGGAATTGAGAATTGAACATGAGCTATACGACAACCAAAACTTGGAATTGGGAATTGAACCGGAACTATACGACAACCCAGAAAGTGAAAGTAGACTTGGTAGCTGTGACCAGCTACCTGACCCATAGTTGGAAACAGAGGTAAATGTGACTGCGACCGAAATTGGAAACTGAAGGTTGGAAGAATGCCCTTTGCGTATGAAAAACTAGCAGTATGATCTAATGCATTTTTCAACATAATTAGGACAGTGATGAGTGAACCTTTTTGAGCTGGAAAAAATCCAATAGAACCAAAAGGAACCAACCTGCTTAAGCATCAGGAGAGGAATCAGGCGACTCCTTAGTGATGCGGCATCCATATTTGTAATCATCGTCGTCATCAGAGGAGCTCGCTGGATTCTTCATGCTTTGAGAAGACTTTCCTTTACCAGAACCCGAAGCTTTGCTCTGATCGAGGTTTGCTTGGATGGGGCCTAGTTTGTCTTCCGCCGGCGTGTCTGAAGTCGCACTGAGGGAGCCAGCTCCTTGACTTGAATTGAGCTCGCTAAGCTCAATGGTGACCGTGGCCATGAAGGTAGAAGAGCCATGACTGCAGGGGGAACGTAACCAAGCAGCATTGGTCATGTAGAAACATTACCAACCCCTAGGGGAACAAGTTCAGCAAACCAAAGCAATCCAAACAAGTTCTCCACTGAAAATTACTCAAAAACAAGGCAATTCTGGATCATGTCAACTGCTCCACTGAGCCTCTGCGCTGAATTTCAACTGCTCCATGGACCACCTGCGTTGAATGTCAACTCCAACAAAGGCTACCTGCGTTGAGCGAGTTTTGACATGTGGAGGTCTCATTCCTCAATGAGTCAATGCCCAGGAAGCTTCCAAAATGACACTTGGATCAAGGAATTCGACTGGTGATGAGTAAGAGGTTCTAGATCTCCAAGTGGAAGCAAGAACCTCCAAGTGGACTCAAGAACTGAAGAAGAACTGGAGTGGGAGAGGGCACTAGTCACATCTCAGGCTGACTCATCCTCTCTCCAAACTCCTATATATGGATCTCTCTCCCATGAGATCCAGAGGCTGGAATCTTGTGAATGTAAAGAATTGCTGTTGGTTTGAGTTTAGAACTATTGGGTGATTTGCTTTGAAGGAGATGAAGAGGAGATTTCTTTCTGCTGGGAAGGTGATGCTGGATTGGGCCTCTTATGGTTGTATCACTTCCTGAACCTTACTTCTTTCATTAATAAAGCATTTGAGGTTCTTCTATATGCATGTGTCTCAATGGTGTATTGTTATGCTTGTGTATTTGATTTATTCTAATCCTTGAATCAATTATGAATGTATGCTTCTTGTAGTTTCCCTCTCTTGCCATTTTGCAGGATCTTGGTGTAGCTGGGCCAGCGAAAGAGCAAGGAGCTGGGGGCAAGAAGCAAGGAGAGAAGATTGGATCAACCATTAGCGAAAGACATTGGTTAGTGGATCTCTTTCTTCCCTCTTTACATCTCATAAAGAAGTAATCTCAGATAGCTTTGCTTTGATTGTTGCTAAGGAACTATCACCCTTAGAGTGGGATAGGGTCATTCCGTATTGGATACTTTTCCCAACAACAGAGATAGCTAGAAATTTTGTCTTGCCTTTCTTTAAAATATAAATGTTTTTATCTTGAAAAGGGGTCAGAAATAATGTTAAATCATAATATTAGAAAATTGTTCTCTTGTTTCTTGAAGTGATCTAAAATAAATTTCTACTTGCATACATGCTTCAAATATATATGCAAAGAAGAATATGCATTGTTTATACTCAAAGTTTGCATAATACTCCATATATGATTTTCATTTATTTTTCCTTTGTAGAGGACTACACTGAAGAGCATGCAGTTGCACACATTAGAAGATTACTGATCATTGTTGCCTGTACAACATGCTTTGGTTCTTCAGGAAAGCAAGGGGAACCTCGGTCTGGGAAGGGAGGTGGAAAAGAATCAGCTCACTCAATGACAGAGAACGTGGCTAAACAAAACAACGATGTTGCTCTAAAGAAATCTTACCTAGCAATAAAGAAAGAAAAGAAGCAAACAAGGATGGAAAAGATAATAAACGAGAGACCTTTCAAAAATTTGAAGGTAAGGTTGAGGCTAGTGAAAAAGAAAATGATGGAGAGGAGAACTCAAAGCAACATTCTTCTAAGGGTGAAGGAAGAAGTAAATCCTCGAAAGAGGGGAAATCTGAGGCCATGGCAGCTATGGCTGCTACCAAAGAGGCCACAAATAAAGGGGATATGACAGGAATGTGTCTTCCCTCTAAACTTGGCCAGTTATATGAATTCTTCTCGTTCTCACATCTCTTGCCTCCTATCCAATGTTAGTATATCGTTCCCTGCAATTTTTTATAATATGAAAGATGGTAAGCCTGGGCTTTGGATGAATTTCATTTCTCGAATGGGAGCTCTCTATAATGTAATTGTGAGGGAGGAGAAACTGCTCCAGAGGGAAGAAAGGAATCAGAAGAACGAAGAAGAGAAGAAGAAGAGGGGTTTTGAAGAAATAGAGCTTGTGATCCCTCCTGTTTGATCATTGCAGAGCTGTTCTATTTTCATCAGATCAGGATTGCCAGAGATTTCTATTGGGAAGCTGTTTGTATGCCCCCTGGGGAGAAGACCCATGAGAAGGTGGAGACCCATCTTGCAAAAGCTTGTGAGCTTAATCCTTTCATAGGAGAGCCCCGTGTTGTTGTTACTTAGATATACAATTCCCAGGGGAGATATGATGAAGCACATAAGGAAGCAGAGACAGGGTTGAGGCTAATGTTAGAGTGGGGTACAACTTGGGACAAGAGGATGTCATCGGAGGGGTGGATTGCTTGGACAAGGGTGTTACTAATGAAGGCCAAGGAGAAATTGTGGCCTCACACCTCCTGGGGGATCTTGAATTTAGGCCTTGTCAAGTAAGGCTAGAATTTCAAATATTAATGTTATTCTGCAGGTTGGGGGATCTTAAATTTAGGCCTTGTCAAGGCCAAAATATCAGATATTAATGTAATTCTGCAAGTAATAATTTTATTTTTCGCTTAAATTTGCTGTTACATAGTAAAATTTATGAAAACATTTTAATGTAATGGACTCGAAACAAATGTTTTTTTGGAGTGAAATATGCCATGGATGCTTAGAGTGATTTTTACGATGGTCATATTGAATTTAAATTTTCTAATTTTCTTTGATATGTGATGTAGCAGTGTCTGATAAACCACTTGGGGTTTTCATGCATCGATTCAGAATGCTGAAATCCAAGTGTTAAGTTTATTTTATTGGCTTAAAGTTATATATATATATTTCATGTCATTCTTGTTTCCATTTTCATTAAGCTCTGGAAACTTTAGTTGTTGCTTGCATTTTAGATTTCACAGAAAGTTTCTGCATTTTGTTTGTTTTGCACATATTATCCTATGCTTGATGTGCATCTCACTTTTGCTAATTTGATCAATTTTTAAACATTGATGTTTTATCCTCAATATGTTTATTATTTAAGCTACTAGCTTACAACAATTAGGTATTCCACACACTGTGTGGCTTGACCATAATTACTGGTAGAAGGAAGGATCATCTTTCCACTTTGTCTCAACAGGAAAATTACAATAGTGAGGTGAACATTCTCTTTCAATCTGACTGCAAAAAAGGATAACACTTAAGGCATTTCAAAAGGTCCTCTCAAACTCGGGTTTTCATGATGAAAATCTTTAGTTACATAGCATTTATAGTATTTGAGCTTCAAACAGCTAGAAGCCAGCTACTAAAATGGTTGTCTTTAAGAATACTTGCACTTAATTGAAAAAACAGAACATATAAAACCAGTGATGTTTCATTCATTAATTTTATAGATTGAAAATACTGCTGATATTTATTTTAAAATTCATCTATAATTTCCTTAAAATATTTCAACGATAGGCATTGCCCCTTTTACTATTGCCAAAATAATCCACCTTTGCCTTCACTCTTTGCTTCTTGATGATGCTTTCTTTATTTAATCACTTATGCATTCTGCTGGAAATTTTGAGGATTGAATGCAAGTGGAGATAACACAAGAGGCAAGGACATATACCAGGAAGTGAGAGGAGAGGATTCATTATATCCATGGCTAGCCCATGTAGGAAGCCATAAAGAAGACACCTGATTCTCCTTCTCACGGTCTCATCTCTTGATGTTTGAAAGCAGTTGTTTTGCAAGCTTTATGTGCAATCTCTCACTTGAAAGGGATTGGCGTTAATGAGATAGATAATGAGCATGTTGAGATAGCAAACTTGTTGGTGAGACGGATATTTCTGTCATATCCCCAGCGCACTGGTCGTTCATCATTTAGGGAACATCCAACTAATTGGGAGTACATCAATTGGAGCATTGGGGGCTGTTTGTGAATCATACATAGAGCTCCAACAAATGGCATTGGAGCTTTCATCTTGGGGCAGCCTTTGTTTTAGTTGTTGCTTGCATTTTAGATTTCACAGAAAGTT
Source organism: Pinus tabuliformis (assembly GCA_031772625.1). Lineage (NCBI taxonomy): Eukaryota > Viridiplantae > Streptophyta > Pinopsida > Pinales > Pinaceae > Pinus > Pinus tabuliformis. Next base: position 683,017,122 of record CM062809.1, read on the forward strand.
TCATCAATTATTAAACTGCTTTAAGAATTTGGATTATTCAAAATAAATGTTCCTATCAAAGGAGAAGACAAAGTGATACTTATATATTCCATAATAGATAGTTTAATCAATTTTCGTCTCTTTGCTACAATAAATATTCTCCACCTCTGTGTTATTTCTGGTTATATATTTACAAATATGTATATAAGCCAATACATAAGCATGCTATGTTTTGTTTGTTTACAAATTATTTAGACGATAATTCTTGTTGGAACTTATCACGAGATCTACCAACTCTTTATGTGTCCTAATTACCTTTTGAGTTTAGGACTATTACTATGAGGACAAGTAGACAAACCATTGTCTAAAGGGATCTTGAGGCAACTAACCTAGCTCATTTTTTATAATATATATATATATATATATATATATATATATATATATATATATATATATATATATAACATTAATACACAAGTATTCTTTTGCTATTTCCTTTCCTTCCTTCTAAGGCAAGAATCGAATTTAACATAGCGTTTTCATGCGTTCAAACTTTTCTTATCTTTACAACCCAATATGTATTCTGAGGATTTTCCCAATTTAGGGTTTACCTTGCATGTCTATTGACTACTTCTGATGATATTGTTATTCCTAATATGTAGTTGTAGTCTTTTATGCCCCCTGTTGCCTGTTAGAAATACAAATACTAACTCTAACACATACAAGCCTGTAGGTTATAGAACTAGAACATTATAACCCTATATATATATATATTCTTAATGTACTTTTTCAATATAAGTTTGATTCTCCTTTCATTTTCAAAGTTTTTCGTGGATTAATTATTCAACAATAATTGAAAATAACAAAGAACAAGATCTTCCTAGGAATGTAATGAGGGATTCCACGATCCTCCCATCTGTAAGCTACCTTTCTAGCTAGCTACCCTTGAGCTCTTCTCCTCTTTTTCTGAGAGAAAATTAAGGAACTTTCCAAAAATCTCTTCTCCTGAGCCCTTAAAGTAACATCCTACTCATTTTTTTGGGTTTAATCTAGTCTTTCTCTCCCACTGGTTCTGCTTTAGAAAAAATTCCTTTCTCTCACGTAATGATTTTATTCAAATTCCACCCCATGAAATTTATTCCAGTCATGGCTTCTTCTGTTGGCCTGTCTTTGCCAAATTATGTTGAATAGTGGAAAAGGATAATTTTTTCTTCATTCCTTTCCTCTTCTTGGACATAATTAATTCTAAATATTTTTGTGATAGTTAGGAGTTAAGCTCCACATGATAACCCTTAACACATTACAAATAATGCTAACACAACCAAAATAATTTCTCTTCCATTAATAAAAGTTAATATTTGCGTCAAAAGTCATATACTTAGGCTCTTAGTTTCTTTACCACAATTAAATGAAAAAGTTATAAATAATTGTCCATGGGGTGTTACAATGAGGATGATGATGATTTTAATTTAGGTGAGGATTTTAAAGCCATTGACAAAGAGGAGGATGATTTCCCTCCAAGTGAGCATTTTAAATGCACTGATGAGGATGATCATGATTTCCCTCCAAGCGAGGATTCTAAAAGAATGGATGAGGATGATGATGAGTTCCCTCCAAGTGAAAAATTTTAATAGCACTAGAAAGGAAGTTGAAGAATTTCGTCCAAGTGAGGATTTTAAATGCATTTATCAGGATGGCAAAGAATTTTGTCTAAGGAATTTATTGACATGGATAACAATGATAATGATTTTCCTTCAAGCAAGGATTTTAATAGCACTAATGAGGATGTTGAATAATTTCCTCCTAGCGAGGATTTTAAAGACACTCACTCAAGCTGATAAAGAATTTCCCAGAGGAAAAGATTTTAACAACACTGATGAGGATGATTAAAAAGTTCCTCCAAGTGAGGAATCTAAAGGAAATGATCATGACGAATGAAATTTTTCCTCTGAGGAAAAACTTTCGAAACATTAAAAGAAATGACAATGATTATGATCCAAGTGAAGACTTAAAAGAAATGACAATAATTTTGATCCAAGTGAAGACTTAAAACATATTGATGAGGATGTTGAAAGATTTCCTCTTAGTAAGGGTTTTAAAGGAATTTACAAAGATGAAGATCTTTCTTCCAAAAAGATATTCTGAAAGTACTAATGTAAATCATCAAAAAAAAAATCATGATTAAGGTATAGAATATTCAAGTGAATATTTAAAAAAAGATTAAAAATGATGTTGGATTATATACTCTTAAACATTATCATAAAGGTATCTTAATAGTTCATTTACATCATTTTATGTAGGCATTGAAATCATAATTTTTATTATTATTTACATGGTTTTCTATAATTGGTTAATGATTTAAAATTTTATAAATAACTATATATTTATTTTAATTTAAAATATTTTAAAATATAAATTTTTAGTGAAATTTTTGAGAAAAAAGTTTAAATATTGAGTGATTTAATTTTTTTAAGTTTTTAGTATATTTAGTTATGAATTTACGTTCATTTTGAGCAAAATAATAATAAAATGTTTTAACAATAAGATTTTCTTTTTATTTTCAATTGTTTTATAAAATATATACATAATTGAAATCTGAATGTTCTATTTATGATTTATATTCTCCACATTAAGAAGATATATATATATATATATATATATAGATATTTTACATTTGATTTGATTTATGTTATTTTTCGCAAATTATTAGTCGCATTATTTTTTTTCGGTGTCTAAACATGATATGTATTAAGATTTTGATTTTTTAATTTTAATTTGTTTTTGTTTAGTATAAGTTTTTGATTTTATATATGGATTCAATATTTTGAAATGTTTTGGGACACTTGGATATTAGAGATTTTACAACTCAAACTTGTAATTCCAAGAAATTTTTATGATTTTTAATAAATTAGACCAAAATATATGTAGGAAAACCCTTATTTATGAGAGAGTTTTCCAACATATGTTATGGTCTAATTTGTTGGTTAGGAATTTCTTGGAATCACACATTTGAGTTGTAAAATTTTGCAATCCTAGTGCCACAATGATTTTTGAGGGTGTTGAATTCATATTGAAATAACTTATTTTGACCAACAAAAAAAACCAAATTTATCAACAAAAAAAGAAAACCAAATTTTCCAAAAGAAACAGTCGAATTCTAGCCAAAAACACTAAAACAAGTGATCTTGGGTGACATCATAATATTTTAGTGTTCAATATTATTTTAAATTGAGTGGCATGATTAGTAATGATTGTGAATGAGATAATATTATTTTATTATTAAAGCATATTTTGAAATTTCATATTATTATTATCAATATATTTGGGGAGAAAATAATATATTATTGTTAAACTATATTTTTAATCTAAGATATAGGTTTTTCAACATTTTAATTTTATTTATTTTAATAGTGAGAAAACTGATCATAATTCAGTTGTCAAATCAACAGTGAGGATAGTTATCATTGGTTTCTATCATCCCTATTATTCAAGGAAAACAAAGTTACCTAGAATTAACTGTTGGTGTTACATAAGGGGTTGGATTTCATTCCTAACATATACTTCTAAGTCTTGGGCCTTTAGCTTGTTCTTTACCTCCTAAAAAAAAGAGATCTTACCAAGAAAAAATAATTTAGGAATTAGATGTTACATGACACGTTAGATGAAAATATTTTTTAAATTCATTTTTTTTTATATTGTAATTTTATTTTTATTAATAAAATTACAATCAATTTTTTAGATAAAAGAAAATAATATATATATATATATATATATATATATATATATATATATATATATATCTATATATCTATATATATATATATATATATATATATATATATATATATATATATATATATATATATATAGTAGTTGTAATGACATATTCCATGCCCATTATCCTGGAAGGACTCACCTGGAGAATTCAATCCGATAGCGTGCATTGGACTAGACCCTTGGATCGGATGCAGTAATGCCACATGCTGCCCGAAGATCTTAAGCACCATCTTAGCAATGCAAGTATTACTCATATTAGCCACATTGCAGATATGCAGCACACCACCTTTCTAAAACAAGCGTGGAAAATAGCTCGTAGCCTGAAGATCCCTCAGCACTGGCATCAACATTAGGAGGATCATACAGTAGCATTAACAGAATCTCATATCAAAATTGTTGAAGGGGAGGATGAGATAATCTGGGCGCATGAAAAAAAGGGGATATGCTCCCCCAAGGAGGGATATTTATGCCTTGCTAATATTCATAGACCACAAGCTATCAATCACTGGTGGAAAAACTTGTGGAAACTAAAAGCACCTCCCAAGACCCATTTATTCATGTGGACAATTCTAAAAAATAAGGCTGCCAATGGTGAAAATCTAATCAAACGATGAGTACATGAACCTTTTTGGTGGTGCTTATGCAAGAATAGTACCAAATATTCAGACAATCTTTTCCTCACTTTCTCAGCCATTAAGGACCTCTGGAATGCTATTTTATCGAACATCCCTACCTAGTGTGATTGGCAGGGCGTGACTATAATGGAAGCTCAGTCCACTCGGTGGAATTCTACTACCCCGACCAAGGCTAGAAACTTACCTCTTCTCATCTATTGGGCAATCTAGATAGCCTGTAATAGATACATTTTTCAGGACACTACTCCTCTTTGGCCCTCCATCACTACCTGCCTTCTGGCAGACTATCACACCATTTCGATGATGAGGAAAATCCTCCTCCTGAACACATTGTCCCTGAAATCATCAATCACACTCAACCGTGGGCTTATTTCGATGGTTCAACATAGGAAGATGGGTGTGGGGGTGGAGCCATCCTATGCCTTTCTGAATCCCACCACTTTCAAATCCAAATGGGCCTCGGGCGGGGCATAAACAATTTTGCTGAACTCATTACTGCTAAAAATCTCATCTAATTTAATTTGGAAAAACACTGCAGGAATCTCCAAATTTTTGGGGACTCAAAAATTGTATGCAACTGGATAAACAAATATTCAAACTACTCTGCTTATACACTGATACCTATACTGGACGATACTCACAGGCTCATCACGTAGTTTGATTCTTTTGCATGTCATCATATCTACAGGGAACGCAACACATATGTTGATAAGTTACCCAAGGAAGTTGCGATCTGGCCTCTTGGCACATCACTGATCCATGAGTAGAGGGATGGTGCACACTATCAGTTCTACCACTGACCATATATGGACGGAAGTTGCAATCCGACTTCTTGGCACATTGTTGATTGAGGAGTAGAGAGATGGTGCACATTATCAGTTCTACCACTGACCATATATGGATCAAACTAGCTCAAAAGGAGTTTGATTTTTCTTATGCTAATATTATGTTATTTTCTTAGCTCAATATGAGCGTGATTTATTCTTATGTTAATATTATGTTATTTCCTTTAAAAATTATCAGATGTATATAAATGAGAGTCTATGTAGATTTTTTTTTGTAAGCATTGGTCCGTGTGTGGAGTGCACTGTGCTATTTTGATTATTTTCTCACTTGATAAGCACTCACCCTCACATACAACATATGTGTTTCTCATCTACAATATGTAATTTTCCTTTACTAATGAAAATTAGTATTTTTCCAAGGGGAAAAAAGTAGTCATAGTTACATACCTAAAAACCAGAACTCATTTAAAAATTAAAAAAATTATAAATATTATATTTTAATTAAAACTTAATTAATATATTAAACATAAAATATAACCAGTTTTTAATCATGATATTCACCCTCAATTTACCATGGATATATTTCAGTTGTAAATAGTTTTGTTACAATAGCATGAGCCAATACCATGGCTTATCAATACCACTTGTCAAAAAACCATAACTCAATTCAAAATCAAAAATTTTTAAGAATATTTTATTTTTCAACATTAATTAAATTAAATGTAAAAGCAAAAAACTGTGGGGAGATGTTGTTGTGGTGTAAATGTTTGTAAAAATTTACATATGAGATGAATTAAAAATTCCTAGAGTATGTAGAGATGTTGTAATATCTTGTAAACTTTTTGACTTAGTTGAAGTACAATAAAAAATTGGTTTAGATACATATTAATTCTCGATCTATCAAGTACTAAGAGGGATCAAATCTCATTTCACTCCTAGTAAGATTTACATCTCCAGCGATTTGATACTTCTCGCCTTTAATAGATCCGAAATTAAAATAATCTAAACTAATTTGTAGAAAAGCATTATTTCTAACTAAATTTCAAGTAAAAACGTCAACACAATTGATTAAAAATGAGTGATAATTCAACATCAGTGAACAGTAGGTGAACTAAAAACTATAAATTTCCTACGCATGCCTCTTTCAGATAATGTGTTAGTTATATCTTAAGCAACCACTCAATTTAAAAATTAACAGTGGAAATACAATATGCACATCATCTTTTAAGTAATGTGCCATTTGTGTTAATAAATGAATTTATGAGGGTAACCTTGAAAAAGGGTCTAGGGAACATTATTACCTGGGGCATATATTTAAATCAAATTTAACATTTTAATATTTTTCAGAGAAAAATGCATCATAGATTATATTGAGACAATATAAAAAACATCATAAAGATACAAAAGGGTGGCATATGACAGCCACGATCCAAGACATCTCAAGGAAAAGCAAATGTCAGAGGTCTGAAAAGGAACCATATACAAAAATACAAATACATCAGCATGAACAAACGATGACAAAAAGGACTGTGTACAAGACCACCATATTGCAAAAACATATACATCAAGTTCAGGAGAAAACATATACAAATTTTTGAAACAAAACATGACTTCTCTTCCTCCATTACTTCCCTAAACCAAAAGCCAGATTCATATAGTAAGCCCATTCTTTTTTGGGGTGCTTTTTTGGGAGTGAATCATAGATTGCATTAATGTGTTGCAAAATGGAACTAAAGGGTTCCATTGAGTCTCTAAAGATTTTATAATTCCTCCACTTCCATGCACACCATAACACAATAATGATGAGAATACGCCATGGCTCCCTTTGCTCGCTCCACCATTCGAAAGATGCATTGATAGAAACAAAAGCAACATGGGGAAAACCAAAAAGGATGGCTAGATCGTACCAGATTTGCTGAGAGGATTTGCATTGGAAGAACATGTGGTAATTTGAATCCTCGTCTGATTCACACATCGAACACCTTCTTGGGCCGTGCCAGCTTCTTTTCCTCAAATTGTCCCATGTCAGATTCTTATTATTGAACACCAACCACGCTAAATAGATCATCTTAAGGGGACATCCTGATTTCCAGAGGACCATAGAAAACTTAGAGCTTGTATGCAGAACCTTTGAAGAAATAATATTAGAATATATATCTTTTACTTGGGCTGGCAATTGTGCATTTGGCATAGTCCAAATTAGGTGATCTGTTGTCCCACTACGTTTAATCCGCAGCCTCCGAGAGCATCTTTGACAACTTTCCACGATAAGATTAGTTCCTCTGGCAAACCAAGGTCAATGGCATCCTTCCATAAATGGGTAGGGCCACACCATGAAGATATGAATTTATCCCATGTAAAGTTACCATTTCTGTGAAGTAAATATAAGAGATTCTCAGGAATGGAAATATTTCCACGACTGCAGGCAATGTGATCAAAACCAATTAAAATACTGCTACCAGTGTGAATCCTCCACTTCAGATTCTTTATGAAGTATTTCTCGACCTTCTGAAAACTGAGCCAGATGGCTGATCCATGTTTGGTTCCAATTGCTTCAGTTCTGTACCAAAATTCCAGCTTTTTGCCTTTCATATATTTTAATTTTACAGTGACACTCCATGGCCCTTCCCTGTAGATACCTCTCCAGAGAGATTTACATAAAAGAGCTTTGCCGCAGACCCTCAAATACATTATACCCCAACCCCCAAGGTGTTTAGGTAATTATATTCTTTCCATTTTGGTAATATGGATCTTCCGTTGTTCAGATTTTCCACCCCAAATAAAATTAGTTGTAACCTTGTTCAACTTGTGAATGATGCTTGTCGGGAGGTAGAATAAATGAGCCCAATAGACAACCATCTGTAGTAAAATGGCCTAAGAGAGAATGACTCTACTTTCCAAGGACAGACTCTTGTGTTCCCATGTGGATATCTTTTTATAATATCTCTCTGTCAGCCATTGCCAATATTTCTTGGAGTAACCCTTAGCTTTGAGATGAAAGCCTAAATATTTAAGGCCCTCCTTGAGCAACCTTGTCTCTATACCAAAAAGCTCAGTTATCCAATTCACCAACTCCATGTTGACATCATTATGAAAGAGGGTGGATTTCGCCTTGTTAATAATAAGCCCAGAGGCTCTTTGGAATATTTCAAGAATATCTTTTAAACACATCCATGATATTCTGCAAAGCATTGCAAATAAGAGCACATCATCAACAAAGAGGTTATGTGAAATGAAGTTGTGCCTGCATATCTTAATAGTGCTGGATCTGTTCTCAGTGATCGCTTTATTAAAGTGGATGCTTAGAGAGTTCATTTCCAATATAAATAAAAGAGGCGAAAGGGGGCATCCCTGACGCAGACATCTTTCCGCTTGAAAAAAATGGGAGGGAATACCATTGATAATGACTGCATAGTTCACATTCTCCATGCATGCCATGATCCATCGGATGGAGTTGGGCCTCAAACCGATCTTAGACAATAGACATTCAACAAACCCCCATTCCAAACAATCATAAGTTTTCTGCAAGTCTATTTTCAAGATGGCCGCATCTATGTTTTTTGAAGTCATAGAGAACAGGCACTCTTGAGTATTAGCCACAACATCCAGAATATTCCGACCCTTTAGAAAAGCATGTTGGTCCTTAGTTAAGAAAGAAGCCAGAGTTGCTTTCATTCTTTCAGCAAAAATTTTAGTGATGATTTTAATAGAAATGTTACATAATGATACCGGTCTATAATCATGAAAGGATTCCGCCTCCCCCTTTTTCGGAATTAGAGCAATCAGTGTGGATTTTGTGATGTGGTGAATGCTGCCAGTCATTCTTGACGCTTCCACGATCCTCAGTAAATATTGCTTAATGAGGTCGAAAAAGTGGGTGAAAAATTCGATTGTCCAGCCGTCTGGTCCTAGGCACTTATCCTTCTTAAAGGCCTTCAAAATTCCGAGAAGTTCATTCTCTGTGACTGGTTGAAACAGGGCTTATTTTTTTCATCGTCAAACATTTGAGGAAACAATTCAATACCCCATAGAATATCCTGAAAAGGACCATCTTTCATTCTTCTATATTGGCTCTTGAAATGACTTACGACTTCCTTTGTGATATCATGCTGAGATACAAGGAAGCCTCCGTTTCCATCCCTTATCTTCCATATGGTGTTTTTCTCACGTCTCGAATTTGCATATTTATGGAAAAGCTTCGTGTTCCTATCCCCTTCTTTGAGCCATAATGCCCTGCTTTTAGGCCTCCAAAAAGATTCCTCCTGCTTCAACAATTTATATTTTTTCCTTTTGAGCTCTCTTATGCTACATTTTATACTAAAGGGGCATGAATTTGCATCTCACAATTTTAAAATGTTGTCCAGCTCCTATTGTACTGCCTGAAGTTCCTGCCTATCTTTTTTCCTTTTTTCAATTTTCCATTCCTTCACCAACTTTCTCACATCGACCATCTTATCTCTAAATGTCAAAAAGGGGGAGACATAGCTTTAGCTGATAAATATTTCCACGCATTAGTGATGAGATCATTAAAGGCTGGGTCCTCTAGATATGTTCTATTGAATTTAAATGGATACCCCTTTCTGAAGCCTTTTTCCCACCAGGATAGAAGAATTGGTATGTGATCGGATATAATTAGATTCCCACTGATGAATATGGCATGCCCATTTTATCTATAACGCTGACATGCACAATAAACCGATCAATCCTTTTAGCTATATATGCCTTTTCAGTTCTACCGTTATCCCATGTCGGCTTCATTTCCGAGGGAGTGATATTCTAAAATGTTTTATCCTCATCACTATTTATTATTTCTCCGCTGCTCTTCTGTCATCATCATTCTCTCATCCTGAAGATGGATCCCATTTGGGATTTGAAACGTTGGTTCAAAAATGATAAAACTGTGGATTCTCCGGTCAATGATTCAAAAGATTCAAGCCACAGATCTCTGAAATCCACAAGGTTCTTATTCAGAAGCTCAAGCTTTATGCTATCCTCAAGCGAGTCCTTTTTCCTGCAACTTCCCCAACATTCCTCAGAGCTTAATGTTACATTTAAGTCACATGCAATTATCAGATGTTCGATATCAAACATTTCTAAGGCAAAGAAATTTTCCCAGAAAGGAGCTCTCTTTTTATAAGGCGCATAAATGTTTAAAATGTTAATAGGGAAGTCTTTGCCCCTGATGGAGGCTGAGATGATGATCCCAGCGAAAAAGTTGTATGCTTTGGCCCTGATCCGATGAGGATACCATAATGTTGCTAAACCCCCTGACAGACCTCTTTCCTCTGAAGCCACCATATACCATGATGGGAACATTTTCCTAAAGTAAGAGATGGTGGCCTAGCAACTGTGCATAGTTTCTTGGATTAGAATTATTCTCGGCCAGGTAGAGTAGAAAAAATCCTTCAGCGCTGGGAATTTAGGGTCAGCGCCGAGACCTCTGATATTCATAGAAATAATAATTGTCATTTGGAAGATTCTCCAGCCGCGCTTGCTCTAAGAGGCTGAGAATTTGGCATGTCATAAATAGGAACATCGACTAGAGATAGGTTCCTAACTCCACTGTCTGTAACAGCAGTTCTCCCCCTAAAATGCTTGCTACCTCCTCTGTTCTTTTTTCTTACAGTTATATTCCTTGCAGAGTCCGGGCTAATGAAAGGAGAGGCATGATTCCTAGGTTTGTGGATAGTTAATGGCTCTAGTTCAAGAGACTTTCTGCTAAGAAGAAAATCTAGATCGTTGTCATATAAATTAATTGGAGTTGAAGTAGGGGAATTAATAGGAGTGACAGACACACATGGCTCTTTTCCTTTCATTCGTGATAAAAAAGTTTTATCAGGAGTTGGTGAAGGATACGATATAGGGATGGGAAGAGGTCCCAAGGAAAAGTCCTTTTGCTGCAGAGGAACAGGGGAGGGGACGGCTTTTTCATCTCTCGGTTCCGGAATGGGAGCGCAATGAAAAGCTATACAACTGTTGATTATAGGGCCATCAATCTTAGCCATTCTGCTAGGTCTGGTTCCAGGATTCTAAGAGAGGTCCTGAGACAATACCCGCGGAGATGTTGATATCTTAGAATGTTGTTCATCTAGCAACTTTGTGGAAGATAAGCTGGCCGAAGAGAAATGTCTCCTCTCCTTTCGATGAAATAACTTGCTTTTAGGAATTAGATGCTAAGGACAATTTTTTATTAGGTGGCCGGTTTTATGGCATGCTGCACATATGAACGGTATGCCCCAAAAATCTAGTCTTTGCTTGATTATCAGATCTCTCCAAGCTATCTCGATGTGATCTAGATATCCCCCCCATAGGTCTTTTCTATGAGAATCCAAGCTATTCTCTTGTCTTTTTCTCCCAAACACCATGGATCTACATAGACAAATCTTCCAATTGAGTTGCCTATCTCTTCGAGGGTTTCCTTGGATCATAGCTCCAAAGGAAGATTTGGGAGTTTTAACCATATGAGGTTATTAGAGGGAGTGTTTTTCAGTGGGTCATACCCAATGTACCACTTATAGGGAGCAAGAAAGCTCTTTCTGAATACCCACAGACCTTTGAGGATAGCGTCGACGTCAGCAGCATTTAAAAAGTGAAAGCAATACCACTCCTTCATGAGGTTTGATATAATAGGAGTGTATCCGATCACTGGTTTCCAATGGACTACTAACCATTTCCTCATCTCGGCATCATTCATTTCTGGGAAATGCCATCTACCTACCAAGGCGAGATTATATAAGCTTTCGATCCTTTCAGTCAAATGAACACTATTGAGCTTGATTGCAGAAGGCGGAGCGGTGGTTTTGACAGGGTTTTGAGACTTGTTACAGTGGTTCAAGTGATTGTGTAAAACCTTTTCCTTCTGTTCCGCGTTATCTCTTCTTCGGGATGAACGTCGTTCCTTCTCCCTGTTAGCACTGTGAAGAGACGGTTTTACGACCACGTCATCCAGGGTTGATTGCCACCCCCTTGATAGCGTGGCGTTTTCCCAAGCCCTCTCAGCCTCCATGGTGGCCCGGATCAGAGCCTTCATGGCAGATGCATCGGAACCAACGTCCATACGCCTCCAAAAAATCTTTCCTTGGATTATAACGGGATACTTATTAATTTTCCAGATCCAGTTTAGTACAGGAGAATAAAAGCCTTTGACTTTCGTCGGAGAGAGAAAACTGGATTATATAAATGCCGGGAGAGGGAAAAATGTGGTGATGGAAGTGTTCTAACACAAGGATAAGAATATAGAACAATTGAGAGATCGTTGAGGACACTGGAAGGACACCTCCAGAAATCAAGGCATTTATGAATGCAGGAAAAAATTCGAAAAGGTTCAGAAACTTTACTATTGATGACGACAGCACAACGTCAATTTGACCAAATGAGGGATGATCCTAGAAATTTGTAGAAAACTCAGGTACGTGACAGGTCACTAAATGACAGACATTCACAATCCCTATGAGATTTTGAAATTTCGTTTAGAAAAAAGGAAAAATCCGACAACCGATTTTTTTTTTTTTTCCGATAATGCGAGAGGAGATTGTTCCAAACCAGGAGAACTTGAGAGATTTCGAAGCTGAGACTTCTAAGGATAAGGTAATAGGAAGGGGAATCATTACATGCAAAACAACAGTAGTATACCTCGACAATGCACCACCATTCTCCTATTCTGAACCTTATGTCTGTGCATGGTTTATAAACAACTATAAACTTCCTGAGTTTTTGTAAAATTTCCTTAAACATCCTGAGTGTGGTCCCGAGGGATAACACAGACTAGACTTGACTCGACTCAAGTTAACTTTATGAAATTATAATAAACTGGACTCAATTCTGGTTAACTTGTTATAAACTAAAGTAGAACTAACTCACATATACATTGCATGCAGACTATTTCCAACGAAGAGCTTAATCATGTCCGTGAAATTTTCTCAGTTCTTCTATATATACCTAGTGTAATGGAAGGTTGTACTACGAACTGTGAATTTGCCTCGCTCTTCTCTTCCTGTTTAAGGTTTACCTTTCAATTTCTTCGATCCTCGTGTTCCGTTTAGCGTTCTACTTGCAGATTAACTTGGAATGGAGCCAAAAAAATCAGACGCATGGTTCTCTTCCTCCTCAAAGGCTCTACGGCGATCCGCTGCCGCTAAATGGGTTATTTCAGGTAAACTGAATGAGTGTTGTACTGCAGAAAAGAAAAGGAAAGCAACCGCTCCGCCACCTCTTCCTGCTACTCCACAACCTGCACCGACCACCGTGTATGTGTTAATGAAGAGCGAAGCCTATGCCTTCAATGAATCTGACAGCTATGAGCCGCCCATGAATTCCATAGAGGGAGTATATTATTCAGAGGACCAAGCATATGCTGCTGCCATTAGGAAGATCATTTCAGGGTATGAGTCTGAACTTCATAACATCGCTACCTCCGAAGGGTTGCCTCTGATGGAGAGAATGGATAAAATAAGGGCAACGGGTCTTAGAATTTATGAAGGGGACGAGTTCAGGTTCCGCGTTAAGAAGAGTCGGTTGTTCCCCACGGAAATTGTGGACGATGGTAAATTGCTCGATGGCCTGAATCCTATAAACCCCCTGCAAAGTAATTGTTAGTATCAGAGTGACGATGTTGTCAACTGACAAGATTTTATTTTATTCTGCTATGCAATTTCTTCGATTGAAATGTTATGTAATTTTGCGTTTTAGAATTAGGGTTAATGGACTTTACTTGTCCTCTCCTCGAGACTTGGAACTTCTCCCCTTGCTTTGCTGTCGAATTTAGCCCACATAACTAAGATATTGCCACATTCTCTGGTTTACTTTGGTTTTAACTTGAAAGTGTTTTAAATTTTGTTAAAAAAAATAAAATTATTTTGACAAATTATGTCTTTGTCATTTCAAGTATGAGTATTTTGTATAATTCTATGTTTTTAGCAAAAGCTATGTATCTATTTAATAGTGAGTTTTTTAATTTTTTATTTGTGTAGCATCAAAGTCTAATTTTCCACGTACTGAGTCTGAAGGCACTCCTAATGAAGGGCGGGAATATTATGAAGGTTATTTATCTAATGATAACATTAATTATATGGAAATTACTCAAAATTTGACTCCAATGGGGAATTTTAGTGACAATTTAAAAGATTCTGAATATAATGGTCGAGATTTTTCTTCAACCAAGGATATTAAAGACACTGACAAGGGCAATGAAGAATTGTCCTCAAATGAGGATTTTAATGGCCTTGATCACCATGATAAAGAATTTCCTCCAAGAAAGGATAATGATGGCGATGATAAAGAATTTCTTTCAAGTGAAGATTTTTCTTCGAGTAAGGATATTAAAGACGCTGATGAGGGCAATGAAGAATTGCTTTTAAATGAGGATTTTAATGGCCTTGATCAGGATGATGAAGAATTTTCTCCAAGTAAGGATGTCAAAAGAAATGATCGGGATGAGAAAGAATTTCCTCCAAGTGAGGATTTTATAAGCACTGATGAAGATGATGAAGATCCTTTGAGCAAAGATTTTAAAAGCATTAATGAGGACGATGGAGAATTTACTCCAAGCGAAGATTTTCAAGGCACCAATGAGGATGATGAAGTATTCATACAAAGTGAGGATTTTCATGGAACTAGTCAGGTGAATGATGATTCCCCTCCAAGCAAGGACCTTCAAGGCACTTTAAACTTTTGGAGGCTAACTTAGTGTGGAGGGAGGTTTTGGTCTTGGTCTAGGGTGAACATTCTCAAAGAATACTATGGAAAGGAAGAATTTCATTGACTGGGTTTTCCCCTTGAGGGGGGTTTTACCTTGGCATGTGCCTACATCTTGTGTCCATTGTTTTATATGCTGCTGCTTTTGGTAATTTCATGATAAACTAAAGAAAGAATATATAAAGAATTTTAATAATAACCTTTAGAGGTTTCGAGGACTTTCTAGACTCTAAATAAATTATTTTAGAAGGTATATTTTCCCGGAAGGGTTTCATAATCACGATGTTGACAGTCTTGACTCTTGACAATAAATCCTATGACCTGACAAAACCTAGAAGCATGAAGAAGATGCTTTTACCAAGAAGACCATCAATAAGAAGCATGAGACCCATGCTTTAAAATAACAAATTTGCTTTCTTATTTTGTTTGTTACATAATATATACATATTGAAATGTATATTTCGAATAGTAGTTACATTTCCGACACTCCCTCTTAACTAGGGAGGTATTGATAATTGTACAGCTAGTACAAAATCATTCTCAAACTGAAGAGTTCTCATAAGAAGAGTCAGCTTGATAAGCCAACTTTAAGCATCAACATTATGACCATCACTTCTTTTTAGGTCCAACATGTCAAGCTCAACTCCATTCTAGAGCATTATGCTAGGAGGCTTTATGTGAGATATTTTAGTACCTCTGAGGCACATACCCCATCCATATGTTCACTTGATATGTCCTTTTAGTAATATTCTTATCTTAGATTTTTTACCCTTATTCTTTAATGAATACCAATACTCTTCGACAACCCTTGTTTCGATATCCATCTTATCCTCAAAGAGTGTCAATATCTTTCATTTCTTGGATTGTTTATCCTCAAGGAAACCACATATGCTTATCCAATCCTCCAACATTATTTTTACATGTCCTTCACTTAGACTTACGACTCTTAGTTATGGTCAAGTGCATGAAACATGAACATAATGCACATGTGATGTCCATCGTCACTCCCTCTCAACCAAAGAGGATATCCTCGTTCCCTCTGGATTAAGGTGTAGATATTTGGTCATGTTTAAGGAGACTGCTTTACTCCATCTCAACTCTAGAGGAGATTATTGACTTCTTTTTCAATTTGAGAAATCGACCACAAGCTCTCTAGCTTGTTTCCATAAGAGTATAAGCCACTTGTTCTTTATGGAGATAGCTACATGTCTCCCTCTTGACTTTTCTTCTCATTATATCAAGTTTTCCTCCTTCTTGGGTATCATGGAGCCATTTTCTTCCTAAAATATTGGGAAAATGTCAATTTTACACATCACTTTCTTCTTCTCACAGATGAAGGAATTATATTGAGCCTTACCAACATTCAAGTTAATCATATCTTCCTCATGAAAGTGATCTTTCTTTGAGCTTGAACTTCAAGTTATCTTCTTGAATTGCTACCTTTTAATCCCAAAATGAAAACATCTTGACTTCATAATTTCCCAATAGCATATCTTATGCTTGCCTCAATATTCTTAATATATTCCTACAATATCCTTGTATGTAGAAAAAAAAGATGTTTACTAGATAACTAATAAGAAACTATTAATATTAGACTTACCTCATCATGATGGATTTCTCATAAAAACATCCTCATGATCTATCCCACAAGAATCTTCCTTCAAGCATTAGAGTGCCCAAGGCTTGAGCTTGATTACCAAGTTATAATTTTCTTCTCGAGACTATACTAGATGTTGATCACTATTCTATATAACCTAGTGAGAAAGTCTTAATTATTTATTCATTTTAGAGTAAGTCAAATTCTTCTTTTAACCATCATATAATCATTTCAAGCATATTACAAGATTTTGTACATATAAGTCTTACCCAGGAGAGAGTTACTTCAAATATGCATATTTATGCTTTCATCCGATCATCTAGCTACTTTACCTTAAATGAGCCTTCAAATTGACCAATTTCATTCCTCCATCACTTAAGAGTATTGTTTCCATACTATATGGAATATATAATAACCTTGTCATAATTATTTTTCAAAAAACCTTTTAAAATTGATGGTTCTCATAGGATCTTGATAATCCATCTTATAAAACTGACTACTTCTGACATAATGTTAGATAATATATAGATGAATAATATGAAAAATGTTCCAATATTCTCAATTTTAAGGACTAGATGATTCATAGAGAGAAACTCAATCAAGTTGATACTAACTCTTCTACTATCACATGCTACTATCTATGATTACATGCTATTACAAAAACAAAAATATTCTATAGTAAACAACAATCCATGTTATTCTAAATTAAAGAAAGGAAAACTTCATAAAGAACTGGAAAACAAGGATTCCTTCTTCAATAGTAAATATATTTGATATCTTCTCTCTATGACTTCTTCTCAGGTTCTCCCTTCTCTTCAACTTTGTGAGCTTCACTTATTTCCTTTGTTTTATTGTTCTATGTGCTTGTACAATCCATTTTAAAGTGTCCATATTCATTTCGTCTAAAGCATTGAACCTTGGACATATCATACTTCTTCTCGGACTTTCCAAACATTCTCTTATTCAACTTCTTGATTCTTACAATGAAGGATTGATATTGTTCATTCGATTTAGTGCCATCCTTTTCCTTGATCCTAGTCTCTTCCAAGATGCATTGAGACCACAACTCATCAGAAGGAGTAGTATATTTCTTAGAGTGCATGCTAGTTGCAAAACTGCTCCATTCTAGTGGCGAATCATTTAGTACACATATGGCCATTTAAGAGTCTGAAATTGTCTCCCCAAGCCCATGCAACTAATATCTTATTTTTAAAATCTTCATCAGGTGGGAAGCGATGTATTCATCCTTCGATTTTCTTATTCTGCATAGCTGGTTTCTCAAGGAAATATTTTGACTGAATGTACTTATAGAGGAAAAATTTACAATATTATCATACATCACCTTAGAAGTCTTCAAATTAGTAAAAAATGGAACAAGATGATCCTTAATGGATTCAAGAATGATCATTTGTTCCCTCACTTCTCAATTCTTATATTTTTCTAGCTCTTCAGTCTTTTATTTTCTAGGTTCAAAAATATCACTAAAGACATATTTGATTAAATCATGTTCCGTATGTGTGAGATCAATCATTTTCTTATATGTTAGGAAATTTGTTAATCCAATAATATTATTGATCTCCATGCATAAAGAAATGATATGACCTATAGATCTAGATATAAAATAACAACATGATACTTATTTGTCAACTAAGAGTCTTCCCTTCCTTGATGATGTCTCCAACTATCTTTAGGCTTTAAATATCTTCAAAGAGACTTTAATGAGGTCCTAGAAATATGTCTTCTGGGATACCTTAAACAATAACTTCAATATTCCTTGATGTTTCCTTCTAGGATGTCTTCCAATGAGCATTTAAATAGATCTCATTTCAAGAGAGATAAAAAATATTCTTGTAATATTATTTGATGAAATCTTGATGTAGGATTGATCCTTTTGCAAGTGATTTACCTTGGTAGACTATTCCTTGTGTCCAAAATATGATCTTCTCAACTGCCTTCTCTTGTCCACTTTATCTCTAATACCATGTTGGAAATGTAATATGGAAACTATTAATTTAGATTTTCTTTAACCTTAATAATTTCTTGTGAAATTCATTTATCTTCTTATTTTTTCCTTATTATATATTCTTCATCAAACAATTATCAAGAGAAAAACAATAAATACAATGGACACAAAAATTATGCTCCAAGCCAAGGCAAAACCCATTCAAGGGGAAACCCAAAAATCTCTTCTCTTCTTAAAGAATTTGATTCAAATGAGACAATCAGGACCCAAATCCTAGACCAAGTCCTCCTCTAGGAACAAAGTCAGACCTTCCTTCTAGATCAGATCACACAAGGAATAATCCTATTTCAACTAACTTCTAGCTTCAACTTCAACACTACAATTTCGTCCTACAACTTTGACCTTGTAGCTATTGCAGAAACCTAAATTTTGACACAAGATCGTTCTTCAAGAGATCCTCCTTTGAGAAAGATAATGTCTTCCAACGTTAACAAGTTCAAATTAGCATATGTGACCTTCTAGCAACTTGATTTGTAATAGGATCTCCTGCAATTTGAACCTACAATTTTGGGCTTCCTTGAAGTTGTAAAAACCATAACTCTTTGCATATGTGAGAGAGATAGAGCCCAAAAGAAACTATCCAAGACTTTTTATTCCTTCCTTGATCTTTTTGCTAGCCTTTTTAGTCTTTTCAATGCTAGGTCAAACTTTTCTTGAGAGATCAAACTTCTATGTGAGAGTGCAAAATAAGATTGAATCTACTTCTATTTATATTCTTTCCAAGGGGTCGAATTCCATCCTTTGGGATGACTTGTTGCTACCAAGGTCCACTTGAACTTTAGAGGTTTTGAGGACATTCTAGACTCAAAATAAATTCTTTTACAAGTCACATTTTTCCCGGAAGGGTCTTATAATCACAATGTTGACTCTCTTGACTCATGACAATAAATACTATGACCTAACAGACCCTAGAAGCATGAAGAACATGATTTTACCTAGAGTACCATCAATACGAAGTATGAAATCCATGCTTTAATATAATCAATTTTCTTTCTTCTTTTATTTGTTAAATAAGATATACATGTTCAAATGAGTACAATAACAATTATGAATAACGAAACTAGTTACATTTCCAATAGTTTGTTCTAACACTACGATTAATTCTTAAATAATTTTTATTTTCTAACCATTATAAATTCATGACTTCAGGAGTAGGGTTGCGACGCCCTGTCCTTCTCAATGAAATGCAATATCTTCATTTAAATTTTTCTTTTTTCTTTTTTTAGAGGCTATGCTCTAGATCTTTCTTTAGAGAATTATAATTTTCCTCCTCCCCTTTCCCAGTTATATGCTCTCAAGTCCAGGTATCCTTGGTTTGGTTGTCTCCTATGTAAGATTTATATGGATTTTCCTCACTGTTTGCAACTTTTCTAGGTTGTCACATATTTTCTATTCTCTTCCAAGTTACTTGACCATGCTACCCAAAACCCTTGCAAGGTTCTTTGATGCTTAGGGTATTTAACTAGAAATAAAGACACTCTTCACTGAAACTCTCTATTCTTCTTGAGATTTTTAGTCTGTTTATGGATGTATATTTTTTTTCTATTTTGCATGCCTATTATTTTCTGGTAGTTCATCCTTGATATCTAAAATTTCTATCAATAATAAGTGTAGTTCTTTTACTCCCGGTTCTGGGTGTCTGACAACAACATAGGCACGTGGCCAGTGGTTTGGATGGGCACGTGGTTGATCTGCACCACCACACATCCTCTCGCGGCTCTGGTCAAAACTCCTCCTCTGCTCTAGCCTAATGCGACTTTAATGATGCCAATACATCCATTTACGCTGGTTAATTTCTTGATCGTGGTGCTATCAACCTGCCATAATAGTGTTTATCCTCTTCGCTCTGGCTCCTCCTCCATTGCAATTGCAGCGGCTTGTTTTCAACCTCTCTCAGGAGAAAACTAGGCTCTGCTTCTCTAGAGGAGCTTCTGGCTTTGCCCTCAAGCCATCCTCTGTTTCCCCTACTCTTATGCTTGCCACCTGCTTGCTTCCCTGAGCACTGAAGCCAAGTTAGTTTTTTCCCTTCATTGCTTCCTTCGTCTTCCAAGAAGCCAAGATCATCCCACCCCTCCAACTATGCCAAAACTGTGACAACGAATGAGTTGCAGAAGGGGCAGCTCTCGCGGGCAAATTATGTGCTAGGCCGCCTCCTCTATGACAGACTCTTCAACCTCCTGTTTAGTCAATTTAGTGTTGTCTAAATTGCTATCATAAATTGTCAACCCGGGGCTTGTAAGCTGATGAAGTGAAGGTGTACAGTATATACTTAAGTAACCTCTTAGATCTTTTTGTCGTTTGGGGGTGTTGTGGTCAATTTAACTTCCTAAGATGGAGTGATGATTTTATAAACAAATGAGTGATTTGTGTGTGTATGGTGGTTTCTAAATGAGTGAGTGTGTGTAACTGGTGGTTTCTAACTACCTTCTAAACTTGCAAAGAAAGAGCTTGAAAGAAATAACTTGAAATGAAACTGAAAGCAAAGCATAAAAACCACTTTCTAATGGCACTAGTCACTACTCATGCTGCTGCAATAAAAAGGTAAGAAAAACCACTTTAAAGACCAATTATAATGTTCATCTCTTCCTAACACTCTGCTTCCAACATATAGTACTATGTGAAACACGATTAAGAAGTAGTTAGATATAAGTCTAAAAAGTAATCAAGCTCTAAGATGACAAATTATAACACCACTGTGCCTCTCTCCAACATTCTGCTTCCAACATACATTGTAATGTGTAACAAGTGAAGAAAGAGTTAGTGATATAAGTCAAAAACTACTCAAAGCAAGCTGTGATTTATTATTATTCTGATCTCCTAAAGATGAACAACTTATGATAAGGAGACCATCAATATGTTAGCATACAACTTGAGAAACTAAACTAGAAATCAAGCTAGAGAAACAGAATAAAGGCAGCAACTATGAATATGACAACTGAAAATACCATTAGAGATAAAGAAAATACAACAAAGACACACAATCCCGGGCTAACACCTGCAGAAAACAATCCTGATTAGTTAAAGTAAATGCTGGAAATGAGATGACAGTGAAAGTAAATCAAAACTGTACATGTATTAAAGAAAAGGAAAATTGCTGAATTCAAAAGAAGGAAATGGCAAGAACATAAAGGTAAATTTACTGTACAAAGGCTGTTATGAATGGGGGCCCTCCATCCACAAAACCCAAGGAAAGATCAGCTACTTGAAGGAGTCAAAACAGCACAGTCTTCTATTAACTCATATGCAGAAATTACAGTAAAAAGTGCTGAAACAGCAGCTTCAAAACAGAGTTTCTGTACACACTAAAATTGTAGCAATTACATAAACAAAGCAACTAAAAACTAATCCTTAAGCGTGCGCAGACGCTGAATTTTATAGGCATATGAACAACTGCCTACTGCGTAAAACATGAAACTAGAAATTAACTGACAGTCATGCTAATTAAATGGTACAGCAACACGTAAACAGGTCCGTGTGTTATCTGGAGGGTACGGTCGTCATGGAGGTTGAATCCAAGGTTGGATCCTGTCTCCCATAACCTGCATAGCGTGGAGGAATCGCCATCTCGAGTGACGTGACCTATCAGCTCACGCAGCACCGTTTGAGCTGGCTTTGTTGACCGAAGTTTGATCCACGTTGACCGGAGGTGTGCGTGGCGTTGCTGACCGAACCAATAGCATAGGAACCTTTAACACCTTCATTCCCACGTGCCCATGTGATTCGTTTTTCAAAATGACACATGGAACATAGAGATCAATGAAAAGGCTGCGGAATGACTAGATAGCTGCGGAATTGCTGAATGGCTGCGGAATTGCCAGACAGCTGTGAAATCTCTGTGCATATGTCAAAAATCTAGACAAACAGTCAAACATTAGCAAAGTTAACCAATCATGCTTAAAGACATCAAATGTAATGATCTGGATAGGTTTATGAGGAAAATAGGGCAAAAGAGAGGGATAAGTGAGGAAAAGCTGTAGGTAATGATAGATAATTAGGTGCAAGTTAGAGGCTCTACATACCCCCACTACGAGGGTGTTGCATGTCCTCATGCAACGAAAACATTGTTTAATCCACCTGCTGAGATGCCTCTGCTAGGACATCTAGTCTTCTCCTCTTCCTCTGTGTAGCCACATTGACTCTTGGTTTCCTCACCAAGCATCTGAATTTTAAATTGACCAAAGCTCTGCTTAGCTTCCTGCATTTTTTCTTTAGCTTTCTGTTCTCCTTGTGCCAAAGGCCCAAATGAAGCATTGTATTATTGTGGACCATTTTGTCCACTTTACCTTGTTCCTTTAATGCTTCATTCTCTTGTGTGATGTGGCGGTTTAAAACTTCAAGCTCAAAAATTTCTTGTTTAAGTGAGTGAACTTGCTGTTCAAGAGGTAGAACAGTGCTTGGACCAGCAGCAGCTTGTTCTAATGTCTCCAAGTAGTTATATACTCTCTGCTGATCTGGGTCAATCTCTGGTGACCTCTTTGGACTAGGCTCATGCTCAAATTTGATTTCATGCTCCTGTTGAAAAGGGCTTTCCTCTCGTGGAGGAGTAACCTCAACATGTGGTGGCCTTGCCTCAAAGTCAAGTCTTGTAGCAACCTTTTCAGGTGTGCTCAAGTCAATAAAGAGTGACTCTTTGTTCTTTGTGGCCCCCACTTTGTCTTGTAGCCTGCTGCTCCTCCTCACGGTGGTGATGCTCTGTTTTTCCTTTTGTTGCTTCTGCTTTTGTTTTTGCATCTTCTTGGAAAGGGCAGCCTCATGAAATTGGGCCAATCTATGTGCCAATGGCTGAGTGTCCTCTTCACTCGAATTTTCAGGAGTAAGGTAGGTTTCTTGGGCTATAGATTTTCCTTTATCCTTCTTTTGTCTCTTCCTACTCTCCTTTTTCTTTTGAGCAGCTTCTTGTACAATTTCTTGCAGGGTTTCTGTAATGATTTCTTGGGCTGTTTGGTCAATATCTACAACAAGCTCAGGGTCAATTTCTCCCTCAGAGTTATGGGCAGCAATTTCTTCTTCAACAAGGTCTTGGACAATTTCTTCTTGGAAAACAATTTCAGGGACAGTTTCTACTTGGACAGCAATTTCTGGGGTAACCTCTTTTCTTCTTCTTCTTCTACTCTTTCTGGGCAGTTTAGGTGAACTACCAGAGGCTTCTCCTACCTCTTGGAAGTGGTTCCTCACAAGAAATCTTTCCCATGTATCCCTTTTGGCCTTTAACTGTTCTTCAATTAGCATTTTGACAAGCCCGTGATGGTATAAATGTGGCTCAATATTATTTATGTTTCTTTGGACTGTTGAGCACATTTTTCTAAGGCTAGATAGTAGAAAATAAGGAAGATTAATGTCATGCTCACCCATGAAATGCATCATAATTTTAGCATGGTAAAAATACAAAATTCTGAATCTTCCTTCACATGTAAAGAATTTATGTACTAACAGAAGCAAAGCTGTCCATTCTTCTTTGACAAGACTAACAAGGATTCCCTTTTTAAAAATACTAGTGTCCATACCTGGATTTTTCAATATTTGCTTCCATTCCTGGTCTTACACTGATCGATTCTTGAACCACCTTTCCCCAGTCTGAGGTAATGAAGTTGCTTGTGCTAAAATGCCTTCTGTAACTGTAAATTTCAGATCTCCAATCTCCACTTTGTTGTCTTTGAAAGAACGAGCAAAAGCCTTTGTGACTTCCTTATGGTATCCCTTGAATTTTTGAATGAACTGGAGCCATTTGGCCTTTTGCAAAGCGTCTTTAGTTTGGGGATAGCCTTCTAAAAATTTAGAGCCCTCAGGCTCTGCCCTCAATAGCTTACCCATCAGCTCTCTGGCTGCCTTAACAGCACTGTTTTAACACTTGGTGAAAGAGTTGTACGGGAGAAAAGTGTTTGAACAGTGGGTTTATGGCTACAACAAAATAGCCGTGATGCACTTACAACAGTGGTCAAGGTTTTAGTGGAGAAATGAGAAGAAAATGAAACAGAGAGTGCTTACGGTGGACAGAATAGTGAATAAGACAAAGCAGTGAAGAACAATGGAAATGAGGGAGTGAATCAAAAACGGAAATGGAATTATGTATGCGTAGGAGGGTTACGAGTAATGGGTGAAAATGGTTAAATCCCATAGACGTCGGTCATTGGTGTACATCTGGCTGCGGAATTATAACTTAGGGTGCCGTAGTACAGTTGTATACGTCACTCTGGTACGAGAGTTTTAATGAAAGAGCAGCCATGTTTGGGTTTGAAACTGTAATGAGTAGGGACCGTTATGGATGAGGGTTACGTGGATTTTCGGTCGAGGAGTGGAAGGATTTTGCAATCATTACATTAGGTGCCTCAAAACATAATCCGAAAACCATGCATAATGATATAACTGTTGGTCAGAAATTAGAACATACCTTGTGTATCCGCATCTTGATTCCTTTTGCTCATATGATGCTAACCTTTAATTGTTTATTGCTGCTACATGACCTTGCCTTCTAATAATGCTGGTGATTTTTTCTGACTGCAGATTTCTTCTTGAAACAGAGTGTATTTTTTTATGTGCAGGCACAGAGTGTATCGGCTGCGGAATTGTGATATTGGCTGCGGAATTGCTCCTCAGCTGCGGAAACTGCAGTAATACCTTCTGTCTCCACACAAACAACTTTGGCTGTATGAAATAAATCTGACAATGACTTTATTGGTGAGATAGAATGTAATGGATGGATGGATGGAAAGAAATGAGGTGGAGTGAGAGTGATTGGATGAATGAGATGGTGAATGAAGTGGGCGAAATGAGATGGAACGAGGAGAAGAGAGAGATTTTTTTTTTGGAAAATATGAGGTGTCAGGTGACCCTGATTTTCACCTCAGATTTTCTGCATAAGACTGCCAATTAGAGATTGGTTTTCAGGCTTATACATTTATTCTTTTTTTTTTCAAAACCAAAGATCAGGCTGATGGAGGAGAAGAATCCTTCTCCACCAACCTGATTGCAGAATCTTCTTTAAACAACTTGACAAATTCCTCTTTTGAGAGTGGCTTTTGGTAGACCTTCAAGCGATGGCCATTCACAATAAGAGGAGTATGAAATTCATCAATAGTCTTTACTCGAACTGCTCCATTGCTAAAGACTTCATCAATCTCATATGGCCCAAGCCAATGAGTTTGAAATTTTCCTTTGAAGTCCTTAAACTTGGAATCAAACAATAGTGCCCAATCTCCTTTTTGAAACTTCTTCTCCTTGATGTATCTATCATGCCATTTTGTTCTTTGATGCTGAACTAGATCGGTCCTTAAAATGGCATCTTGTCTTATCTCATCTAGTTCATTTAACTGCTCCATTCTGTGCTTCTGGGCTTCTGAAAGATTCATCCCCAACTGGACTGCCATCTTGAAAGTTTTGACTTGGAACTCAATGGGGAGCAGGACTTCTTTCCCATAAACAAGTTCATAGGGAGAATATCTTGTGGTACTCCTCCATGTAGTTCTATAGGCCCATAAAGCTTCAGGTAGCCTTTCAGCCCAATCTCTTCTATGCAGATGAACAGTCTTGGTGATGATATTCTCAAGGACTTTATTTGTAGATTCCACTTGACCATTTGCTTGCGGATGGTAAGGAGTAGATGTTCTATGCTTGATCTTGTATTCCTCCATCATCTTCTCCATCAGATTAGATGTAAATTCGCTTCCTTGATCTGTTACAATTTCTCTTGGGACACCAAAATGAGTGAAAATATCCTCAAAAAGAAATTGAACAACTGAATTTTCAGTGGCAGAAGGCAAAGCTTTTGCTTCTACCCACTTAGTAACATAGTCAGTACAAACCAATATATACTTCTTTTGTTTAGATGGCGGATTAATGGGTCCAACGAAATATAAAGCCTATTTTTCAAAAGGTTCGATGAGTACCTGTAGCTGCAATGGCATCTCACTTGAAAGAGTTGGTCTCCCAATTCTTTGGCAGCTGTCACACCTTCTGACATATTGTTTTGCATCTTTGAAGAGAGTAGGCCAATAATATCCCAAAGAAAGGATTTTGTAGGCTGTCCTCTTGTCAGCAAAGTGTCCACCGCATGGTTCGTCATGGCATGCCTTAAGGATGTCAGGCATTTCATCCTCCCGAACACATCTTCTAATCACACAGTCTAGCCCTGTTTTGAACAATTCATTAGAAATCCATGAATAACTTGAACTCTGCTGAATAATCTTTCTCCTTTCACTAGGAAAAAGATGTGGAGGTAGTTTCCCTGTGACCAAATAATTAGCAATATCTGCATACCAAGGGGTTTTAGTAGTTATTGCAAACAAATACTCATCAGGAAACTTATCCTCTACAGGAGAATCTTCGTTAGTATTTTGGATTCTAGACAAGAAATCAGCTACTGTATTTTGTTTTCCTGGTCTATCTAACACAGTAATATTGAATTCTTGTAGAAGTAAGAGCCATCTGGTGACTCTGCCATTAGTAACAGGTTTGTTCATTAAATATCTTATGGCAGAATGATCAGTATGAACAAAAGTTTCATAGCCGGTTATGTAGTGTCTAAACTTATTGATTGCATGTACCATAGCTAAGAATTCTTTTTCTATCACAGTATAATTTAACTCAGTGGGAGTCAAATTTTTACTGGTGTAATAAATGGCATAAGGGATCAAATCCTTTTGTCCCAAAATAGCTCCTAGAGCTGTATCTGAAGCATCTGTAGAAATATGGAAAGGAAGTTTCCAATTTGGCCCTCTTAGAATGGGTGCTTCAGATATTCTCGTTTTTAAAGCTTCAAATGCAGATTGGCATTCAGGATCCCATTTGAATTCACAGTCCTTTGTAAGTAATTTGAAGAGAGGAGATGCTATCTTGGTGAAGTTTTCAATAAATCTTCTATAATATCCAGTAAACCCAAGAAAACTTCTAACATCTTTCTGGCAATTTGGAATCGGTAACTTAGAGATGACTTCAACTTTGGATCTATCAACCTTAATCCCATCTCCTGAAATATGATGTCCTAAAACAATCCCTTCAGTAAACATCATAAAACACTTTTCATGACTTAAAGAAAGATTTGTTTCCTTACATCTTATCAGTACTTTTTCCAAATTTTCCAAAGCTTCTTCAAATGTATTACCGTAAACTGTAAAATCATCCATATAGACCTTTACACAATCATGGATTAGATCTGAAAAGATACCTAATACAGCCCTTTGAAAAGTAGCAGGTGCATTGCATAATCCAAAAGGGAGTACTCAGTAGGCAAAAGTTCCCCATGGACAGGTGAATGTGGTCTTATCTTGATCTTCAGGTGCCACCTGAATTTGATTATACCCACTAAAACCATCCAAGAATGAGAAATACTTTTTACCTGCTAAAGTGTCTAGTACCTGATCAATAAAAGGTAGAGGGAAATGATCCTTTAAGGTTGCCTTGTTCAATTCTCGATAATCAATGCAAACTCTCCATTTACCATTCTTTTTGGGCACTATAACCAAGGGAGAAACCCATTGGCTATCTGAAATGGGGTAAATGAAGTTTACCTTGAGTAATTTCTGGAGTTCTTCTTTCACGATTTCCCTAAGGTTTGGATTCATCCTTCTCTGCGGTTGCCTAATAGGTCTGCTGTTTTCTTCAATATAGATGTGATGAATACAAGTCTTAGGATCGATTCCTTTCATGTCAGTGTATTCCCATGCAAATGCAGTAGAATGTTTTTGCAAAAGTTTGGTTAATTTTTCTTGTTGTGGTCTTTCCAAGTTTCTATTAATGTTCAATGTTTTTCCTGGAAGGATTTCAACTGTAGAACTACCAAACTCTTCCATTGAGAAGAGAGACATCTGTCTAGAGGAGAGATATTCAATGTCCGCATCTAACTGAAACTGTATAGAGTCATATTCTAAAGATATTTCAAAATTTTCTAATGTATTTAGGATTTGACTGTCTTCACTGATCTCAGAGATGGTTAGAACAGGTTGTATAGTATCCTCATCATCGACCCACTCATCTTCTCCTATTTCTGTTATTGCCTTTGCTGGAGGATACAAGTTGAATTTCTTGGTGGAATTACCATCTGATATATACATGTCCCCAGACCTACAACTGATAAAAGCATCAGCTGTTGCTAGCCAAGGTCTTCCTAAGATAAGAGGATGTCCTCCTAGATTGTTCTTGGGAGTTAAAATCATAAAATCAACTAGATATTCCCAAGAGTCTAGGGAGACTGGAATGTCTTCCAATACACCATCAGGTTTAATGATTGATCGATCTGCAAGTTGCAGTAAAGTAGGTGTAAAGAGAAGGTTAGGAAGCTTTAACTGATCCATGGTCTGTCTACTCATGATGTTGATAGCGGCTCCTAAGTCAATCAAAGTATTTGGGATTTCAACCCCATTAATATGAGTTTTGACAATAGGGCTACCGGGATCCACATATTTTTGCATGGTAATCTTACCCATCATAATGTCTGCAATTTTTCCAACCAGATGGATCCTTTTGGTATCTTTGGTTTTCTTTCCTGTTTTCTTCAAACTCAACTCCTTTATTGTCTTTGCTAGAATGGGAATTTCCTTAATGGCTTGTAACAAGGGGATCTTGATACAGACATTCTTCAATTCATCTAGAAAATTATAGTCAGGCAACCAAATTTGCTTTTCCACTCCTTTGTCAATTTGTAATCTTTCAGGAAAAGGAGGTGTAGCTAAAGATGTAGGTTGCTCAACTATGGGAGTTGTGGGGGTTGATTCTTTTTCTTTTTCTTTTTGGATATTTTGGTTTTGAAGTGATGCTTCAGAACCCTTATTGACTTTAAGAGATTCTTCCTCAGAAATGCTTGGCTGTTGAACATTTATAGAAGGTTGATCTAGGATTCTACCTGATCTGAGTTGTACTTCATTGAGAGGAACAATCATATAGGTAGGGAATGGTTGACCTTCCATCATGTAAGCATTTTGAGGGTTCCTATTATTGGGATTTGGTAATGGCTGAGAGGGAAGTTGATTTGACTTCTGTTGGGATTGAAGCAAGAGTTGAGAATTTTGATTTTGTGGAGGAGGTTGTTGTTGTTGAGGGTATGGCAATGATAGTTGTTGACCTTGATTTGGAAGTTGTGGAGCTTGCTGGTTCTGAAAAGATGGAGGATATTGATAGAATTGAGCAAATCTCCCATAAGAATTTTGCATGCTTTGCATCCATGATTGAAAAGGATTTTGAGGTTGAGACCAGGGTTGTTGCCAAGGATTCCAATTTGGTTGGGGTTGAAAATTCATAGAGTTGTTAAACCCTTGATTCTGCTGCCCTTGCCAAGGTCTCCTTGCAACAAAACAGAGAGATTCAAGTGTATTTGGATCTTCTTGAAAGACTACTTTGAGGCCAGGAATTGAAGGACAATCCTTGGTCTCATGAGTTTCTGAGCAAATTACGCATGTTTCTACAACGTGTGCATCCAAGGTACATTCCCTTAAAGCATGTTTCTTTCTACATTTCGGGCAAAAAATGGCCAAAGCCTCAGCTTCTGCTTTTTGTTTATTGTGAATCTTAAGGGTATCTAATTGTTCACTAAGACTCCCTAAGATGTCAGTTTTGAATTCATCAAGCATATTGCCGATTTCAGCCCTACTTATTGATCCCGTTGCAGATTTATTTACTCTAAGGAGAGAAGGATCTCTAGGCCCTTTTTGAGTTTTTGATTTCCCCCTTGAGAGATGGATACATAGTTCTGCTATATCACTGAGTGAAAGTTGAGATATATCCCCTTTCCCCATCATGTTCAAGATATCTATCCATTCATCTCTAATGGCTTTTAATAAGAGGGTTTTTAAGGTCTCTTCATCCAAGTTACTCATTTTCGCTCTTTTCAGGTTATATTGAAATCTTTCAAGCAAATCTTCTAAGCTCTCATCTTCTCTTTGTATCATTTTAAATACCTCGTCCTTGTGATTAGTAGGCATACAATAGTCCAGATACCTATCCAAAATTTTTTGTTTCATTTCATCCCAAGACCTAATGGATTGAGTGAGTAACCCCATGAACCATTTCAAAGATTGATCTTTTAATGTTGAAGGGAACAATTTGAGTTTCTGAGAGTCATCCAGATAGTCATAAGTTCGACACACAACTTCAAACTCAAATAAAAATGTTTCAGGGTCCTCAGTTCTTAACCCATGGAAATTTGGGAGGACAGATGGCGATATGTTTTTCATAGTAGCCCGGGAATCCTCATTAACAATAGGAAACCCAAATGAGTTATCCTCATCTCTATTTCCTCCTCCAAGGGGACCTCTACCTCCTCCATTGTTGTTTCCTCCTCCTCCTCTACCTCTACCTCTACCACCTCCTTCTTCCTCTGCCATGATGGTTCCCCTAGGGATTTCAAGATCTTTTGGTTCTTCTACAAAGGGTGAATGAGAAGAGATTTCTCCTTCTTCTTCAGATGATTCTACTTCCTCAATTACAATTGGTCTTTCTGTAGGAGAAAGAGAAGGGTCTCTTCCTGGTTCAAATTCAATAGAAGGTGTGGGAGAGTCAATTCTTGGCTCTTGAATTCCAGGAATTCTAGAGCTAGGAGTGTCGGTTGGAGATGAGGGAGGTATCTCTTGTCTATTCCTTGAAGCAGATGGACTTGTAAAAATTGAACTTCGAGCTCTAGCTAAAAACCTTCCCCTAGAATCTCTGGCTCTATGAATGTCATTTTTTATTATTATTTTTCTTCAAGTCAAGTTAATAGTTCTTTTTCTGATCTTCCAGGTCACTCTAGGTGCAAGAAGAGAGCATACTCAAGAAACTACTAAATCAATAACTTTCTCTTTTTTGATCCTCCAGATCACTTTGAAGTGCAAGAGGAGAGCATACTTTGATAGGTTATCAACTTCGTTTCTTGAAATTTTATGTTTTTTTTTCTAAGAATATGGCTACTTAATTTCACTTCCCCGGCAACGGCGCCAAAATGTTTAGTCAATTTAGTGTTGTCTAAATTGCTATCATAAATTGTCAACCCGGGGCTCGTAAGCTGATGAAGTGAAGGTGTACAGTATATACTTAAGTAACCTCTTAGATCTTTTTGTCGTTTGGGGGTGTTGTGGTCAATTTAACTTCCTAAGATGGAGTGATGATTTTATAAACAAATGAGTGATTTGTGTGTGTATGGTGGTTTCTAAATGAGTGAGTGTGTGTAACTGGTGGTTTCTAACTACCTTCTAAACTTGCAAAGAAAGAGCTTGAAAGAAATAACTTGAAATGAAACTGAAAGCAAAGCATAAAAACCACTTTCTAATGGCACTAGTCACTACTCATGCTGCTGCAATAAAAAGGTAAGAAAAACCACTTTAAAGACCAATTATAATGTTCATCTCTTCCTAACACTCTGCTTCCAACATATAGTACTATGTGAAACACGATTAAGAAGTAGTTAGATATAAGTCTAAAAAGTAATCAAGCTCTAAGATGACAAATTATAACACCACTGTGCCTCTCTCCAACATTCTGCTTCCAACATACATTGTAATGTGTAACAAGTGAAGAAAGAGTTAGTGATATAAGTCAAAAACTACTCAAAGCAAGCTGTGATTTATTAGTATTCTGATCTCCTAAAGATGAACAACTTATGATAAGGAGACCATCAATATGTTAGCATACAAGTTGAGAAACTAAACTAGAAATCAAGCTAGAGAAACAGAATAAAGGCAGCAACTATGAATATGATAACTGAAAATACCATTAGAGATAAAGCAAATACAACAAAGACACACAATCCCGGGCTAACACCTGCAGAAAAAAATCCTGATCAGTTAAAGTAAATGCTGGAAATGAGATGACAGTGAAAGTAAATCAAAACTGTACATGTATTAAAGAAAAGGAAAATTGTTGAATTCAAAAGAAGGAAATGGCAAGAACATAAAGGTAAATTTACTGTACAAAGGCTGTTATGAATGGGGGCCCTCCATCCACGAAACCCAAGGAAAGATCAGCTACTTGAAGGAGTCAAAACAGCACAGTCTTCTATTAACGCATATGTAGAAATTACAGTAAAAAGTGCTGAAACAGCAGCTTCAAAACAAATTTTCTGTACACACTAAAATTGTAACAATTACATAAACAAAGCAACTAAAAACTAATCCTTAAGCGTGCGCAGACGCTGGATTTTATAGGCGTATGAACAACTACCTACTGCGTAAAACATGAAACTAGAAATTAACTGACAGTCATGCTAATTAAATGGTACAACACGTAAACAGGTCCGTGTGTTATCTGGAGGGTACGGTCGTCATGGAGGTTGAATCCAAGGTTGGATCCTGTCTTCCATAACCTGCATAGCGTGGAGGAATCGTCATCTGGAGTGACGTGACCTATCAGCTCACACAGCACCGTTTGAGCTGGCTTTGTTGACCGAAGTTTGATCCACATTGACCGGAGGTGTGCGTGGCGTTGCTGACCGAACCAATAGCATAGGAACCTTTAACACCTTCATTCCCACGTGCCCATGTGATTCGTTTTTCAAAATGACACGTGGAACATAGAGATCAATGAAAAGGCTGCGGAATGACTAGATAGCTGCAGAATTGCTGAATGGCTGCGGAATTGCCAGACAGCTGCGGAATCTCCGTGCATATGTCAAAAATCTAGACAAACAGTCAAACATTAGCAAAGTTAACCAATCATGCTTAAAGACATCAAATGTAATGATCTGGATAGGATTATGAGGAAAATAGGGCAAAAGAGAGGGATAAGTGAGGAAAAGCTGTAGGTAATGATAGATAATTAGGTGCAAGTTAGAGGCTCTACACCTCCTACCCAGACCTTCGCTCAAATTGATACCCTGCTACTCAGAGCGGACGGGGTAGGGGCAGAGGTTTACAGATACCAGCTCCTAGCTCCTTCCATTCCATGATCAATGTTGCTTGGTTACATTCCCCTGCAATCATGGCTCTTCTACCTTCATGGCCACGTCACCATTGAACTTATCGAGTTCAATTCAAGTCAAGGGGCTGGCTCCCTCAGTGCCACTTCGGACACGCCGACGGAGGACAAACCAGGCCCCATCCAAGCAAACCTTGATCAGAGCAAAGCTTTGGGCTCTGGTAAAGGCAAGGCTTCTCAAAGCATGAAGAATCCAGTGGGCTCCTCTGATGACGACGATGGTTACAAATATGGATGCCGCATCACTGAGGAGCTGCCTGATTCCTCTCCTGATGCTTAAGCAGGTTGGTTCCTTTTGGTTCTATTGGATTTTTGCTAGCTCGAGAAGGTTCACTCATCACTGTCCTAATTATGTTGAAAAATGCATTAGATCATACTGCCAGTTTTTCATACGCAAGGGGCATTCTACCAACCTTCAATTTCCAATTTCGGTCGCAGTCACAGTTACCTTTGTTTTCAACTATGGGTTGTCATGTAGCTAGTCACAACTACCAAGTCTACTTTCACTGTCTGGGTTGTCATATAGCTCCGGTTTAATTCCCAATTCCAAGTTTTGGTTATCGTACCGCTCAGGTTCAATTCTCAATTCCATGTACAACTATGGAGCTTTCTGTATTTTTGCTTTACTCATGAACACGCTCTCTACGATTCTTGACGGCAATACTCTACTGGATTTTGGCACACAGATTTGCTTTGCTTTTAATCATGTCAGAATTTTGGGCTAGATCTACGAGGTCATGGTCTCGGAGTAAAATATTTTTGTATTAATATAGAAGTAGCCTTATTTAGAAGAAAAAAAGTGTAGTTCTTTTACAATACCCAAGGTTTTATTTTTGCATCCTTTGCAAAGTTAGTATGGAAATTTCTTGTAATTTTCAATGAAATGGCCTCGACCTTAAATACCTGGCCACATTAATAATTATTAATGTTTTTTGGAAAATTATAAACATAATATTTTCTTTTAAAAATATACCATTGTTTACAATTTATGAAACCCTTAATTTGTTTTTTAGTTTCCTTGCTTCTTGAATATAGATACATATTTCGTAGTTATTATAGTGGCTTTTTATACTCTATGAAGTCTAGGTGAATGATTTATTTGATATACTTTGTACAATTTCCTTTATTTAATAAAAAAATTTGGATTATTCAAAATAAATGATCCTATCAAAGGAGAAGACAAAGTGATACTTATATATTCCATAATAGATAGTTTAATCAATTTTCGTCTCTTTTCCTACAATAAATATTCTCCACCTCTGTGTTACTTCTGGTTATATATTTACAAATATGTATATAAGCCAATACATAAGCATGCTATGTTTTGTTTGTTTACAAATTATTTAGACGATAATTATTGGTGGAACTTATCACGGGATCTACCAACTCTTTATGTGTGCTAATTACCTTTTGAGTTTAGGACTATTACTATGAGGACAAGTAGACAAACCATTGTCTAAAGGGATCTTGAGGCAACTAACCTCACTCATTTATATATATATATATAACTAACATTAATACACAAGTATTCTTTTGATATTTCCTTTCCTTCCTTCTGAGGCAAGAATCAAATTTAACATAGCATTTTCATGCGTTCAAACTTTTCTTTTCTTTACAACCCAAGATGTATTCTGAGGATTTTCCCTATTTAGGGTTTACCTTGCATGTCTATTGACTATTTCTGATGATATTATTGTTACTAATATGTAGTTGTAGTCTTTTATGCCCCCTCTTGCCTGTTAGAAATACAAATACTAACTCTAACAGATACAAGCCTGTAGGTTATAGAACTAGATAATTATAACCCTATATATATATATATATATATATATATATATATATATATATATATATATATATATATATATATATATAGATATATATATATATATATATATATATATATATATATATATATATATATATATTCTTAACGTACTTTTTCAATATAAGTTTGATTCTCCTTTCATTTTCAAAGTTTTTCGTGGAATAATTATTCAACAATAATTGAAAATAACAAAGAACAAGCTCTTCCTAAGAATGTAATGAGGGATCCCACGATCCTCCCATCTGTAAGCTACCTTTCTAGCTAGCTACCCTTGAGCTCTTCTCCTCTTTGTCTGAGAAAAAATTAAGGAACTTTCCAAAAATTTCTTCTCCTGAGCCCTTAAAGTAACATCCTACTCATTTTTTTGGGTTCAATCTAGTCTTTCTCTCCCACTGGTTATGCTTTAGAAAAAATTCCTTTCTCTCCCGTAATGCTTTTATTCAAATTCCACCCCATGAAATTTATTCCAGTCATGGCTTCTTCTGTTGGTCCGTCTTTTCCAAATTATGTTGAATAGTGGAAAAAGGATAATTTTTTCTTCATTCCTTTGCTCTTCTTGGACATAATTAATTCTAAATATTTCTGTGATAGTTAGGAGTTAAGCTCCACATGATAACCCTTAGCACATTACAAATAATGCTAACACAACCAAAATAATTTCTCTTCCATTAATTAAAGTAAATATTTGCGTCAAAAGTCATATACTTAGGCTCTTAGTTTTTTTAGCACAATTAAATGAAAAAGCTATGAATAATTTTCCATGGGGTGTTACAATGAGGATGATGATGATTTTAATTTAAGTGAGGATTTTAAAGCCATTGACGAAGAGGAGGATGATTTCCGTCCAAGTGAGGATTTTAAATGCACTGATGAGGATGATCATGATTTCCCTCCTAGCGAGGATTCTAAAAGAATGGATGAGGATGATGATGAGTTCCCTCCAAGTGAAAATTTTAAAAGCACTAGAAAGGATGTTGAATAATTTCCTCCAAGTGAGGATTTTAAATGCATTTATCAGGATGACAAAGAATTTTGTCTTAGGAATTTATTGACGTCGATAACAATGATAATGATTTTCCTTCAATCAAGGATTTTAATAGCACTAATGAGGATGTTGAATAATTTCCTCCTAGCGAGGATTTTAAAGACACTCACTCAAGGTGATAAAGAATTTCCTAGAAGAAAAATTTTAATGACACTGATGAGGATGATTGAAAAGTTCCTCCAAATGAGGATTCTAAAGGAAATTATCATGACGAATGAAATTTTTCCTCTAAGGAAAAAATTTCGAGACACTAAAAAAATGACAATGATTTTGATCCAAGTGAAGACTTAAAAGAAATGACAATAATTTTGATCCAATTAAAGACTTAAAACATGTTGATGAGGATGTTGAAACATTTCTTCTAAGGGTTTTAAAGACATTCACAAAGATGAAGATTTTTCTTTAAAAATTTTTCGGGAAGTACTAATGTAAATCATCAAAACAATAAAGATAATTATGATTAAGGTATAGACCATTCAAGTGAATATTTTAAGAACATAAAAAATGATGTTGGATTATATACTCTTAAACATTAGCATAAAGGTATCTTAATAGTTCATTGAAATATAATTTTATATATTTTTTAACAATTTAAACAAGGTATTCAACCTTGCCGAATATGTTAAAGTTTGTAAACATAATATCTCTAAACTTTCACATATAAATATATTCTATGTGAGCTAGACTATGTACATATTTAAAGACATGGATTTCTTCATCCTAGTAAATGAAAGCAATATAAAAACTATCCAAAAGTAACTCGAAAACAATATAAGCAATTCAAGATCTTTTATGGTTTTTTTTAACATTTCAATTGGTTTAAACACTCTTCGTCAACGCCGCTTAGATAGTTAAAACTATGGCTAAGGTGTTAACAACAATACTGAGTTTTGAGAGGGAAAGAAATCATAATTTTTATTATCATTTAAATTGTCTTTAATAATTGGTTAATGATTTAAAATTTTATAAATAAGTATAGATTTATTTTAATTTAGAATATAAATATTTAGTGAAATTTTTGAGAAAAAAGTTTAAATATTGAGTGATTTGATTTTTTAAGTTTCTAGTATATTTAATTATGAATTTACGTTAATTTTGAGCAAAACACTGATAAAATGTTTTAACAATAATATTTTCTTTTTATTTTCAATTGTTTTCTAAAATATATACATAATTAAAATCTGAATGTTCTATTTATGATTTATATTCTCCGCATTAAGAAGATATATATATATATATATAAAACAAATGTGATACACACATGCTTATCTATCTATCTATACACACACATTGAATTATTTTTGTTGTTAGTATTTTTTAAAACATTATATGTCAACGGCATAACATCTATATATATGTATGGTATAAAAATATGTTATTGAAAATAGATGTTGAAATTTTTTATTTATGGCTAACAATATTTTTTTGTTATTAATCTATTTTTGTTTTAAATATTTCATCTAGACGAGACATGAAATGAATTACATATAATATATTGCCAATACTTTATTTGCATATCTCTCAACTTCATGTTAAATAGTAAACGAATTATAAATCTCTCTCATATTGAAAAATTGATTATTGTTTTTTTACTCTCAATTAATTTTTTCTTTCTTATAAATTGATGTAAAAATAACATAAAAATTAAAATTTATTTATGATTCAAGTTTAGTTTTTTAATTAGTAATATTTTTAATTATTTAAAAAAAAAACCTTATGACATTTCATATTATAATATAAAAAGTCTCCCATTAAAAAAATAATATAAATCACAAATTATTAAAATATATTTATATCATATATAAAAAATTTAATACAAAATGTTCTAAGACAAAACACCTATTAATCTCTTTCAAAATGACCACCATCACACTTGAAAAGAATCTCATCAAATTCTCAACCTTGCAATTGGTCGTGTGGACGATGGTCTTATTAGAGTTTTTGATTATATAATTTTTTTTTTTCAAATGTTTTTGAATGTATAGGGAAACTTTTATTTATGGGAGAGTTTTTCAACATATTTTATGGTTTAATTTGTTGGTTAGGAATTTCTTAGAATCACATGTTTGAGTTGTAAACTCTTGCAATCTTAGTGCTACAAGGACTTTTCAAGGTGTTGAATCTATATTGAAAAAACTCATTTGGACTAACAAAAACAAAATATTTCGCCAAAAAAACCCGTACAATTCTAGCCAAAAAGACTTAAACAAGTGATCTGCGTGACATATAATATTTTAGTGTTCAATTTTATTTTAAATTGAGTGGCGTGATTAGTAATGATTGCGAATGAGATAATTTTATTTTATTATTAAAGTATATTTTGAAATTTCATATTATTATTATCAAGTGATCCGGGTGACATCATAATATTTTAGTGTTCAATTTGAGTTTAAATTGAGTGGCATGATTAGTAATGATTGTGAATGAGATAATATTATTTTATTATTAATGTATATCTTGAAATTTCATATTATTATTAACAATATATTTGTGGAGAAATTAATATATTATTGTTAAATTCTATTTTTAATCTAAGATATAAGATTTTGAACTTTTTCATTTTATTTATTTTTAATAGTGGGAAAAATAATCATGATTCAATTGTCAAATCAACAATGGTAATAGTTATTATTGGTTTCTATCATCTCTTTTATTCAAGGAAAACCAAGTTATGTTATCCAAGGAAAACCAAGTTACCTAGAATTACCCGTTGGTGATCCATAAGGGGTTGACTTTCATTCCTACCATATACTTCTAGGTCTTGGGCCTTTAGCTTGTTCTTTACCTATGAGATCTTACCAGAAAAAAATAATTTAGGCATTAGATGTTACATGACATGTTAGATGTAAATATTTTTTAAATGGTGTTGGCTTTCATTCCTACCATATATTTCTAGGTTTTGGGCCTTTAGCTTGTTCTTTACCTCCTAGAAAGATGAGATCTTACCAAACAAAAATAATTTAGGCATTAGATTCTTTACCTCCTAGAAAGATAAGATTTTACCAAACAAAAATAATTTAGGCATTACATGTTACACGACACGTTAGATGTAAATATTTTTCAAATTCAATTTTTTTATATTGTAATTTTATTTTTATTAATAAAATTACAAACAATTTTTTAAATAAAAGAAAATCATATATATATCACATTGAAATATATAACATATAAATATAAATAGTAGTTACAATGACATACCCAAAAACCATAACTGATTTCAAAATTAAAAAAATTATAAATATTATATTTTAATTTAATTTTTTTTTTTTTTTTCGAGGAGAAAATCTGTAATTTCCATTAATTTCAGAAACTTACATGTTGTAGATGTGAAACGCATATGCAGAAGTGTGGGCTAAGCCACTTACAAATACTATACTTCAAAAGAAGTATACCAAAAAAGCCCTCAAATACTATACTTCAAAAGAAGTATACCAAAAAAGCCCTCAGACAGGGCAGCAAGTAAATGGGTATGTAAACCCCAAAACAGTCTGCAGAAAATAGACCAGTGGAGGATACCCATACCCATCACAACAAAATGCAAAAAAAAATCTCCTTAAGCTGGAAAATGTGAACAGTAAACTCTAAATCTAGCCTCTCAGACAAGTAGGAGAGGCACGAAATGAGGAAGAGAGCAGCCAAAGTAGCCACTCCTCCCCCGTCCCCTCAAACTCTCCGCCTAAAACCGAAGAGACCAGAGGTAGAAACCAAAACTGCCCCATACATCCTCAGCAGCTTGCAGAAACCCTAGCAAGAAACAACCATGATGAAGTGGCACGAAACATCCTAGTTCCCTCAATGCTCCAAAAAACTACAGAGGTATGCTAGCAAGCGACCAAAAATATCACCATATGCCACAGCAGAGGAACCCATCAGGTCCCAACCAGAGCAGAGGCGAGTCTGGGGGCAGAGATGGGTAGGACAGCCACCTCGCCCCCACGAAGAGTAAAATTAAAACCAAAAATCCCTGCACCCGCTTTGCGGCTCCGATAAAAAATGCCAAAGGCCTACTCCTTGGCTTGACCACCAAATCAGAGCGGCACGGTTGGGTCGAATAGAAAACTGTCGAAACCTGCAAGACATGAAAACTCGCCGCAGACTCCCGACTCAATACACAATGCAAGTCCCTCGGAACTCTTCCGTTGATACTCAGAGCCCAAGACGAGCGGACCTCCAACCCGGAGTCTCAGAGCCGAAAACGAGGAAAAAAACTTAGTGCCGCGCTTTGGTGAATGAATATTGTGCGTCGCGAGGGTTCGGATCTGTAGGATAGCGGGGGCCGAAAGATGTAGCTCCGCCACAGGCTGTGCAAGACCTGTAAAAACTTCAAAACCAACTGAATCTTCCCCCGACACTCAAATTTCAAACATCAGACTTCGGCAGCACGGCAATGGCGTCGAAGCTCCCAACGCCGGCGTCAAGAAGGGCTGCTAGAAACCTCACTAGAGGCGGTCCTGCCGCCTCAAACGCAACGACGGCAGCAAGAGCAGAAGAAAAAACCCTATTTCCTCCGCAACGTTTTCTTCATCTCATTCCATTAATTTAATTTTTTTATATTAAAACTTAATTAATATATTAAACAGAAAATATAACCAGATTTTTAACCATGATATTTGGGGAGATGTTGTAGTGGTGTAAATGTTTGTAAACATTTACATGCGGACTCAATTAAAAATTAATAAAAAATTAAAAGTAAGTTCCTAGAGAAGTATGTAGAGATGTTGTAATGTCTTGTAAACTTTTGGACTTAGTTAAAATACAATAAAAAATGGGCCTAGATACATCTTAACTTTGGATCTACCAAAAGCTGTGAGGGATCAAATCTCCTTTCACTCCTCCAAAAATTTACATATCGAGAAATTTGATACCTTCACCCTTGGGAGATTTGAAATTAAGATAAACCTAAACTAATTTATAAAAAAATTATTATTTCTAAATAAATTTCAAGTAAAAACGTCACAAGATTGATAAAAAAATGAGTGTGGTCATTCAACATAGAGTGATTAGTAGGCAATGGCTAACGACCCTGCCATAGGGCATTAAATGCCCGCTTAGCTGCATACTCTTTAAGCCGATAACACACGCACGCGGTGAATAGATAAATAAAAAATAACAGTGGTGTGTTATCGGCTTAAGGAATATGCAGCTAAGCGAGCATTTAATGCGCTATAACAGGACCGTGATCAGTAAGTAAAATAATAATTCTAAATTAGTAATAATTATAAATTAATTTATTGCGCGTGCCTTTTTCAGATAATGTGCCAGTTATATCTAATAACAGTAAAATACAATATGTACGGCATCTTTTAAGGCATGTGCCATTTGTGTTAATAAATGAATTTATGAGGGTAACCTTGGAAAAGGGTCAAGGTGAACATTACTACGTGGCGCATATATTTAAATCAAATTTAACATTTTAATATTATATATTAAAATTAATAAAAAATGTTTAATAATGTTATATTAATGATAAAATAAAATTTTAATATAAACAAATTTTCATTCCATACCTATTCCAATTGCGATATTAATCAAATCTAAATTAAAGATATAAATAAAATCGTTTTTTAAATTAAAAATTATGCCAATTTTGTTTTATGCCACCGTTTATATGCATTAAAAGTGACTCACTTTTTTAACCTCTAATAAAATTTGAAAATCCACATAAAACAATTAATCTGCACTTCATAGATACTTTTATAATATCATATATAAATTATGATATTAATAATCTATAAAGATTACATTCAGAAATTGAAATTGATGTAAACAATTCAAGATCATAGCAAAATATTTATTAGAATTTAAACTTGCTACGAAATTTATTTAATAGACAAACTCTCTCAAGCAGTTAGAAAATGATGACGTATGCAGTCAAAATAACGAAGTTCATACACAATTTCGTAACAATTTAAAATAATAATCTCGACGATTTATGTTCTATCTATTTCCAAATGTTGTTACTTTTCGCCGAAAAAGTACGTAATTGTCTTAGAAATTGCAGAGTGATTATTTCTTTAACCATGTAAAACTTTTCCCAGTTTTCGAACGTATCATTCCTTATGATATTTGCTTGACTTATTTGGTTATGTATATTACTTAATGGCAGACAATTAACATTTATCAATTCTACCTTGCTACCGTGAAAAATTCTTTATAATTTTTTTTTTTACATAATTATCTAGGTAACTTTACTTCAGTTGGAAAGAAGAAGAAGAAAAACACTATTTTTCACACAAAATAAATATTTTATTTATACATTTTTCTCACATCCATACAAGGTAACCACTCTTGGCTTTCACACACTATAATTGAGATAATTATAGAATTATGAGAGACTTTAACTAGACTTGACTCGAGTTAACTTGCTTTCACATATTATAATCATTTTAATTATCGAATTATGACTTACTCTAATTAGACTTGACTCAAATTATAATCATTTTAATTATGGAATTTATGACAGACTCTAACTAGACTTGACTCGACTCAAGTTAACTTTATGAAATTATAATAAACTGGACTCAATTCTGGTTAACTTGTTATAAACTAAAGTAGAACTAACTCACATATACATTGCATGCAGACTATTTCCAACGAAGAGCTTAATCATGTCCGTGAAATTTTCTCCCTTCTTCTATATATTTACCTAGTCTAATGGAAGATTGTACTACGAACTGTGAATTTTCCTCGCTCTTCTCTTCCTGTTTAAGGTTTACCTTTCAATTTCTTCGATCCTCATGTTCCGTTTAGCGTTCTACTTGCAGAGTAACTTGGAATGGAGCCAAAAAAATCAGACGCATGGTTCTCTTCCTCCTCAAAGGCTCTACGGCGATCCCGTGCCGCTAAATGGGTTAATTCCAGTAAACTGAACGAGTGTTGTACTGCAACAAAGAAAAGGAAAGCAGCCGCTCCGCCACCTCTTCCTGCTACTCCACCACCTGCACCGACCACCGTGTATGTGTTAATGAAGAGCGAAGCCTATGCCTTCGATGAATCTGACAACTATGAGCCGCCCACGAATTCCATAGAGGGAGTATATTATTCAGAGGACCAAGCATATGCTGCTGCCATTAGGAAGATCGTTTCAGGGTATGAGTCTGAACTTCGTAACATCGCTACCTCCGAAGGGTTGCCTCTGATGGAGAGAATGGATAAAATAAGGGCAACAGGTCTTAGAATTTATGAAGGGGACGACTTCAGGTTCCGCGTTAAGAAGAGTCGGTTGTTCCCCACAGAAATTGTGGACGATGGTAAATTGCTCGATGGGCCCCCTGCAAAGTAATTGTTAGTATCAGAGTGACGATGTTGTCAACTCACACGCTTTTATTTTATTCTGCTGTGCCATTTCTTCCATTGGAATGTTATGTAATTTTGCGTTTTAGAATTTAGGGTTAATCGACTTTACTTGTCCTCTCCTCGAGACTTGGAACTTCTCCCCTTGCTGTGCTGTCGAATTTAGCCCACATAACTAAGATATTGCCACATTCTCTGGTTTATTTTGGTTTTAGCCCACATAACTAAGATATTGCCACATTCTCTAGTTTATTTTGGTTTTAACCTGAAAGTGTTTTAAATTTTGTTAAGGAAAAAATTATTTTGACAAATTATGTCTTTGTCATTTCAAGTATGAGTATTTTGCATAATTCTATGTTTTTAGCAAAAGCTATGTATCTATTTAATAGTGAGTTTTTTTTATTTTTTATTTGTGCAGCATCAAAGTCTAATTTTCCATGTACTAAGGAGTCTGTAGGCACTCCTAATGAAGGGAGGGAATATTATGAAGGTTATTTATCTAATGATAACATTAGTCATATGAAAATTACTCAAAATTTGACTCCGATAGGGAATTTTAATGACAATTTAAAAGATTCTGAATATAATGGTCGAGATTTTTCTTCAAGCAAGGATATTAAAGATACTGACCAGGGCAATGAAGAATTGTCTTCGAATGAGGGTTTTAATGGCCTTGATCACCATGATGAAGAATTTCCTCCCAGAAAGGATAACGATGGGGATGATAAAGAATTTCTTTCAAGCGAAGATTTTTCTTCGAGTGAGGATATTAAAGATACCGACGAGGGCAATGAAGAATTGTCTTCAAATGGGGATTTTAATGGCCTTGATCACCATGATGAAGAATTTCCTCCAAGAAAGGATAACGATGGGGATGATAAAGAATTTCTTTCAAGTGAAGATTTTTCTTCGAGTAAGGATATTAAAGATACCGACAAGGGCAATGAAGAATTGCCTTTTAATGAAGATTTTAATGGCCTTGATCATGATGATGAAGAATTTCCTCCAAGTAAGGATTTCAAAAGAACTGATGGGGATGATAAAGAATTTCCTCCAAGTGAGGATTTTATAAACACTGATGAAGATTATGAAGATCCTTTGAGCAAAGATTTTAAAATCACAAATGAGGA
The DNA here is from genome assembly GCA_031772625.1 of Pinus tabuliformis. Lineage (NCBI taxonomy): Eukaryota > Viridiplantae > Streptophyta > Pinopsida > Pinales > Pinaceae > Pinus > Pinus tabuliformis. The sequence continues at coordinate 683,061,781 of CM062809.1, forward strand.
CGATGGAAAATTTACTCCAAGCGAAGATTTTCAAGGCACCAATGAGGATGATGAAGTATTCATACAAAGTGAAGATTTTCATGGCAATAGTCAGGTCAATGATGATTCCCCTCCAAGCGAGGACCTTCAAGGCACCAATGAAGATAATGATGATTTCCTTCCAAGTGAGCATTTTAAAGGCATGGATGATGGTGAAGAAGATTTCCGTCTATTTCAGGGTATTAATGGCGCTGAAGAGGGAAATATATGTTATATATTATTCTCATTTTATTTATGAAGAGCAAGAGATGTATTTTTTTTAACCTTAGTAGTAAATATGCATACATGAAGTCTTATGAGGAAATAAAATATTTTGTTGAAAGGAAATAAAGGAATGATAATATTTTTATTTTTATCTCGATTTCCAATCTTTATTTATATTTTTCCAAAACCACCCGGCTCTAATTTCTTTACCATGAAATTCTCACCAACAATATTGATTAGATCAAGATATCATATTCCTATGTTGAACATTTGCTATATATATATATATATTCTCTCTACAATTCCAAAATCATATGTCCATCTCTTTTTTCTTTTATATTTAAAATAAGGGTCCTATTGGCCTCATGGAGGATGAATGTTAATAAAGAGACTCACTCTACACAATCATTGTCTTATAGTTAGAAGATTTTCCATTTTTTTTCAATTGATTGTAATAATATTATTAACTTGTTTTATGGTACGTCATATTACCACTGAGACTCATCATAGGTTTTATTGACCTATCACAAGGCCCATCAACATTTTGAAGGATTCACACATATATAATATCATTATGCTATGTTGTATGATGCCTTTGTCTATAATGTTTGTTATTAAATATGTCTTGACTGCTCTAAAGCTTCTAGTTAGTGTAATAAATGTGGACGCCTGCTTTGATGGGGTAACACATCGACAATGGGACCATGTAACTGTCAAGTGATTGAACGTGTAGGCAATGCCCACCTATGTTGTAATGTCTGTTAACAATGGTAGTCCAAATATCCTAGGGTTAGCTTGGAGTAACTACATGTATCCTCTCTTTCATTCGGGTCCAATTTTCACACTTGAAACTTGCAACAGACCTCTGTAACTTAGCTTTTTCTATGATTCCATGGTTACAAGGTTATCTTCTCTATTTAAAGGTCGAATGCATCGATATTGAATGTTCTAGTCTATGATGGCACTCGTTGTAGGTAAACAAAGAGTGACTTCTTTAGGTTAGGTTTAACTTTCTTAAACGACATGAAATGGTTGTTTATTGAAAGTATTTTAGTACTTGTCTAGCCTTTTTATAATTTTCATCGATAGTAACTCTGTTGGTTATATTTTTCTTAGTAAATAATTTTCTTTGATTGTCCTTTCTTAGGTGAAATCTATGACAAGGATCTTCCCTGGAACAAAATTCCTTACTCGAGTAATCGAAGTGAGGTGACCACCACTGTGCGTATAAGTAAACATCAATTTTTAAGCAAACCCTAGCTTTGTTTTTGTTGGAAAATGCAACATGGTAGCCATTAATTCAGATTTTCCTCAACCTTAATCATTTCTTATGAAATTTATTTATCTTCCTGTCTTTTCTTTATTAGATCTTCATCAAATAATTATCAAGAGAAATTTAATAAAGAAAATGGATACATAAATTCGGCTCCAAGCCAGGGAAAAACTCGTCCAAGGGAGAAAACCCATAAAATATCCTCTTCTTATAGAATCTTCTTCAAATGATACAACCAATACCCAAATCCTAGACCAAGTACTCCTTTAAGTACCGATTCATCCCTCCAAGAAGTCCTTCGAGTTATATCATATCACACAAGGCTTAACCTTACATCAGCTAGCTTCCACCTTCAACTTCGACCCCCAACTTTTGACACTGCGACTTTTTCCTACATCTTCATCCTACAATTTTGATCTTGTAGTTGCTACAGAAACCTTAGTTTTGGTCCAAGATAGTTCTTCAAGAGACCCTCCTTTGAGCAAGATAATGTCTACCAAGGTCAACAAGATCACATCAGAATATGTGGCATTCCAACAAATTGTTTCTACAATATGATCTCCTACAATTCAGACCTGCAATTCTGGACTTCCTTGAAGCTACAAAACCCTAATTCTTCAAATGTGTGAGAGAGGTAGAGCCCCAAAAAATTATCTAAGAATTTTTCTTCCTTCCTTGATCTTTTCTCTAGCCTTCTTAGTCGTCTCAACTTCATATCAAACTTTTCTCGAGAGATCAAACCTCTGTGTGAGTGAGTGCCAAATGAGGTCAAATCTATTTTTATTTATAGCCTTTCCAAGGGGTCGGATTTGCCTCCTGTAAGACAACTTATAGATGTCAGGGCCAACTTGTACTTTTGAGGTTTCCAAGGCTTTCTAGGATCTAAATAAATTCTTTGAGAAGGTATATTTTGGTCGAGATTGTTTTATAATCATGATGTTGACTCTCTTGATTCTTGAAAATAAATCCTATAACCTAACAAACCCTAGAAGCATGAAGAACATGCTTTCAGCTGGAAGACCGTAAATAAGAATCATGAAATCCATGCTTTAAAATAATAAATTGTATTTCTTCCTTTTTTTGTTACATAATATATATGTATTGAATTGTATATTTCCAACAATCCCTCTTAAGGGAGGTATTCATAATTGTAAAACTAGTAAAACATCATTCTCAAACTAAATATTTCTCATAAGAAGAGTCATGTTGATAAGCCAGCTACAAGCATAAACATTATGACCAACACTGTTTTTTAGGCATAACTAGACAAGCTCAACTTCATTCAAGAGCATTACACTGGGAGGACTTATGTGAGATATTGCACTACCTCTAAGGCACATACTCCATCCATATGTTCACTAGGTATGTCCTTCTAGGAATATTCTTATCTTGAATTTTTAAACTTAATCCTCAAAAAATACTAGTCCTCTTTGAAAACCCCTATCTTGGATACATGTCTTATCCTCAAAGAGTGTTAGTACCTTTAATTTCGTTGATTTTTCTATCCTCAAGGAAACCACATATGCTTATCCAGTCCTCTGCCATTAATAAAGAAAATGGATACATAAATTCGGCTCCAAGCCAGGGAAAAACTCGTCCAAAGGAGAAAACCCATAAAATCTCCTTTTCTTATAGAATCTTCTTCAAATGATACAACCGATACCCAAATCCTAGACCAAGTACTCCTTTAAGTACCGATTCATCCCTCCAAGAAGTCCTTCGAGTTATATCATATCACACAAGGCTTAACCTTACATCAGCTAGCTTCCACCTTCAACTTCGACCCCCAACTTTTGACACTGCAACTTTTTCCTACATCTTCATCCTACAATTTTGATCTTGTAGTTGCTACAGAAACCTTAGTTTTGGTCCAAGATAGTTCTTCAAGAGACCCTCCTTTGAGCAAGATAATGTCTCCCAAGGTCAACAAGATCACATCAGAATATGTGGCATTCCAAAAAATTGTTTCTACAATATGATCTCCTACAATTCAGACTTGCAATTCTGGACTTCCTTGAAGCTACAAAACCCTAATTCTTCAAACGTGTGAGAGAGGTAGAGCCCCAAAAAATTATCTAAGAATTTTTCTTCCTTCCTTGATATTTGCTCTAGCCTTCTTAGTCATCTCAACTTCATATCAAACTTTTCTCGAGAGATCAAACCTCTGTGTGAGTGAGTGCCAAATGAGGTCAAATCTATTTTTATTTATAGCCTTTCCAAGGGGTCGGATTGCCTCCTGTAAGACAACTTATAGATGTCAGGGCCAACTTGTACTTTGGAGTTTCCAAGGCTTTCTAGGATCTAAATAAATTCTTTGAGAAGGTATATTTTGGTCGAGATGGTTTTATAATCATGATGTTGAATCTCTTGACTCCTGAAAATAAATCCTATAACCTAACAAACCCTAGAAGCATGAAGAACATGCTTTTAGCTGGAATACCATAAATAAGAATCATGAAATCCATGCTTTAAAATAATAAATTGTCTTTCTTCCTTTTTTTGTTACATAATATATATGTATTGAATTGTATATTTCCAACACTCCCTCTAAGGGAGGTATTCATAATTGTAAAACTAGTAAAACATCATTCTCAAACTAAATATTTCTCATAAGAAGAGTCATGTTGATAAGCTAGCTACAAGCATAAACATTATGACCAACACTATTTTTTAGGCATAACTAGACAAGCTCAACTTCATTCAAGAGCATTACACTGGGAGGATTTATGTGAGATATTGCACTACCTCTAAGGCACATACTCCATCCATATGTTCACTAGGTATGTCCTTCTAGGAATATTCTTATCTTGAATTTTTAAACTTAATCCTCAAAAAATACCAGTCCTCTTTGACAACCCCTATCTTGGATACATGTCTTATCCTCAAAGAGTGTTAGTACCTTTAATTTCATGGATTTTTCTATCCTCAAGGAAACCACATATGCTTATCCAGTCCTCAGCCATTATTTTTCCATGGCCTCCACTTAAAATTATAGTTGTTAATCCTCTTTAAGTGCATGACGCATGAATAAGATAATGCACATGCGATGTCCATCATCACTACCTCTCAACCAGAGAGGATATCCCCATTCCCTTTGAATCAAGTAGTAGATCCTTGCTCATTTTTGAGGAGACTCCTTCACTCCCTCTCAACTCTAGATGAGATTGTTGACTTCTTTTTCAATTTGAGAAGTCAACCACATGCTCTCTAGCTTGTTTCCATAGGAGTATAAGCCACTCGTTCTTTAAGGAGATAGCTACATGGCTCCCTCTTTACCTCTATTCTCATTATATCAAACTTTCTTCCTTCTTAGATATCATGGAGCCATCTTCTTCCTTCAATATTGTGACAGGGTCAATTTTTCACATCACTTTCATCTTGTCATTCATGAAGGAAATATATTGAGCCTTGCCGATCTTTAAGTTAATCATAGCTTCCTCATGAAAGCAATCTTTACTTGAGCTTGAACTTCAAGTTATGTTCTTTCACTGCCACCTTTTAATCCCAAGATGAAAACATCTTGACATCATAATTGCCCAATATCATATGTTGAGCTCGCCTCAATATTCTTCATATATTCCTATAATATCATTCTAGGTATTCAAACAAGATGTTAACCAGATAACTAACAAGAAATTATTAATATTAGACTTACCTCATCATGATGGATTTATCATAAAAGATTCCTCATCATCCATCCCACAAGAATCTTCCTTCATGCATCAAGGTGCCCACGGATCGAACTTGATTACCAAGTTACAATTTTCTTCCTGAGACTATACTCGATGTTGATCACTATTGTATATAACCTAGTGAGAAAGTCTTAATTCTTTATTCATTTTCGAGTAAGTCAAATTCTTCTTTTAAGCATCATATAGTCATACCAAGCATATTACAATATTTTGTACATATGAGTCTTATTTAGGAGAAGAGGTACTTCAAGTATGCATATTTATGCGTTCATCCAATCATCTATTTATTTTACATTAAATGAACCTTCAACTTGACCAATCATATTCCTCATCACTTAAGAGTATTGTTTCCATACAATATGGAATATATAATAAGCTTGTCATAATTTTTTTCCACTAACCTTTCAAATTGATGGCACTTATAGGATCTTGATGATCCATCTTAGAAACATGACTACTTCTCACATAATGTTAAATAATGCAGAGATGAATAATATGCAAAATATTCCAATATTCTGAATTTTAAGGATTATATTATTCCTAGAAAGAAACTCAATCAAGTAGACACTAAATCTTCTACTATCACATGCTTCTATCTATGATTCCATGATTTTAGAAAAACAAAACTCTTCTAGAGTAAACAATAATGCATGTTATTCTAAATGAAGGAAAGACAAACTTCATAAAGAACTGGACAAAGAGGATGCCTTCTTCAATAGTAAATATATTTGACATCTTCTCTCTATGAATTCTTCTTAGGTTTTCCCTTCTTTCAAGTTGTGTGAGATTCACTTCTTTCCTTCCTTATGTTCATATACTTGTTTGTACAATCCCTTTTAAAGTGTCCATATTCACTACAACTAAAGCATTCAAACTTTCACATATTTGACTTCTTCTTGGACTTTTCAAACTTTCCCTTCTTCAACTTCTTGGTTCTTACAATGAAGGCTTGAGATTGTTAATTTTATTTAGTGTCATCCTTTCCCTTGATCCTAGTCTCTTCCAAGATGCATAGAGCCCACAACTCATTAAGAGTAGTATATTTCTTAGAGTAGATGCTAGTTGAAAATATACTCCATTCTAGTGGCAAAGCATTTAATACAAATAGGGTCATTTCAGAGTCAGAAATTGTCTCCCCAAGCCCATGAAACTAATCAGTTATTTTTGAAATATTCATCAGATAGGAGGTCATGTCTTCATCCTTCGATTTCCATATTCTGTATAGTTGGTTTCTCAAAGAAATATTTTGAGCTAATGTGCTTATAGAGGAAAAATTTACTAGGTTGTCATACATAGACTTAGAATTCTTGAAATTAGTAACAAATGGAACAAGATGATACTTAATGGATTCAACAACGACCATCTGTGCCTTCACTTCTCAATTATTGTATTTTTGTCGCTCTTTACTCTTTTGTTTTCTAGGTTCAAAAATTTCACTGAGGACATATTTCATTAAATCATGTAATGTAAGTGCTATATCAATCATTTTCTTCCATGCTAGGAATTTTTTTGATCCAATAAGCTTATTTCTCTCCTTGCAAAAAAAACTCATATGACCTATAGATTCAGATATACAATAACAATATGATACTTACTTGTCAACCAAGAGTCTACCCTTCTCTAATGATGTCTCCAACTATCTCGAGGCTTTAAATATATTCAAAGAGACTTTAATTATGTCCTAGAAATATGTCTTCTACGATACCTTCAACAACAACTGCAATATTCATTGATGTTTCCTTCAAGGATGTCTTCTCTTGAGCCTTTAAATAGATCTCCTTTCAAGGGATATCAACAATATTCTTGTAATATTCTTTGATGAGAGTTTGATGTAGTCTCGATCCTTTTGCAAGTGATCTACCTTGGTAAACAATTCTTTGTGTCCAAAATATGATCTTCTTAGATGCCTTCTCTTGTTGACCTTAGCAATATGGTAGCTATTAATTCATATTTTCCTTAATATTAATAATTCCTTGTGAACTTTATTTATCTTCTTATGTTTTCCTTATTAGATCTTCTTCATTGAACAATTATCAAGAGAAAAAAAAAAAATACAATGGACACAGAAATTAGTCTCCAAGCTACGGCAAAACCCAAAAAATCTCTTCTCTTCTTAAAGAATTTTATGCAAATGAAGCAATCCAAACCTAATTTGTGAACATATATGTGTATGTGTGTGTATTTCTTGGTGGTCGTAAACTGTATACACATTTTGTAAAAATTAAAACTACACCACCATTCACGATGGCTACCACATAGAATACCATTCAAGTGGACTTATGCTTTTGCTTGGGTACATACCACCCTCATGGAACCCTATCTAGCTATGAGATTCAATGGTGTAGAACAAATCTTGATTGATAAGACGGTGGAGATTAATTCAGAGATGCTTAGCGTAGCTACCCTACCAAGCCCCATTGTCATGGATTCATAAGGTTTATTCTCTTGTAGCGAAGGAGGTTCTGTGACTTCATTTCAAACCCTACTCTAACAAGGTGTTTTGTCTTATTTTCAAAGTAGTAAGCACCATAATCTTGTTAACTCTACTCAAATAAAAATATCAAAATTTCAATATGGTTGCGCGTGTGTTTAGGACATTATACAGGATCGACCTTTGGTAAGTTCTTACAGAATTTGTGTATTCCCGTTTAGTGATGCTTGTATGTATTCCCCTTTAGTGACGTCTATATTATTTTTTTCTTAACGGTGCAAACTTATGTATGTTAACTGCACTCTATCATTTATGTAAGTGTTACAACTCTGCGTGGAGGGTTTCTTAGCCATAGCACCAGACTTTCACAAGGAGATTTGGTAGTGCTTTTGGCCTTTTGAAAGATTTAACTAATGAGTTTTTCATTGCGGTACGAGTTCTAGAACCCTAAATTCTAGCATTAGTCTCTTACACTGGTTTTCCATTTTTATTTTCACTTCCTTCGTGAGGGATATAGTTAAGAGTTCAATAATGTCTTTGCAATATGGCGAATTCATCTTGTCAGGCCAGGAGTAACTCCGTTTTGGCAGAAAACTCAGAAAAACTGATCCGATTTATTACATTAGATAGCTATTGTTATATACAAGAATGTGACTGCTCAGTTCATCTTCTGATGACTGTTCACATTCCAGGTTCACCGAACTGCAGAAGATTAGGTGTCAACATTCTCCCCCTTAATCTGAAGGAATTTTGGTGAGTCCAAGCATCATTCTGAATCTTTCAAGCTTTTCTCTTCCAAGCGCTTTGGTGAAGATGTGTGCAATTTGCTCATTTGTGGAACAATGACGGAGATGGATTGTTTTGGCCTCAACATGATGTCGGATCAGATGATATTTAGTATTGATGTGCTTTGTACGATCATGGAACTTTGGATTCTTGGCCAACTTTATTGCAGAGGTGTTGTCAATCATGAGTGGAGTTGATTGTACTTGTTTTACCTGCAAATCTTCAAGAATTTTCCTGAGCCACACAATTTCTTTTGTTGCTTCAGCTGCTGCCACGTATTCTGCTTCTGTTGTGGAATCTGCTGGAACTGATTGTTTGCGTGATCTCCAAGAGACAGCTCCTGATCCAAGACTCATAGCATATCCTGAAGTAGATACCCCAGTTTCTTTGTCTCCATCGAAGTCTGAATCAGAGTATCCAATCAAGTTGAAGTCGTCCACCTGTGTATACTTGATTCCAAGGTCTTGAGTTCCCTTCAAGTACCTTAGAACTCTTTTTGCAGCAGATCAATGTCCCTCACAAGGCTTTTTCATAGACCTGGAGAGGATTCCAACAGCAAATGAAATGTCTGGTCTGGTAATAGTGAGGCAGATGAGACTTCCTACAAGCTGTCTATACTTTTTTGCATCCTCAAATTCCTTCCCTTCAATAGATGTGAGCTTTAAGTTTTGTTCCATTGGAGTAGAAAGAGGATTGCACTCTGTCATGCCAAATCTGTTTAACAAATCTCCAATGTATTTCTTTTGAGAAAGAAATATGGATTTTGGATGTTGGGTTACTTCAATGCCAAGATAGTAATGAACATAGCCCAAATCAGTCATTTCAAAACTTTTCCCCAATTCCTTCTTTATGGATGCAATGTAGCTTTCATTGTTCCCTGTCATTAAAAAATCATCTACATATACCACAAAATATACAACTGTTTTGCCAAATTTCTTGACAAATAAAGTTGCATCATCAAGATCAAAATGATTGAAGTTGAGTTTCAGAAGATGCTCAGTTAGTTTTTCGTACCAGGCTCGCGGTGCTTGTTTGAGGCCATACAAGGACTTCACAAGTTTGCATACTTTTTGTTCATGTCCTTTCACAACAAATCCTTCAAGCTGGGACATAAAAACATTCTCTTTTATATCTCCATTCAAGAATGCAGTTTTTACATCCATTTGATGGACTTTCCAACCATTCTGAGCAGCTAGTGCAAAGAGTGTCCGGATGGTGGCCCATTTTGCTGTGGGGGCAAAAGTTTCCTCATAATCGACCCCTTCCTTCTGTGAAAAACCTTTTGCCACAAGCCTAGCTTTGTGCTTGTCAAGTGAGCCATCAGCTTTGTATTTGTTCTTGTAGACCCACTTGCAGCCAATTGGTTTGGTTCCAAATGGAGGATCAACCAACTTCCAAGTGCCATTCTTTATGAGGGCATCATACTCCTTTTGCATCGCTTCTTTCCATTCATCATGAGAAGCAACTTCTTTGAAGGAAGTTGGTTCAAAATCTGTAGACAAGTTCAATTCACAATCATAAGTAACATCCATATCAACAGGTGAATTAGAGTCATCTACATCACCTCCATTTTGTCGGTTTGAGTTTCTGGTTCATGTTTTTCCAATTTCATCAGGATGAACACTTTCAAGTGTCTTTGTCAGCCACTTTGGGGGACCTTTCTGAGATGGTCCAGGTTGCTCTGTTGATTGAGTTGGGACTGAATCAAGATTGAGTCTCCCAATTCTATCAATTACATCACTTAAAGGATCATCCGTTGTTGGAGTTTCATGCAGGGGAGATTGTTCTTCAAAAGAAGATTCCACATGTTGATCAAGTATAGGAATCCCCCCTTCAAGATGTGGAATCTGATTATCAAACTCTTGAAATGATTTCGTTTTTGTGAATCTATCCAAGCGATCAAGTTGCCGCTCAACAACACTGTCAGATTTGGATGATTCAAGAAAAATGACATCTCTAGATACAACAAACTTTTTATTTACTTCATCATAGAGATGGTATGCTTTAGAGGTGTTTGAATACCCCAGGAAGATACACTTACGACTTCTAGCACCAAGTTTGTTTCTATGTACCTTTGGTATCAAAGCATAAAAGGTGGAACCAAAGATCCTGAGATGTTTTACCGAAGGAACATGTCCATACCACAATTCATAAGGAGTCTTGTTTCTTATAGCATTAGATGGACATCTATTCTTTATATATGCAGCACATAGAACAGCATCAGCCCAAAACATTATCTTTACATTTTTGAAGAAAAGCATGGATCATACCATATTCAAGATTGTTCTATTCATTCTTTCAGCTACACCATTATGTTGGGGATTATAAGGCACAGTTGTTTGATGTTTGATCCCATGTTGGCAAAGATAGTTTTCAAATTCATTTGATGTATATTCTTTTCCATTATCAGTGCGAATATACCCAATATGAGATTGTGCATCATTTTCAATCCACTTATGAAAATTCTTGAATGTTTGAAAAGCATCAGATTTGTTCTGCAATAAATAAACCCAACACATTCTGGTGTAATCATCAATAAATGTCATGATATATTTATTTCCATTTGCAGAAGGAACAGGCATTGGACCACATAAATCTGAATGAATGAGTTCAAGCTTCCTATGTGCTCTTGAATGTGAATCATGAAAATACTGTTTGCTATGCTTTCCTAGAATGCAAGCATCACATTGCTTATGTTTTCTAGGAATTGTAGGCAAACCAACAACACCATTTTTCTTCAATAAGCGGAGACTGTCATAGTTTAAATGTCCAAATCTAGCATGCCATAATAAACTTGATGGAAGTGTACCTTCTTCATGATGAGAAATATATGAGAAATGTTGTGCATGAGCAGAGGTTCCTTGCAGTTTGAGAAGTCTTTCTTCTTCTATTCCCCTCATGACAAGTGAGTGGTCAGATGCTTTTCTTACCTCAAGCTTGCCATCAAACATATGAATGGAGTGACCTTGTTGGCGGATGTGAACCAAGGACATCAAGTTTCTCTTGAGCTGTGGGAGATATAGAACATGATCCAGAAGAAAGTCTAGAAGACCAGGCAGTTTAAGCCTCATTGTGCCAAGCCCTGATGGCTTGATTTTTTACTGATCTGCAAAGTATACTGCTCCATCAACATTGTCAGTGAAATCTTCAAAAAATTCTTTCCTATGAGTCATATGACAGGTTGCTCCTGAATCAAGCAACCAATCATTTTTCGAAGAAGCAAGTGAAGCATTAAACAAATCTTCATTTACTCCAATGTTACATTGTGCCTCAATATAGTGAGCGGATTCAGGTGCTTTACCTTTGTCTGTATCATCAGTTTTACCTTTCTGCTGATTTCTTTTCTGCTCAATTTTGTCCCATGGTAGCTTGCATGTAGAAGCATCATGTGATCCATTTCGTTTGCAGCGAATGCAATGTAGATCTGCTTTTTCTCCTTGAGAATGTCTGCCCCCCCTGCCTCTGAAGTATCTTCCTCTTCCTCTTCGTCCACCTCTTCGTCTTGTAGAATCTTGAGCGGGATGCTTTTCTTTGTGAGCAAGGCAAACAGTCTCTTCAGAAGATTCAGGGACTGTCTTCTTTCCAGAGGCTTTCTCTCTTTCAGCAAACTTTTTCACAAGAGAGTCAAAGGTTATATCTTTAAGATTTCCATTTGCTTGTAAAGACTCAAGATAATTGGAGTAGGTAGGATAGAGTGCCTTGAGAAAAGCAATAAGAGGGATATCCAACTCAACCTTAGTGGATTTAATATCATGCATTATAGACTTTACTTCAGATGCAAGAGCAAGAGGATCATTATTTTTCAGTTCAAGGGTGAAGAGTTTAATCATGAGCTGAACAACTTCAAGTGAAAAATGTGAGTCATAGAGTTCTTTCAGCTTTTGTAAAGCTTCAAAGACAGTTGAATATGATGAAATATGGCGACTTACTTCTTCATTTACAGATGCTACGATTAATTCATAGGCTTTGTTGTTCTTGTTTTCCCAAATGACGAGCTCTTTGTCTGATGTAGGCTGCACTGGGTCATTGTCTCCTTCTCCGACACACACTCCTTTCCACAACTCATTGAAGATGAGGGTGTGTTTTATCATCCGAGACCATTCAGGATAGTTCTCCTTGCCAGTGAGAACTATTCCTACCATAGAGATGATTGAATGCATTCTGTAAAAAATACTTCTGCTGATAAAAAAAACTTTTTGCTGATATACAGTGAAGTTGTACTCAAAAGGGCATTCTCAAAAGATTTCAAATCTCTTCCTCACGCTACAACTTTATGCAATATATTTTCTCCAAAGTTATTTTCTTCAAATCCCTCAATGTTTGATAGAAGCATCCAGCATTTCATTCAAATATTATGTATTACATATCACTTCAATGTTTGTAATATATTTGCATATTACATATCACCTCAATGTTTTAAATGTAATATATTTATATATTACATATCACTTCAATGTTGTAATATATGCCCATTATATTACATATGACATCAACACTTTAAATGTAATATACTCCCATTATATTACATATGACATATGACATTACCATATAATGAAGTACGCAGGCGTGATTGACTGCTGCTGCAAAAATTTTCCTTTTTGTTCAAATGTATGCTTTCCACTGTTCATCCTTGAAGACCGACAACCCCGCAAGCGAGTTTGCCACCAGCATTTTCAGATACCAAAGTCTTCACATAATCGATTGAGCGATGCCTTTAATAGCGTCATCTTCTCAGCATCTTAAATAAACTTGTTGAGAAATGCTACGAAAATTCCTTTACACTGGATTGCTGTGTTCTGTGCAAACACAAGCATGGCGTTTCAAATTACAGCGTTCAAAAAGATATATCAGGCAACATTGAAAAAGATATATCAGGCTTTGATATCAGGCATCATTCAAAAAGACTATGACAGAGCGTTCAATAGAATGAGCGATGGTAGACTCAATGCTATACAATGAATACATTAAACAACGCTTGTGACAGGGCCAATGTTCAGAAAAAAACGCATATGACACACAGACATACAACATTTAGAAATGAAAGGCATATGACAGAGCAGCGTGTTATGGACAGAGCAGCGCTGGAAGGGAATATGGCAGAGCTCAGGCACTCAGTCAGACAAGGGAGTTACAAGGCACAAGAGCTAAAAAAGGAGTTGGCTCTGATACCATGTCAGGCCAGGAGTAACTCCAGTTTGGCAGAAAACTCAAAAAAAATGATTCAATTTATTACATTAGATAGTTATTGTTATATACAAGAATGTGACTACTTAGTTCATCTTCTGATGACTGTTCACATTCCAGGTTCACCCAACTGCAGAAGATTAGGTGTCAACACATCTGAACATCTATTTTTTTAACCCTTATTATATATTTTTCCCCTTCTAATGAATTCCACTGAGATATATAAATTATAGCATTAGAACCCTAAATTCTAGCGTTAGTCTCTTACACTGGTTTTCTATTTTTATTTTCACTTCCTTCGTGAGGGATATATTTAAGAGTTCAATACTGTCTTTGAAATATGGCGACTTCATCTGAACATCTACAGGCAAAACATTTTTTTTAACCCTTAGCATATATTTTTTCCCCTTTTAATGAATTCCACTGAGGGTTTGGGCAAGCTTTAACCCTACTTATCCTTTCTATAGCTATGCTTTCACGACGCCATGAATTTCAGTGAATAATAGATGCAACAAAAAATTTTGTTTGAGTCTTTCTTGGAGTCTCTTTTTGCTCTAGAATTAAAGGTGCTCATTTTACCCTATTAAACATTGCCAGGTGTTCAGTTTACCCTATTAAACATTGCCAAGTTTTTCATGGCGATATGGCCATCTGGCTTGCTTTTTGCTCGTTTAAATTTACAAGATAGGGTTTTTGCAATCTCGGCCTAGAATGGTCGTAGACATACTTCTCCTCGTTCGATTGTTTTATTCAGAAGAATTGTATTATGTGATTGTTGAGTATTGAATTTGATATTTAGTGTGAGGATTTGCCTTCTCTTCGAGGGTTTATTTATACTATACTAAAGAATGTTTATACTATGCTGGTTCCTTTAGTCATGAATACATTTTCTCATACACCTGTAGAATATATACATATTATATATTGGTATGTGAATTCTTGTTTGAGGGTTATGTTTTATTTATTATTAGGTTGGGTCACTCAATATAAACACACATTTTCTGTATAAAAATATATGGCTCAAGCTTGCAGTTTTTCATTTCTTCCTTTTAGAATCTTTCATTATGATAATGCTAAATTAACTGTTTATGCTTCCTTTAATGCATACAATAATTTCTAATATAATTTTCTTTCAAAATAATGTTCTTTTCTTAATAAATGTATATATGTTTTCCTATATTCTTAATCTATGGAACTTAGACTCTATTGCACTTTTTAAGAATTCTTAAATATATTTAGTCATTTCTTTTTAGGTATGCAATTAGTATTTTATATATATATATATATATATATATATAGTGGACCCCTATAATGGGGGATTTGCTTTGATTTACTAAACTCTAACCCTCTTTTGTTCAGGATTGTATGTGCTTGGCTTGTGCACAACTTATTTTCTTTCTACCAATATGCACATCTAACATGAACATAAACCCCAATCCTCAACCTCAATATTAAATATAAGTTTATTTATGTATACTTATAACTCTTTTTAGTCTACAACTTTTAGCAAACATCTTCTAATACTGGTGAGCCCCATAGTTAGTGTATGTCTATTTATGAATGCCTTTATTTCTACCAATATGCACATCTAAAATGAACATAAACCCCAACCCTGAACCTTAATATTAAATATAGGTTTATTTATGTATACTTGTAACTCTTTTTAGTCTACAACTTTTAACACACATCTTCTAATACTAGTGAGCCTCACAGTTGGTGTATGTCTATTTATGAATGTCTAGTCTTACCACTTGGCCCTATGCTAGTTTAGGGGAATATATATGGTCAATTATTCTACATTGTATTTATTTTATTATAGAAATTTTACTTAGGAAAATTCAACAAAACATTCTAGGTACCCTCTTTCCACTTCGACTATCCAAAAGGACCTTTGTCATAGAACCTATGCACATCTTCTCTACTTGCAACAACACAACTAAATAAAAAACAACTCCATTTTATGATTCATTAACACTTATGTCCATTAATAGACAACAATAAAATTTTCATTTAGCATTATATAATTTCAAATCATTGAATTCTACAGTAATCATCTACTCTACTTTATATTGGACAATCATAATATTCACATTTCCATTATTCATTATTTAATTAATTCATATGCTTATCAAAGTCCTCCAAGGAATTGGTTCAATTCTTTCACGCTTCTCCCAACCTTGAACCAACGCTTTCTTCAATAATAATGGCAGAAGGATGATTTTCTTTGTGTAACAACCCCTCGTTAAAAGTTCATGTAATAAAGGATAATAACGCAAAAATAATACCAAGGTCATGGGACACATATTCCAAGTTGAATGTTGGGTAAGACATCCTATTGGGTGTCACTTTTAGTTTATTTATGGCTAAGGAAATTAGCAAAGGAATTGGGAAAGGAAAAGAGACATTATTTGGCATTTTATTTACGAAAATAAATGAACATAGGAGAAAAGGGATATGAAGGGTCACAAATTCGCATGAGAAGAAAATTGAAATAAGATGAAGAAATTATAGACATCAATAATAAAAAGGCGTTAGAGGATAAATTTGTAGCCTTTTGTCAGTTTTTCTTTCGAATTAATTTTAGAGAGAAAGAGAGAAAAGAGCACTAAGAGAAGAAAGAAAGAGAGGAAATGAAGGTAATGGAAAAGAAAGGACAAGCAAGGAAAGCAAGGAGAAGATTGAATCAACAACTTCATTATGAAGATTTTGCAGGTAATAGGTTGCATGTGGGATTTCCTAGCGGATGTGTGAATGCATGGTAAATGCATTGGTTTATTTGGTTCATTTGTTGTCATTAGCATGGGGCTTTGGGTTTGACAGTGGTTTCAACCTTGCCTTTCCATTTCTTATATAAACATGGTGTGATGGGATTTGTTTCTAGTTGATCTTTGGATTTCAGAAGGTTTTGGAACCGGTTGAGGTGGTGTTATTAAAATTCCCAAGGGTTGGAAGTGGAGGTGGTTTAATCTCAAGGATGCCCTCGACAGGTGGGTGGAGATAGTCAAATTACTCAATGTAATGGTGAAGAAACTCTAAGGCATCCATCTTGTTTTGGTTTCATGTTCTCTTCACGGAATTTGGCGAGATCATGGTAGCCTAAGTGTGGAGGTGGTTTAATATCCGGGAAGCACTAGTTTTTTATGCCTTGAGATCTCAAATTCATGCTTGGCATATGGCATGGGGGTGGTTGGCTTAAAGAAATATTTGGTTCAGTCCAATCTATGGGTGTGTGGTACATGGAAGTCCCTAACTTGGTTCACTTTTGCATATGTTAATAAAATATATTTTCCTATTCTATTCTTTGACAAGTTATACTTGATATTATGATGATTTGATCGTTATTATGTCATGGTTAATAATTTGGTTATATGTCGGTTATAGGAATAAATATGTAATGATCTCTAGCTATGGATTTTTTTCAGGATTTGATAATTACATGATGGTTAATGAATGCATGGGATAACAAGTGTTATTTTAGCTATTCAGAGAGCGAATTGGATCTTCTTGGTGATTCTCAAATACGTTTCAGACTCCTATGATCAGATATGCATTCATGACTTGTAACTCACATGTTCATTATATGTTTGACGAAATGAGAGTCATGGTTAGAGCTCTTGGTCCCTAGAGGAAAACCCTTCAATCTCTTCTTATAGATTCTTTATTGATGAATACTAAGACCCTTCATCAACATTGAACCCCTTCCAAAACCAAGATCAACTTCTCAATAATGTACTTGCTTCACTACTTTCCAAACCCATCAAAATCTGTTTCTGAAACACTACTTCAACCTCTATCCACAATGTTTTTTCCCTAACTGCAGATCTGCAACTTTAGATTTCCAACAATAGTAGCTACCTCGCACATGTGGACTAGAACTACCTCTTATTTGCCTCCAGCTGCCTCGATTTACCTAAATTATCTTCTGGATCTAGAAGCTAACTTTGTAGGCCCTTCCTTTAGCTCTTTTTCACCATATCAAACCTCGACAATGAAACCCTAGCCCAACAACAGAAACCTTAGAGAAAATGTTACAGAATTCCATCCCTCTTCTTTGTATGTGTGGAGATAAAGAGAGAGAGAGAGGAACCCAAAACACTTCTTCTCCTTATTTTTCCTTCTTCTCTTGCCCTTTTCCGCTTCTTTCTTCACATGAGAAAGAGAGAGGAATGAATGTGTCCAAATGAGGTCGAACTCTCTTCCATATATAGGTCTTCCAAGCATGTGAATTCCATCTTCTAGCCCAACTTAACAGGCTGGTAGGCAACTCGGTCTTGGAAAGCTCAGTAAAATACAAAAATAATTATTTTTACAATTTACAAGATGCTCGACAGGCTCTTCATATTATTAAAATGTCCCTATTTGACTTCTTGACCTAGGACAATCCTAGAAGCACTTTTGATTATTGGTTGACCTATAAAAAAAATCTTGGGAAAGAAAACCAAACTCAATAATAATAATAATTACAAAATATGAGAATCAAAAGTACATTTCATATTTATGAAGACTAAACCTAGTTACAATTTCTTCAACATCCACCTTAACTAGGGAGGTATTCATAAATGGTACATGGTTATTCTCAATACTGAAGAGCAAGGTTTGGTTCTCTTTTCCTTTTCTTCCAAAAAAGAGAACCAGCTCGAAGAGAATGAAATTCTCTGAGAGCTATCCATGGCTCGAAGAGCATGAAATGCTCTGAGAGCAAGGTTTGGTTCTCCTTCTTTGGCTTCCAAAGAAGAGAACTAGCTCGAAGAGAATGAAATGCTCTTCGAGCTAGCAATGGCTCAAAGAGCTGCCACTGTCGTACCATACCATTAATGAAAGGAAGGGGGTTGAAGGGGGAAGGAAGAGGGACCAAGAGCTCCCTTCCTTCCCCATTCTCTTTCCATCCTACTCGAAGAGAATGAAATTCTCTGAGAGCTAGCCATGGCTAGAGCCGTATTCATCAATGCTCGAAGAGCCTCTGTCAGCTTTACCCTTATTTCCTTCCCCTATTTCCTCTCCTTATCTCGTTCCTCCTTTATTTCCTTCTCCTTTCTCCCTTCTCCTTTCTACCCTTTCCTTTCCCTATCCCTCCCCATACCCCACCCTGACCCTTACCTAGCCCGACTTACGTTGGACCAACTTGATTTGGTTCTTGGATGGGGAGATTGGGTTGTATGAATGGGGGGCACAAGGGGAAAACACATTCCGAAATGAGATCAAGACACCAGTCATCTTGGTACCAGCTCTACCCAAGGTACTGATAACCTTGCGATCAGAAGAGTTTGATTCCTGACTCCATGTGGTGGAGTGGAAGGACCCCCACTTGTTCGATGTTATGCTCATGGGCAGAATGGTCGCCACGATACTATACGCCGCAGAAAGTCGCGAGCAGATATCTGGGCCACTTACCGAGTTTAACAGGGAGTTCCCCACTTTCCAACATATTTCAGACTTCAATAAAAGGGAGTCGAGTGCTTCAAGTTGAACGAATTAAGAATTCCATGCCCCCGAGGGACAAGCGGCTTCACACCATGATATATGAACTGGTTTGAAATATGTGAAATAATTTGAAAGGAAAGTATCAGGTTATTTAGAGAATGGCTATATATAGTGGCTGCATAGTTGGATTTCACCACAGGAAAGGTGCCCGGAAGATGGTGAATAGTCTACCCAGGGCTGGGGTGAAACTAATGTATCCATTTTTCATCAAAGGGTTAGTCACTCAAGTAGGCATAAGGAGCTCTTCGAGCATTGATGAATATGACTCTGTCTCTTTGAGCCAGAGAATGGACTCTTCGAGCCAAAGAATGGATTCTCAAGAGAGGTGCCATTATGCTGGTCGACCATAAAGGAGAAGGAGAGGCTTACACCATTTAAAGTGACCATAAGGGAGAGGGAGAATGGATCCTTTTCTCTGTCTCTTTGAACCATAGAATGGATCCTTGCCCCTGGAGGGTATTCATCCAGCTCGAAGAGCATGAAATGCTCTGAGAGCAAGGTTTGGTTCTCTTTTTTTTTGCTTCCAAAAAAGAGAACCAACTCAAAGAGAATGAAATTCTCTGGGAGCTAGCCATGGCTCGAAGAGCATGAAATTATCTGAGAGCAATGTTTGGTTCTCTATTTTTTTTTCTTCCAAAAAAGAGAACCAGCTCGAAGAGAATGAAATTCTCTTCGAGCTAGCAATGGCTCGAAGAGCTGCCACTGTCGTACCATACCATTAATGAAAGGAAGGGGGTTGAAGGCGGAAGGAAGAGGGACCAAGAGCTCCCTTCCTTCCCCATTCTCTTTCCATCTTGCTCGAAGAGAATGAAATTCTCTGAGAGCTAGCCATGGCTAGAGCCGTATTCATCAATGCTCGAAGAGCCTCTGTCAGCTTTACCCTTGCAAAACGTCAGGTACTTTCTCACCTCCTTATTTCTCCTCCTTATTTCCTTCCCCTATTTCCTCTCCTTATCTCTTTCCTCCTTTATTTCCTTCTCCTTTATCCCTTCTCCTTTCTACCCTTTCCTTTCCCTATCCCTCCCCGTACGCCACCCCGACCCTTACCTAGCCTGACTTACACTCTTCCTTGCTTACACTCTCTTACGCTCTTCCATTGAGAGAATCCTCCTATCACTGATCCACTCCTTTGACGTCGTTCCTTTGCTTCGCCGTTTTGATTCACCGCTCTTTCAGAGGGATATTATTTCTTTCAAGAAAGGTAATCCATATACAACATTATTATAAGCAACATTGTGACATCACAGGGCCTTGACTGAAAACACTATCTCTCAATAGATCAGAGAAAAATGTTGGTGAGACCAATGATTATAGACACCTTCATCATTGTCTCTCAAGGTACATACCCACTCGGGTGTTCACTGAGTATGACCTTCTAGCACTATTCTTATCTTGTGTCCCCAACCCTCAAAGAATATCATTCCTCTTTCTTACTCTTATCTTCGATGTCCTACCATATCCTCAAAGTGTATTGAATGCTAGATGATTACTCAATCCTCCATTATTTCATCCAAAATGAAGGCAAGAACGACATGTCTATCTCTCCCTCTCAACTAGGGAAGATAGGTCAACCCATTCAAGCTTGTTTCTAAAATACACAAGCTTCTTATTCGGAAGATATTTTGTTAAAATATAAGCAGTTTGATCGTCGATGGGGATATACTCCAACTTTAGTATAGTATCTTGTACCAACGTTCAAATTTCATGGTACTTGTTTTTTATGTGCTCCACCTTTCGATGAAATATTGGGTCCTAAAAAAGTCTAATATAGCTGGTATTATCACAATGTATTATGGTCGGATCCAATGGTCCTACAAACATATGATATAACATCTTCCTTAACTAGTCTGCTTCCCTGCTCACTACATAGGGTGGAATGTACTCGACCTCAACAGTAATCAAAGCCACTGTTTCTTGATTTCTCCTCATCCAAGAGACCATGGAGGATCCCAAGCTAAAACATCCTCTTGTAGTGCATCTTCGATCCTTCTCATTGCCTCCCTAATCAGAATTAGAAAATCCTTCAAGATGAACATATTTTCCTTTTTCATACTTCACGCAGTAATGGACGGTTCTCTATAGATAGTGCAGTAAATGCTTGAAATCTATCCAATGATAGTGTCTTGGCTCCATTTGAAATTGACTAAGAACATTTACTGCAAAACATATGTCTAGAGGATTATTCACGAGATACATCAAAGAGTCAATCAGTTGTCTATACTTAGTAGGATCGACTAGACTGGATTCAAAATTACTTAACATTTTCAAGTTTGTGATCATTGGATTTGTCATGGCTTTGCATTCCATCATGTCAAACCTTTTCAATATCTTGATCACATACTTTCCTTGTCTCAAGAATATCTCTTTTAGTTCCTGCCAGACTTCTAGTCCCAGATTATAATACAGAAGTCCTAGATCCTTCCTATCAAATTTGGTTGCCAACATTTTCTTAAAATCTTGAATTATTTCTTCATTACCAGTTAATATAAGAACATCTACATATAGAAGAGTGATAAAAATTTCATCTTTCTCTACTTTGATGTAGATATTGGGATCTGTTGTGCTTTTCCTAAAACTCAACCTTTGCAAGTATGCATCCATTCTAGCATACCATGCCCTAGGAGCTTGCTTGAGGCCATAAAGTGACTTCTTCAATATGTGAACATGAGTCTCCCTATCCTTTACTCTGAATCCAAATGGTTTCTCTATGTAGACTTATTCATCTATGTTACCATTCAAGAATGTTGTTTTGAGATCCATTTGATGTACCTTCCATCCCATTGTTGTTGCCAGAGATATTAGAGATCACATCATGGTATACCTTGTTGTGGGGGAAAAGGTCTCTTCATATCCAATGCCTTCTTCCGGATAGAAGCCTTGAGCCATGAATACAACCTTGAATTTGTCTATGATTCCATCTCCATCATGCTTGATCTTATACAAGCACTTAGAGGTTACCATTGATTTGTTTCTTGACATTGGGAGAAATTTACATACTCCATTCTTCATAATATATTGGTATTCCTTGTTCATTTCATTCTTCCATTCTTATTGTTTGGTTGCTTCTTCGAAAGTGGAAGTTTCATCTTCAATGAGCTTTGACATGTATGTTGCATATCCTGGCTATATTTTCGGTTTCTTTCTTTGCCTGAATCTTTCTCTTGGGGTGTGACCTTATGCTTCTTGAAGTGTAGAAGTTAACTAGTTAGGTATATTTCTTCTTTCATGGAGAGATATTGGTTCACTGAGACCTTCTTCTTCATGATGAGGAACTTCTTCTTTGTTATTAAGTTATTCCTCAAACATAGGAAGATTCTCCTCATCAGAATTGGATGGGTGATCTTTATATTTCTTGAAGGAAATGATCTCATAAAAAATTACATATCTGCTTACTTCTATTTGATGTCCTTATTTTATGTAGATCCTGTAAGCCTTTGAAGAGTTCCTATATCCAGAAAATATTCATTTCTTGCTTGTAGGATATAGCTTATTTATTTTTTCCTTGGGAATGTGAATGTATACAAGACACCCAAATATCCGGAGATGACCAATATTTGGTTTCTTCCTAGTGAGGAATTCTTATAGAGTTATATTACCAAGTGACCTATGAGGACTTGTATTTTGAATGTATACTACAGTCTCTGTTGCTTCTCCCCATAGGAATTTCAGTAGATCTTGGTCATGGAGCATAGCTTTGACACCTTTTTCTATAGCTCTATTCTTTCGTTCAACTACTCCATTTTGCTTGGGATTGTATGGAACTATAAGCTTCTCCTTAATCCCAATCTCCTTACAGAAAGAAATGAGTTATTTATAAGTATACTCACTGCCATTGTCTGACCTTAGAATAATTATCTTTATTTTTGTAAGATTTACTATCTCTGCCTTGAATTATTGAAATTTTATGAATACTTTGTTCTTGGATTTAAGTAAATAAACCCAAGTTTTCCTTGAATGAACATCAATGAAAGTAGCATAATATAGATTACCTCCAAGTGATTTAGATGTGGGGCCACATACATCAGAGTGGATGATATCTATAATCTCTTGAGCTCCAGATGTACTATTTTCAAATGTTTTCTTTGCGTTCTTTATCAGAGCATAGCCTTTGCAAACTCCTTCATGGTATTCTTTGAGATTTGGTATTCCATTTACAATGGAGCTTAGAGTTTTCAAGGTCTTGTAGTGAATATGACCCAATATTCTATGACAAATTTCACATCGACTTATCTCAATGTGGACAAGCGCTTGATTTATAGGAGATGAGATTTTATAGAGTCTTCCTTCTCGAAGTCCAATGGTTCTTTCTTTTTTAATGCTGGAATATTTAGCCCAAACCACTACTTTATCGTCTATAAAATCAAATATATCTCATTTTTCTTATACTGATGAAACAAAAATAAGATTTTTTCACAAACGTAAAACATATAGGATGTTGTTGCGATGAATGTTACCTCCTCCTTCTAGCTCTGTTGATGTAGATCCAATGCCTTTTACCAGATAGATCTTGTTGTCACCAAGCTCCAGAGAGTATGAGGACTTCCCTTTGGATAGGGTTTTGAGTTTCTTGTGATATCCAGTCATGTTTCATGTAGCTCCACTATCTATCACCCATGTATTTTCATCTTGAATGTTTTGGTTAGGGCCGAGAACAATCCGTCATTCTTTGAAGATTTGAGATCTTTGGAAGAGAAGAGACTATTCCATACTTCTTTGAAAATTTGCTTGACAAGACTTGATAATGATGAACATTTCTTGTCAAGATTATTCTTAATAGAGTTGACCTTCTTCATGCCTTTTGCGAACCATAGCTCTAATACCATGTTGAAGAGTATAAGGCAACATGACATTAATGATTCTTCTAACCATGATAACTTCTTATGATGTATTTTTACTTATTAGGATTATATTCTTCTTCTTATTATTATTGTGTGTTATTCAATCATCAAACAACTACAAAAAAAAGAAGATAAACAAGATAAAAGTACACAAGATGTAAGATCCAAGCCAGGGAAAAACCTCTCCTCTTGAGAGGAAAACCCTTCAATCTCTTCTTATAAATTCTTTATTGATGGATACCAAGACCCTTAATCAACACTAAAACCCTTCCAAGAACAAGACCAGCTTGTCAAGAATGTACTTTCTTCACTTCTTTTTAAACCCAATATAATATCTTCTAGAAACACTACTTTTACCACTAGCCACATAGTTT
The DNA here is from genome assembly GCA_031772625.1 of Pinus tabuliformis. Lineage (NCBI taxonomy): Eukaryota > Viridiplantae > Streptophyta > Pinopsida > Pinales > Pinaceae > Pinus > Pinus tabuliformis. Next base: position 683,086,083 of record CM062809.1, read on the forward strand.
CAGCCCTAGCTGAAGATCTGCGACTTCGACCGCACACGTCTGGACTAGAACTGCATCTTATTTTCCTCAAGATGCCTCGCTTGACCTAATTTGTCTTTTGGATCTAGAATGGGAATTTGTAGGCCCTTCCTTCAACTCTTTTTCATTAGATTGAACCTCCACACTGAAGCCCTAGTGAAAAAGATACAAAATTTCAACCCTCTTCTTCGCACGTGTGGAGAGAAAGAGAGATAGAGGAATCCAAAACACTTCTTCTCTTTCTTCTGTCTTCTTTGCTTGCCAGTTTTTGCTTCTTCCTTCACATGAGAGAGATATGAATGAATGTGTCCAAATGAAGTCAAACTATCTTATATATACAAGTCTTCCATGGGTACAAATTCCAACTTGTAGGTCGACTTGGTCTTGGAAGGCTCAATAAAATACAAAAAATAAATCTTTTTACAATTTACAAGATGCTCGATGGGTCTTCATATTATGAAAATGTCCCTGTTTGACTTCTTGACCTAGAACAATCTTAGAAGCACTTTCAATTAGTGCTTGACCTATAAAGCAAATTTCTTGGGCAAGAAACCCAAGCTAAAAAATAATAATAATCGTTTTTATTTATTTTACAAAATACAAGAATCAAAAGTACATATCATATTCATGAAGACTGAACCTAGTTACCAATTCTTCAACAATGTCAACTTTGCCTTGCTATTTCGAGATAGAAATGGTGTGATAGGATTCATTTTTGGTTTGATATTTAGATTTCCATAAGTTTTTGGATCCGAGAGATGTGTTCTCATGTATATAGCAAGTTGGGGGTGGAGATAGATTTCTCTAGGAAGCCCTCAATAGGTGGGTGGAGACAATAAAATTCCTCAAGGGATGGTGAAGGAATTATGAGGCATCTTATCTCAGTTTTGTTTTGTGATCTCATCATCAGTTTATGTGAGATCATGGTATGGTGATGGTGGATATGGTTAAACCTATGGATTCCCTTCATTTTTTATGGATTAGTTTATCCCATCAGATCCCATATTCACGCTTGGAATATGGCATGGGGGTGACTGGTTGAAAGAAATATTTGGTTCAATTCAATATATGGTCCAGTGGTATGAGGAAGTCCTTGACTTGGTTTGATTTTACATATGGTTAATAAGTGCTAAATTTCTCTTGTATTCGATTATTAATTATACTTGTTATTATGTGTCTTTCATGGTTGTTCTATCATTGTTATATATCTTGTTATATCCTGGTTATAAGCATGGTTTTATGGCAGACTCAAGTTAAGGCTCTTATCATGTTTTTACTTATGAATATTTGGTTAATGAATGCATGACCTAAATGGTGTTATGATAGGTTTTGTAAGAAGGCATTGATACTTCTTGTTAATATTTAGATAAGTTTCAAATAACTTTGCTCATATATGCATTCATGACCTATAGGTTTCATGTTTACCATGTATTTGGTAGAATGTGAGTCCTAGTTGGGAGAGGTCAAGTCAATTCCTCATTCAAGCTTTCGTTTAGAACCTTTGTCTCTATGTTATTTATCATTTCTGGAAGTTTCACGCAGTTCTGGGCAGAGGCCTGAGTCCTAGACCTAAAAAAGTGGCTCAAAATTTAGGGTCACTAGCATAGATCTAACTCGAAAAGACCCCCGTCACTAGAAAGCAAGCATGTGGGAGTGATTAGAGAGTTTCGGTCACTTGGAGGCCTTGCCAAGGGAGAGACTATGTCTCTAGGTCAGTGAAAAATAAAGGTGACTCAGGGGCTAGACACCTGGAGGGGTTGGGTTTCTACTAGAGGGAAGTCTTATCAAAGTAACATATCATCTCATGTTTAGCCCAGGAAAGCCTGTTAAATGGGTAGATATGAAAGGAGTTGATGTTACAAGGTTGTATCAAATTGGGTTGCACTCTCTATGGGAAAAAACTAATATTGTCAAGGTTATGGTTGTCATGCATGACCATGGTATACAATTTGTATGGTCATGCATGATGTTATTGTATTCATATTCATATGAGTATACATCTAAAGGCCAATGTGGATTTTTTTTGCAAATGAGATAAGCCTCCCTAGAATGTCAATGAGGTATGGATTTGGTTTTTGTATCTATTTTGTTTATCTGACATAGTATACTTAGAGGAAGAAGACAATCAAAGATGATGAGAAAAATGGTAGACTATAACTCCCATGACTCTCCCTACAGATCAGTTGGGCAACAAGGAGGAGGTTATTCTCTTGCTATAGCAAATACATTAAGAATTTTGAGGGCAGAGACCAAGAGTCACAAATCAAAAAATGACAAGTTGGCTTGGGCTTAGGAAAGACGTGGAAAGGCTCAACAAAAGTAGGTAGAAGTCAATGCGGTGATTCTTCAGAGCTTGTCATAGTTGTAGAGACATGGATAGTTAAGGACTAGTCAAGAGGAGGAAGATAAAACCTTGATGAAAGATATGAAGACCTTGATGATGTATAAAAAAGAAAGAGACCCTTGGGAGTATATATATTTTGGAGATGTGTCAATATTTATGCGGGATGTTGATGCTCACAAGAAGATGTCATGATGAAAGACCATTGCAAAGGTAATTTTGGTTTCTTATTTTTTGAATAATATTTGGATGGGCTTATACAAAGCTACGAAGGGAAGAGTTATGGATGTCTTCCAAAACTAATGCACATATAGCATGATGAATGATCCTTCAGGAACCATGGCATGACAAAGGCAACATGGCATGAAGGAAGATAGGATTTGGACTAATGGATCACTTTCCAATGAAAGGAATGATGACATGATTGACTCATAGATGAATTCGATGGATTTTATATACCCTAAAAATAAGTCTCGAAAGATGTAGACTCTATGACAAGGAATAAATTCATGACATCAAAGGAAGGAGTTCTACAAGAAATTGGTTGTCTTGTGATCTCCACCTAAACAATAGTGGGAAGAAAGTCCCTAGTCAAGAGGAAGCCTATAAGAGTCCTTGATTAAGAGGGAGCTTTGGTATATTCCTTTTATGTAATGGGTTTGACATCCCTCTTTAAGAGGGAGTACAAAATATGGTTCTTTGATTCATGTGCCATGCACTAGACCAAGACTAACAAATGTAAGTCTTAGTGAAGGCCATGAGGAGAGATAGAAACATCATTATTATCTTCACCTGGGAAGATAAAATAAAGGATTGGATAAGCATGCAACATCCAACACTCTTTGAGAATGTGGTATGGCATCCAAGATAAGAGTAGTCATAGAGGATAGATATTGTTTGAGGATTGGGAATCCAAGACAAGAATAGGCTTGGTGGAACATACTTTGAGAGAAACTGAGTGGGGTATGTTCCGAGAGAGAGAATGATGGAAATTTCAATAAACCATTGGTCTCCCCCACATTGTTCTCTAATCTTGTGGATAGATAGATATGTTAGTCAAGGCCTTGCTATGTTACAATGCTAGAGGATATGATGCTATGAAAATAGGTTATGAATCTGACTCTTCCTATGAGAATGCTTCATATTTAGAATGTTGAAATACCTTGTATGTATTATGAATACCTCCCCAGTTAAGAGGGAGTGTTAAAATATGTAACTAGATTCAGTCTTCATAATGACATATGTAATCATTATTTTATGTATTTAATGAAAAGATAAAATAAAATTTATTATTGTGAGTCTTGAGTGATGGGTTTCGTGCTCAAGAGAATTTATTTTACAGGTCAAATCACCCATTGAGTGCTTCTAGGTTTTTTATAAAGTTATTGAGTTATTTTCATACATGGATGACCCTTTCTCGACATGTTACATATTGTAAAGAAAATTACTTTAGTCAAATTAGAGTCGAAAGACCCTCCAAGACAAAGTCAACCATAGAAGCATCAAGTTGGCATAATGGAGCAATAAGTTGGCCTAATAGGAGGCTCAAGGAAGCCTATATATAGGGCCCTCAATCTCATTTTGATAACATATTCACATTCATAAAAGTTTGATCATAAATAAGCAAAGAAGTGCAAAGAAGAGGAGGTCGAAGGAAGAAGAAGAAGTTGAAGTTTTAGGTTTTCTTTTGGCCTACTTATCTCCACACATGCAAAGTAATTAGGGCATATATTTTTTCCATAAATTCAAGTTGCAGAAGAAAATTTAGGTCACCAAAAGAATTGTTCTGAAAGTGAATTTCTATAAGAGAAATAATCTACCTAAGAAGAGAATCGAAGTTGTAGTTGAAGTTGTAGTAGAAGTTGCAGTAGAATTTGCAGTAAAAGGGGTAGTCAAAGTTGCAGTTTCTGGGCAAGTTGAAGCTGTAGTTGTTGGGCTAGTCAAAGGTGCAGTTGTAGGATAGGTTGAAGTTACTGGAAAGAGGACCTACTAAAAGAAGGAGCATTGACTTGGACTTGGAAGGCTTCTTGGTAAAGATTCCAGGTCTTGGAATTCATAAATTGAAGATTCTATAAGAAAAAAAAATTGTTGGGTTTTCCTATCAAGCTTGGAGAGGTTTTGGCCTTGGTTGATCACCTACATCTTCTGTCTTTTGTCTCATTGTTCTTTATGGTTTGGTATCTATGTGATGAATAAATAACACAGAATAATAATTAAGTACAAGAAGAACCTAATTAAGAAACAAAAAATTCCTCACAAGAAATTATCATTATAAGTGAAATAACCTAATATCTCTGCCCTAGACTTTTGAACAATAATTATGCCTCTTGTATTCATAAATTTTCATAAAACATGATGGAAGAAATCTGCCTCTTCTCCACATTTCAATTTATGTTGAAAAATAATAAGGACATGTAATGAACAATACTAACTACCTAGCCTATTAGTTATTCCTCTATTTGAACTTGAAAGGAGTCCTATATAAACCCCCCATTGAGCTCTTGATTGGTGGGGGCTGTCCCATATATTTTTATTTTTATGTACACTATTCCAAGGGATTCATTTCCATTTTAGTCATTTGAAATCCCTATATTTACAAGGAATAAAATTTCTTGAGGTCATTATTGTTTCCTCCAAATGCTAGCAACCCTAAATATGGCCAAAGAATAGGATCCCTTTATTTTCTAAATCATTCATCAAAGGTGGCATGGGGTCATTAATTAAGGTGATCAAATTTTTTATCTTATCAAATTCTGCCAGCATGGGGTAATTAATTAAGGTGATCAAATTTTTTAGCTTATCAAATTCTGTCAATATTATCTTTTGTCGACCACATCAATTCACATAAGAAAATCATACAAACGTCATTCAAACCACTTCTAAGGTAGAACCAATCACATAGAATAAAAAATTATTATATGAATAAAGAAGCATAGGTCATAAAATCCACATTGGTCATAAAAAAGTATGAATATTCTTCGTGAATTTTATTTGAAGATAGAAAAAAAAAGTACAAAATTAGACATGTGATGACCCATAGAATTAAGAAGTAAAATACATATGGAAAGGTGAGACATACTATTAGTAAATAAAAATATTATAAGGATTATCCAAAAGCTGCTATAAAATTTTTCTTACAAGAATATAAGAATAAGTGGAAATATCAAATAATTCAAGATTTTTTATGTTTATTTTTTTCACAACTCTATTATTCAAATGCCCTCAACACCCAAACGAATAATGTGGAAAGTTTATCATTGAGGTTATCTTCCTTGTGGCTAAGAAAGGGCACGAAAATGACACCCTTATTTCTTTCAATGCAAGGGGTTTGTACTTCATAGATATTGAATGTTTTATGCTTGAGATGGGACTTTCATATGATAGTTGTGTGTTTGATGAAGGTGAAATAATAATTTGGCATTCAATCACGAAACCTATTGAATATGGATATTTTATTTAATATTTTGGTGGTGGATAAGTAAACTAATTGAGAGGTACCCTAATCTAAAATTAAGATATCAAGGTTTGATATATGCAACATGTAGTTAATTGTAGTTCTCATACTAAGTACTTTTCTCCATGTTTTTATGGTATGGGTTTTTTTTTGGTTTTATCCCCTCTATGAATTCAAGGTCATTTTTATGACTTTCTTGAGATTCCTTAGTGAGATGGGTATTTTGTTGGAAGAAAAGCATTCTCCATTCCCATATCAAAACTTGTTTTACCATCTCCTTTTGTGTATTAGAGCCCCTTCGCCATTTTTGGTTCTATTCTTGGTCTTATCTACCATCATTTTTATTAGTTATATAAGTTCTTGGCCTTTCCTAAGTTGATGGTGCTCCATAATTAGGATAACTGCATTTTTATATTTGTGGTGGTGGGCTAGGTAACTAGGGAGAATGATTATATAACTGGGAAAGATACTATATCATCATCCTATATTTAATTCCTATAACCCATATGAATTATGGACTCTTTCACTATTTGATATTTCTTGTATAAGAAAAATGGGGTGGCTTTCACCATTATTCCTTTGGTGGGACATGTTCTTCTATTACATCTTCATTTCAAGTGGCCTTGTGTTGATTCTTGGTAAGAGTCTATTTTCAATCATAAAAACTATTAGCTAGGCCATTGGATCCATATATAGTATGAGGAAAAATCTAAAGGCACACCCTTAGCTCCTAATCCATTTCATCCTAGTGAGACTCTTGAACTCCTAACTACATTTCAACTACGTGTAATTAAGGCTACCTAGACATTTTAGCTTCAATTCTCTAAGGATACTGAGAGGAAGATTGAAAATATGGAGAGTAAAGTGAAATAGAAAAGATTACAAAACACCAAGGGACAACTAGAGGAAAGATTGAAAGACTAGATTCACGGTTCTAATTATTTTCAAATGAGGGACAACAAAATTTTATAACTTATGGAATTAACATTGGATCAACAAGGTGTTTATTATGAAAATGGTTAAGAAGAATGGTAGCCAATAGAATTTTGTGTAGGACAAACTCCATGTCATGAACTAGAAATTTGATAGTCTTCGTTTTTTATTTTTAATAGTAATGAGTAGATTCTGCTAGGAACAATTGGTAACATCACAGAAATGATTGCAACTATTCCACCTAGTAGAACCAATATTTCATGAATGCCACAAGGCCAACATGTCTCTGGGAATTTGAACCCAGACTACTTTGTAGCAAAAATCGTGAACGATACCACTTGATCTAAGTTCCTTTGATAAATTTGATATTGTTTGTCAGGAAGCATTTAACATTGAAAAATCCAATTACTATTCCTATGAACTTCCAACACTTGTGCTTCTTAAATGGAGCATTAAAAAAGGAGCTTTCCTAAACAAGCACAATAGACATTTATGATAATTCTTCATCCTTATATTGGTCTCTATTTAGAGGGAAAATCATCTATCTTCTTTGTCATTTTTTTATGCTTGATTTTATGTTGATGGCTAGATAGGAGGGAAATTATCTCAATTAGTAGATGGTATTAAAGACGTTAATCTATTTAGTATCTATTTAATACTTTTTAATGTAGAAATGTAATTACGCCGTAAGGCGTTTCCCTTTGAAATCAACTTTCCTCTTGGGTTACGTGTACATTTGTGAGCCTTTGATTTCAGTGTTAGACGATGAAAATAATCTTACCCATCCAAATGATTAGACGGTATACTATGCGACCCAATAGATTGATGCTTGTACTTCCAGGTGCTTCTCCGTGTACGCTACTTCCAGGTGATTCTCCGTGTGGAGACCTTGCACTTTCCCTGGCTCGGCGATACTATATTCCAGACCTTGGATCTATGGAAATTGACTTCAAGAAACCCTTCATATCAATGATAAGGTAGCAAATGATATTCTGACCCTCAGAACATACCGAGTCTGCTACATGACCCATGAGATGATTCCAGGAGGTCTCGATTAGCCTAAAAAGGGCTTGGATTATCACCACTAGATGCCTTGGACTGTCAGCGACCCCTCATCCATGATGATCTCCTCTTTCATTTTACTGATGAAGAATTAGTCTCTTCCCTCAAAGAATTAGATAAATCCATGAAAGAAGTTGAGGAAGAAGACATGGAGCTCCGAAAATTGGAAATTGAGGACAAAAATGGCAAATGGCTTGATGGAATCCATGAGAAGTATGAGATTCTCAGAATCCAATTCAAGGAGAAGCTGGAAGGGTTGTCCTTCCCGAATGAGAAGAAAAATACAGAAGGTATTGCTAGCTGAAGGTGTGAGAGTGAAGCATATCAAAAGTGGGGAGGATGTTCAGGTGCCCAGAAGATTGGTTGCCATATTCCTCTTCATGAGGATGGCAGATTTTATTGATCAGCTATTCAATTTTTAGGACGTTGTGTTTGAAAACAAATTACAGCATATAAGGGGAATACATGGACTGCTCTCTGGCCTGGGGATGGTAACCCTGGGCTTTGGATGAATTCCATTTCTCGAAAGGGAGCTCTCTATACTGTAATTGTGAGGGAGGAGAAGCTGCTCCAGAGAGATGAAAGGAATCAGAAGAATGAAGAAGAGAAGAAGAAGAGGGGTTTTGAAGAAATAGAGCTTGTGATCCCCCGTGTTTGATCACTACAGAGCTCCATCAGATCAGGTGACTGCCAGAGATTTCTATTGGGAAGCTGTTTGTATGCCCCGTGGGGAGAAGACCCATGAGAAGGCGGAGACCCTTCTTGCAAAAGCCTATGAGCTTAATCCTTTCATAGGAGAGCCCCGTGTTGTTCTTACTTAGATATACAATTCCCAGGGGAGATATGATGAAGCAGATAAGGAAGCAGAGACAGGTTTGAGGCTAATGTTAGAGTGGGGTACAACTTGGGAAAAGAGGATGTCATGGGAGGGGTGGATTGCTTGGACAAGGGTGTTACTGATGAAGGCCAAGGAGAAATCGTGGCCTCACACCTCCTGGGGGATCTTGAATTTAGGCCTTGTCAAGTAAGGCCAGAATTTCAGATATTAATGTTATTTTGCAGGTTGGGGGATCTTAAAGTTAGGCCTTGTCAAGGGCAGAATATCAGATATTAATGTAATTCTGCAGGTAATAATTTTATTTTTCGCTTAAATTTGCTGTTACATAGTAAAATTTATGAAAACATTTTTATGAAAACGAGTGATGTTTCATTCATTAATTTTAAAGTTTGAAAATACTGTTGATATTTATTTTAAAATTCATCTATAATTTCCTTAAAACATTTCAAAGTCAGGCATTACCCCTTTTACTATTACCAAAATAATCCACCTTTGCCTTCACTCTTTGCTTCTTGATGATGCTTTCTTTATTTTATCACTTATGCATTCTGCTGGAAATTTTAAGGATTGAATGCAAGTGGAGATAACACAACAGGCAAGGACGTATACCAGGAAGTGAGAGGAGAGGATTCATTATATCCATGGCTATCCCATGTAGGAAGCCATAAAGAAGACACCCGATTCTCCTTCTCACGGTCTCATCTCTTGGTACATTACTTACGAACAAACGAACAATTTTCTTCCCACAATAGTAACATTAGCTGCTAGATGGATAGGTGATATAATTGGCAATATTTGGAGCTTCATATATAATTCACCAAGGCTGCCCCAAGATGAAAGCTCCAATGCCATTTGTTGGAGATCTATGTATGATTCACAAACAGCCCCCAATGCTCCAATTGATGTACTCCCAATTAGTTGGATGTTCCCTAAATGATGAACGACCAGTGCGCTGGGGATATGACAGAAATATCCGTCTCACCAACAAGTTTGCTATCTCAACATGCTCATTATCTATCTCATTAACGCCAATCCCTTTCAAGTGAGAGATTGCACATAAAGCTTGCAAAACAACTGCTTTCAAACATCTAAAATTTTGTCTATTCATCTTTAGGAGTCAAATTTTTTTATGTCATACATCAATGTACAGTTACTGATAAAAAAATGATGGTGTTCTACAACCTGAGTGGTTTCCTTTTTCCTTTTTCAAGGAAAAGTATTGCAAATCCTCTATTTGACAAAAAGGAACAGATATCATTTAAAAAAAATATGTAGTACAACCTAAATAAAAAAGAATGGAAATCACATTATTCAAGGGTATGTAGTAAATACAAATAGATACTCTTTTAGGTATTCAAAAATATCCACTTTACAAAGAAATTCTCAATCATGTTGTTGTTTTTTTCTTTTTCTTTTAACTCGGTCCACCCCTAGCAAGGGATTTATAGCTACCATCTGTAAGTCGGCTTCCAAAAGCTCACTTTTCACCAAAATTGCCTAATTCTTGTCTGAGTTAAAGCTTTTTAATTCATAAACTTTTTTCAGCTTCCAAAGGCTCAATTTTCACCAAAATTTCCTGCTCATTGTCCAAGTCAAAACTCTTTGATTCATAATCTCTCTTTACTCATCTTCATAAAGTGTCTTTGTGAAATGTCTTTTATATGGTAATATTAGATGTTCTTATACTGTTGTGGTTACTCTCTGATGCCCTGTCATTAAGTTTTGGTGGTTGTTTCCTCTGATCTCGATGTGATTAATTGGTTGAAAAGGCAAAGACCAGCTGTGGGAAGCTTCTTGGCTATTCACAAGTTCATCTGATCTTAGTACTTTTATATCAATACAAATATGAGGTCTCTGTTTGCTTTTAAAAATAAGAAATTGTTAGGGTGGCAACCAATGACTATATGGTATCGTTTGTTGCTTGCAGTCCTGCCTACTGTGCTTGACGTCACAGTTGAACACTCCAGATGATTCTCAAGTTATTTTAAAGGTATGCTATCTCATAAAAAATATTATCCAGTGCTTATGATGGTATGTGGTAACATAAGTCTTGTCATAGATGTTCGATCCAGCTTTAAGAATTATGATGAATATAATCCAATCTTGCAACATCTAAACCTATGGATAGTTATGTTTGGTTCGACAGTAGATTTTAGTATATGTTTGTTTTATGGAAACAGGGAATTTCCACAGACTGTATTCTTGATTTATGCCGATTATTAGCTGTGAGTGTGGAGACATGCCATCTGACCAACTTTTCTTTATGCCATGAGGTAAGAAAATCAGTAGTTCAGAAGCTCATTAAATAATGGGATTGTTTGACAGGCTGGTGGATTGCAATTGACTGGTTCTGTTAAGGATATCATGTGGTATGACCCTACTTGCATTAACAACACAGGTGTTTGTGTCAAGATAGAAATAGCCATGTACAGTGAAACTGGTTCTATTATTAGTTTGTAAAGCTTAAGTGTGACCATGGCAACATTGGCCATCTTAGTTTTCATGAAATATGCATGAATTGGTAAAAACTTGAATTATACCAGGTTCGTGGCAACAGGTTGAGGTATTCATCAGATGTTACAACCTTGAAGCCCTGTGCCCTTACTATTGTAGAAGGTAACTAATAACTCTACTCCCCCATCTGAACAAGTCAGGGGAGATTGTTATAGACATTTTTGTGCCTTACAGCATGAAGCACGAAATGTCCATAATCTAAGGGATCCAAAGTCCCTAAACATGTTGTTCCTACCCCTAGGGGAACAAGGTCAGCAAACCACAGCAATCCAAACAAGTTCTCCAATGAAAATTACTCAAAAACAAGGCAATTCTGGATCATGTCAACTGCTCCACTGAGCCTCTGCGCTGAATGTCAACTGCTCCATGGACCACCTGCGTTGAATGTCAACTCCAACAAAGGCTACCTACGCTGAGCGAGTTTTGACATGTGGAGGTCTCATTCCTCAATGATTCAATGCCCAAGAAGCTTCCAAAATGACACTTGGATCAAGGAATTCGACTGGTGATGAGTAAGAGGTTCTAGATCTCCAAGTGGAAGCAAGAACCTCCAAGTGGACTCAAGAACTGAAGAAGAACTGGAGTGGGAGAGGACACTAGTCACATCTCAGGCTGACTCATCCTCTCTCCAAACTCCTATATATGGATCTCTCTCCCATGAGATCCAGAGGCTGGAATCTTGTGAATGTAAAGAATTGCTGTTGGTTTGAGTTTAGAACTATTGGGTGATTTGCTTTGAAGGAGGTGAAGAGGAGATTTCTTTCTGCTGGGAAGGTGATGCTGGATTGGGCCTCTTATGGTTGTATCACTTCCTGAACCTTACTTCTTCCATTAATAAAGCATTTGAGGTTCTTCTATATGCATGTGTCTCAATGGTGTATTGTTATGCTTGTGTATTTGATTTATTCTAATCCTTGAATCAATTATGAATGTATGCTTCTTGTAGTTTCCCTCTCTTGCCATTTTGCAGGATCTTGGTGTAGCTGGGCCAGCGAAAGAGCAAGGAGCTGGGGGCAAGCAGCAAGGAGAGAAGATTGGATCAACCATTAGCGAAAGACATCGGTTAGTGGATCTCTTTCTTCCCTCTTTACATCTCATAAAGAAGTAATCTCAGATAGCTTTGCTTTGATTGTTGCTAAGGAACTATCACCCTTAGAGTGGGATAGGGTCATTCCGTATTGTATACTTTTCCCAACAACAAATTGGCGACTCCGCTGGGGAACGTATCTTGTTGGTTGTTTGTGTTTTTGCTATTCATTTCCTAAACACAGGGAGTACCGAATCGAACTGCATTTGGATCTTTCAAATGCAAAGTAGAGGGCAGCTACTCTAGCTCAGTTTCTGGGCATGTTTATGATTTGAAGAGCTGATACACAAGGACTCTGAACAACTCTTAGTGATAGCTTTTCATCCTCCTTTGAATCATCCTTTAGTGTGTACTTGATTGGTAGCTTTGATTTGGCCAAAAACTGTTGATTTCTGAGCAATCTGTGACCCAGAACCTAAGAGAAACGAGAGTTTCTCCTTCATTGCAGGCACTGTGAAGGTAGTCTACATTTCAACGCAGGTCCCGAAGGGGCTACCTGCGCTGAATGTCAAACTGATTGTGTTCTACCTGCGCTGAACCAGTTAGGCCTTGTGCAACTGGGGTTATCTGCTTTCTGTTGCCCTGTTTTCATCCCTGTTTTTGCAGCCTGTTATCAGCCAATGTACCTATCTGAAACCACCTTTCTTTGCCACTATTCTGCCTCGGTTGTATAAAGAAACTGTATTTGTTCTTTGTGTATTTCTTACATCATTTGCAGTTTCCCATAACGAAAGTGAACTAGTCTTGTTGTGGCCTCTTAGATCTAGACCTGTGATAAGTGTCGTTCTGACCTTAAGAGTTAGTTTGTTTGTTGTTTATAGTTGATTGAGCTTTTGCTTTCATCATATGGTTTGAATTTATGTATTTCTAGTGTTGAAACAAGTAAATCTTAAGGGGTCTTTTGATTTTGGACAAAAGCTTGTTTGCTTTCACTTGAAATTGAATTCAAAGTTATACAACAACTTTCTTTTTGTAGTACATCAACATTAAGAAAGAGAAAAGAAATACCTGCATTGTGCATGTGCATTTTGACAGCTTGCATGTTGATGTAGGAATAAGTGCATTAGTGTGTGCTCTATGATCTGGGTGAAAAGATGATGTCTTTCTTTTCCCTCAGTAGTTAAGATTTTCATAAGTTGAAAAGATTGAAAAAGCTTGCTTCTCATCTTTAGACTGCATTTAGGAGTTGTACCATACATCTCGTGGTGATCCATAAAGGCAAACTGCTAAACAAGATCAACCTAAAATAAATTGAATTTACATAACAACGCTTTGAAACATAACGCAAACATAGAGGTCTAAGCTAGAGACGTGTTCCGGCGTCGTTAAACGTGATATCTTATCGTTGAGTGGTTGGGTGATTCCTCCAAGGTGAAGCGATAAGTATCAATATGGACTTCTGCTCCCATGTACCATCACGTATATATTGGGAGACCCCTATAGGAACAAAGCCTTTATCCATAGGAAGTTGTGTCAGCCGCCCTATTGATCGCAATGCAGTGAACACAGCATTCACGAAGATCGACCACCCGTACCGTAAAACGTATTCTGTGGTTTTGCGAAAAGTTTGGCACACCCTCTGCCTAGAACTCCAGAGTAGTTTCTTTTGGCCTTTTTCAAACTCTATAACTGAAAAAGTCCATCCGATCATTTGTCACTTTGGGCTCGTTAAAACATCGAAGGAGACTAGAGTCATCTTTAGCTTTTTCTCGACTCTTAAAAAGTGAAAAAGCAAGTTGTATCTAAAGCGTCGTTATAAAATTTATTTTAAAACGGAACATAATCACCTCCTATTCCTGCGTTGATCTGTAGGTTGAGAACATGGAACGCACCAACCAAGGAATTCCCCATGATGGAAATCCTAGTCCTTTCTCCTCTTGGGGAGAAGTTGGTGCGCCCCACATGGCCACATTGTCGCTTCCAGGACTGACAATTGGCCTGCCAATCTGGCTATTCTCAACCAATGTAGTTTAGAACACCATGGTTCCTGAATAGTCGAGTCAACAGTTAGATCAGTCTAGAGCTGCCCACCAGCCTTCTACCTCCTATAACTCTTCCTCCAATCCTTCATCTTCGCAAGGTAGAGCCGGCAAAAGCCAAGCTCCCATGGAGAAGAAGGAGAAGAAGAAGAGAGAGAAGAAGAAGAAGGAGCCTAAGGCGACTGGGGGCAAGCAAAAGACATCTGACAAAAATCCACACACAACACAGACCGGGCCTAAATCGCCATGTCTCATATGTAGAGGAGACCACTTCCATAGAGATTGTCCCTATATTCCCCGGATACTAAGGGACTGGTCCCCTCGTTTGCACAGTTCGGGAGCATCAACCTCTGATAGCCATGTTGAATGCTTACCGTCAACCAGCGAAAGTGAAGGTTCAAGACAAAGAGGGGGAGCAAGATCCCCCTGCAGACTGTGTGAAGGCGATCACGCCATCCACCGCTGTCCCTTCTTAGACGAAGCGAAGAGAGTTTTGGAAGATCGTCCGGTTTCACCGTTGAGACTTCCTCCTGGATACAAAAAACTCGTGCCAAGTCATTCGTTGGTTGAGAATACAGCTGGCCCGCTCAAGTGGTCAGCTGAAGCGTCAGTATTTGAAAATTAACCTACTGAATCCAGACCGGACGAAAGTCCAAAGGTCGAAACGGCAGTTGACCCGGTTCTCCCTTCAGAAGTTTCATCTTCAAATGACACCGTCACTCAAGATTCATCTTCAAATGACACCCTCACCGAAGAGAATAAGGATGACACCATCCAGATTCTTTTCATCAACACAGTCTCTGACGAGCGTCAGGGAAATGCGCCCATTCCTTTATCGCAAGAAGGAACATCTTCAGGGTCATATCCGGCCGTGTATTCGGTCCCACCACCAAGCAACCTGGTTGTGTCCTTTGATTGGAACCAACTAGGCAGACCCTGGTTGCCAGCCAGTATACCATTCAGAATCATAGTCCAAATATACAGAATGGTAATGGCTGGCACTATCATTGATGAAGGGGAATCTGTGAGTATCCTTTCCTCTGTTGCTTGGAAAGCACTGGGTTCCCCGACGCTTTTGCCTGAGATAAGAAATCTCTCGGGTTTCGATAAAGGAACCAGTCGACCATTAGGGATCCTCCCCAATGTGCCCATTACATTGAAAGGGAAGGCCGTTCAAATGAACGTGATGGTCGTTCAAGGACCCTTGGATTATAACCTACTCCTTGGACGAGACTATATATACTGCATGGGAGCAATAGTATCCTCACTCTTTAGAGTAATGTGTTTTCCACACGAAGAAAGAATGGTCAAGCTCGTAGACCAACTTTCATTTCCGGGATCACGCATCGCAAATAGTCACATACCAACCCTGAATGGTCTATTCAATCAAGAAATGTATCCACCCCCAGTCCTTCTTCCCGATGAGTGCGAGTGATTCAGAAAGATGGGACTGGAACCCAGGGGGCATGCATCCTGGTCTGCTTCGGGCAGAGAAAACCTTGTGTATAAGGTAGGTTTCCGCGGGAGAATATGACTAGTCCGTACCCCGTCCGTAGAGGAAGAGGGGTTGTTCTGGAGCAAGATTCTTTTGTCAAAGTTATGTGTTTGACAGAACATGGTCATTCACCGTTGTCTATTTAGGTAGACATCGCCTAAGAAAATGTTTTATTCGTAGCCGCGAACGAGACAATATTTGGGTAACCAGAAAGAGGTAGGCCTCTCTCGGCAAAACAAATGTTTTGGCGGAGGTGAAGTAGGGGTAACCTTGAAATCGTATATTATACCTGGGGGCATGCAAACCTTTTGGAGTGCAAGCAAGGGCGGCTATTTGTTTTTTTAAATTTTTAGGTCCTCCCTTTAAACCTGTAGGTCTAACCCTTTAAACTCGTAGGATTAGTCGTAGCTGAACTTGCATAAAGAAAGGACGTGGGGCAAAAATCCAAAAGCTGCCGTATTTATAGGAGACATTCTTATCTTATGACTGGTATACACGAGCAGTTTTAGCAAAGTTCATGCTCGTTAAAAAATAAACGCACAATTGAGCAGTGTTTTGGCGCATTCAAGCTCGTTAAAAAATGAACCCATCCCGGTAAATAACCATTAAGAATGTAACCTGATCAACCATAAAAGCCTTGGTCGTGTTTGTGTACCGTCACATCCACTTTTCATTTGGCCGATCGTTTAACTCCATATGATTGTTTACCTATTTTGAGGGACAACTGCGAAGAGTGATTTCGCCTAGCCATCCTTGTGACACTGCCGCGATTGGAAAATTCCAACCTATACCTAGAATCTGCTGCTATCCCTGTTTATCACTCGTTCCTCAAAATACGAGTCTTCTTTGAGCTCTTTTCTTCTGACTCGTAAAATATGAAAAGTTTGTCGAGTTTTGGCCTTCCAGCTCGTTAAAATGACCGGAAGAGCTATCCCTCCTCTAGATTTTAATCTTTTTGGACCTGAGGGATTATTGCACAAAAAGATCAAGCGCTTGTCTGGTTCGGCTCGATAAAACTATCGAACATTCATCCCTTCTGTATTGTTTTATACTTTTTCGGACTTAAGGGATTAGATGACGAAAAAGGACCTTTGGAGTTAACTTTACGTACCTTTTCAGACTCTCTAAAGATGAAAAGGACCGAGTTGTCTTTGTCGCTAGACTCGTTAAAATGCATTAAATAGCGACAAACTTGTCTTTAGACGAGAACGAGCTTCCCTATCGCTAGGCTCGTTAAAACATAGCGATGGGCTTGCCCGAAGGGCAGGTTATAGAACAAGCATATGTTATCCTCCTCAAGCTTGACAAAAATAAAGAGGTACTGGTCAGAAATGACTGGGGACAAATTGGGAGAACCTCAAAGCTTTAATGGTAGCGAGTCGCTCTTGAACATGACACTTTTCCTCCGTACCACATCGGGTTGGGTTGTTTCATTCACCGGTCTCATCACCATGGTCTCGCCAAACCATCCACATTTGGGGTAATGCTACCGATCCATCGCATCAGTGTCGTTATATGTTTAAGAGATGTTGTTCAGAAAGAGTCAACCGTGTCCCATCCACTACCGTACATCATCTTTCATCCTTTCATGACCGCCACCCTGAATCATATTTCACAGATCGTTTTCACCTTCATCACAATCATTAGCTCCGTTCCGTGTCACTGATGTGGGATTCATTAAGGCCCTCCTTTGATGGATCGCTTCTTGTCGACTTCAACTCATTATCCAAGAAGTTGATCTAGGAACAACCCCCTCAGTACTTTGAAGCTTGCATGCCTCAATGGCAAGTTTCTCACTTCCGGCGACAGGTATACATCAATGACCTTCGACCGAACGATTCTGCGTGGTGTTCGACGCCAAGTCCTTTATTCACACCACGGGGATTGTACTACCGTACCTTGAGGGTCATCATCATTATCGGTGATTCCTCTCGCGCTTGTTAACAGTTTACATCATTGACTGGTAATAAAGCGATGTCTTTCCATGTTCGACTCGAAGAATTTCTCACATGGATCGACTTGTACTTAGAATGAAGATCGGACGAGCTTGAAGACCCCGAATCTAGTTTCATCCATCCGGGCTGCGATATATATTCAGGAAATAAAGACATTGACATGTGCAGCAGATGATCATCCTACTCAAAGGATGATAATTTCAACAGAGAATTATCAGTCTACCATCAGACAATTGTCTGTTCTATGTACAGAAAAATGTATTTATAAAGCTGAGCATGGGAATGCCCGCCTCAGCTAGATCATGAAAGCAGTATGAAAAATAATGTATTGTATTGTATCTTATTACAGGTCACCTCTCAGCGATTGAATGAACTTCGGATCCTCCTAATAAAGCATTTCACCTGATAAACGACCTCATACTTTAGGGGGCAACTGTTATAGAAATTTTTGTGCCTTACAGCATGAAGCACAAAATTTCCATAATCTAAGGGATCCAAAGTCCCTAAACATGTTGTTCCTACCCCTAGGGGAACAAGTTTAGCAAACCACAGCAATCCAAACAAGTTCTCCACTGCAAATTACTCAAAAACAAGGCAATTCTGGATCATGTCAACTGCTCCACTGAGCCTCTGCGCTGAATGTCAACTGCTCCATGGACCACCTGCATTGAATGTCAACTCCAACAAAGGCTACCTGCGCTGAGCGAGTTTTGACATGTGGAGGTCTCATTCCTCAATGAGTCAATGCCCAGGAAGCTTCCAAAATGACACTTGGATCAAGGAATTCGACTGGTGATGAGTAAGAGGTTCTAGATCTCCAAGTGGAAGCAAGAACCTCCAAGTGGACTCAAGAACTGAAGAAGAACTAGGGTGGGAGAGGGCACTAGTCACATCTCAGGCTGACTCATCCTCTCTCCAAACTCCTATATATGGATCTCTCTCCCATGAGATCCAGAGGCTGGAATCTTGTGAATGTAAAGAATTGCTGTTGGTTTGAGTTTAGAACTATTGGGTGATTTTCTTTGAAGGAGGTGAAGAGGATATTTCTTTCTGCTGGGAAGGTGATGCTGGATTGGGCCTCTTATGGTTGTATCACTTCCTGAACCTTACTTCTTCCATTAATAAAGCATTTGAGGTTCTTCTATATGCATGTGTCTCAATGGTGTATTGTTGTGCTTGTGTATTTGATTTATTCTAATCCTTGAATCAATTATGAATGTATGCTTCTTGTCGTTTCCCTCTCTTGCCATTTTGCAGGATCTTGGTGTAGCTGGGCCAGCGAAAGAGCAAGGAGCTGGGGGCAAGCAGCAAGGAGAGAAGATTGGATCAACCATTAGCGAAAGACATCGGTTAGTGGATCTCTTTCTTCCCTCTTTACATCTCATAAAGAAGTAATCTCAGATAGCTTTGCTTTGATTGTTGCTAAGGAACTATCACCCTTAGAGTGGGATAGGGTCATTCCGTATTGGATACTTTTCCCAACAACAGAGATAGCTAGAAATTTTGTCTTGCCTTTCTTTAAAATATAAATGTTTTTATCTTGAAAAGGGGTCAGAAATAATGTTAAATCATAATATTACAAAATTGTTCTCTTGTTTCTTGAAGTGATCTAAAATAAATTTCTACTTGCATACGTGCTTCAAATATATATGCAAAGAAGAATATGCATTGTTTATACTCAAAGTTTGCATAATACTCCATATATGATTTTCATTTATTTTTCCTTTGTAGAGGACTACACTGAAGAGCATGCAGTTGCACACATTAGAAGATTACTGATCATTGTTGCCTGTACAACATGCTTCGGTTCTTCAGGAAAGCAAGGGGAACCTCGGTCTGGGCAGGGAGGTGGAAAAGAATCAGCTCACTCAATGGCAGAGAATGTAGCTGAACAAAACAACGATGTTGCTCTAAAGAAATCTTACCTAGCAATAAAGAAAGAAAAGAAGCAAACAAGGATGGAAAAGATAATAAACGAGAGACCTTTCAAAAATTTGAAGGTAAGGTTGAGGCTAGTGAAAAAGAAAATGATGGAGAGGAGAACTCAAAGCAACATTCTTCTAAGGGTGAAGGAAGAAGTAAATCCTCGAAAGAGGGGAAATCTGAGGCCATGGCAGCTATGGCTGCTACCAAAGAGGCCACAAATAAAGGGGATATGACAGGAATGTGTCTTCCCTCTAAACTTGGCCAGTTCTATGAATTCTTCTCGTTCTCACATCTCTTGCCTCCTATCCAATGTTAGTATATCGTTCCCTGCAATTTTTTATAATATGAAAGATGGTAAGCCTGGGCTTTGGATGAATTTCATTTCTCGAATGGGAGCTCTCTATACTGTAATTGTGAGGGAGGAGAAACTGCTCCAGAGGGAAGAAAGGAATCAGAAGAACGAAGAAGAGAAGAAGAAGAGGGGTTTTGAAGAAATAGAGCTTGTGATCCCTCGTGTTTGATCATTGCAGAGCTGTTCTATTTTCATCAGATCAGGTGATTGCCAGAGATTTCTATTGGGAAGCTGTTTGTATGCCCCCTGGGGAGAAGACCCATGAGAAGGTGGAGACCCATCTTGCAAAAGCCTGTGAGCTTAATCCTTTCATAGGAGAGCCCCGTGTTGTTGTTACTTAGATATACAATTCCCAGGGGAGATATGATGAAGCACATAAGGAAGCAGAGACAGGGCTGAGGCTAATGTTAGAGTGGGGTACAACTTGGGACAAGAGGATGTCATCGGAGGGGTGGATTTCTTGGACAAGGGTGTTACTAATGAAGGCCAAGGAGAAATTGTGGCCTCACACCTCCTGGGGGATCTTGAATTTAGGCCTTGTCAAGTAAGGCTAGAATTTCAGATATTAATGTTATTCTGCAGGTTGGGGGATCTTAAATTTAGGCCTTGTCAAGGCCAGAATATCGGATATTAATGTAATTCTGCAGGTAATAATTTTATTTTTCGCTTAAATTTGCTGTTACATAGTAAAATTTATGAAAACATTTTAATGTAATGGACTCGAAACAAATGTTTTTTTGGAGTGAAATATGCCATGGATGCTTAGAGTGATTTTTACGATGGTCATATTGAATTTAAATTTTCTAATTTTCTTTGATATGTGATGTAGCAGTGTCTGATAAACCACTTGGGGTTTTCATGCATCGATTCAGAATGCTGAAATCCAAGTGTTAAGTTTATTTTATTGGCTTAAAGTTATATATATATATATATATATATTTCATGTCATTCTTGTTTCCATTTTCATTAAGCTCTGGAAACTTTAGTTGTTGCTTGCATTTTAGATTTCACAGAAAGTTTCTGCATTTTGTTTGTTTTGCACATATTATCCTATGCTTGATGTGCATCTCACTTTTGCTAATTTGATCAATTTTTAAACATTGTTGTTTTATCCTCAATATGTTTATTATTTAAGCTACTAGCTTACAACAATTAGGTATTCCACACACTGTGTGGCTTGACCGTAATTACTGGTAGAAGGAAGGATCATCTTTCCACTTTGTCTCAACAGGAAAATTACAATAGTGAGGTGAACATTCTCTTTCAATCTGACTGCAAAAAAGGATAACACTTAAGGCATTTCAAAAGGTCCTCTCAAACTCGAGTTTTCATGATGAAAATCTTTAGTTACATAGCATTTATAGTATTTGAGCTTCAAACAGCTAGAAGCCAGCTACTAAAATGATTGTCTTTAAGAATACTTGCACTTAATTGAAAAAACAGAACATATAAAACTAGTGATGTTTCATTCATTAATTTTATAGATTGAAAATACTGCTGATATTTATTTCAAAATTCATCTATAATTTCCTTAAAATATTTTAACGACAGGCATTGCCCCTTTTACTATTGCCAAAATAATCCACCTTTGCCTTCACTCTTTGCTTCTTGATGATGCTTTCTTTATTTAATCACTTATGCATTCTGCTGGAAATTTTGAGAATTGAATGCAAGTGGAGATAACACAAGAGGCAAGGACGTATACCTGGAAGTGAGAGGAGAGGATTCATTATATCCATGGCTAGCCCATGTAGGAAGCCATAAAGAAGACACCTGATTCTCCTTCTCACAGTCTCATCTCTTGATGTTTGAAAGCAGTTGTTTTGCAAGCTTTATGTGCAATCTCTCACTTGAAAGGGATTGGCGTTAATGAGATAGATAATGAGCATGTTGAGATAGCAAACTTGTTGGTGAGACAGATATTTCTGTCATATCCCCAGCGCACTGGTCGTTCATCATTTAGGGAACATCCAACTAATTGGGAGTACATCAATTGGAGCATTGGGGGCTGTTTGTGAATCATACATAGAGCTCCAACAAATGGCATTGGAGCTTTCATCTTGGGGCAGCCTTTGTTTTAGATGTTGCTTGCATTTTAGATTTCACAGAAAGTTTCTGCATTTTGTTTGTTTTGCACACTTATTGGTTGATAAGCCATTTTGTTTGTTTTGCACACTTATTTGTTTTGCACACTTATTGGTTGATAAGCCATAAAGAATTGTTGTGGTTTGCTGAACTTGTTTTGCATCACCAACGTAAAATTTCATAAGGATAACAGTTATTGTTTCCCTTAAGTGTTATCCTTTTTTGCAGTCAGATTGAAAGAGAATGTTCACCTCACTATTGTAATTTTCCTGTTGAGACAAAGTGGAAAGGTGATCCTTCCTTCTACCAGTAATTACGGTCAAGCCACACAGTGTGTGGAATACCTAATTGTTGTAAGCTAGTAGCTTAAATAATAAACATATTGAGGATAAAACAGCAATGTTTAAAAATTGATCAAATTAGCAAAAGTGAGATGCACATCAAGCATAGGATAATATGTGCAAAACAAACAAAATGCAGAAACTTTCTGTGAAATCTAAAATGCAAGCAACAACTAAAGTTTCCAGAGCTTAATGAAAATGGAAACAAGAATGACATGGAATATATATATATATATATATATATATATATATATATAACTTTAAGCCAATAAAATAAACTTAACACTTGGATTTCAGCATTCTGAATCGATGCATGAAAACCCCAAGTGGTTTATCAGACACTGCTACATCACATATCAAAGAAAATTAGAAAATTTAAATTCAATATGACCATCGTAAAAATCACTCTAAGCATCCATGGCATATTTCACTCCAAACAAACATTTGTTTCGAGTCCATTACATTAAAATGTTTTCATAAATTTTACTATGTAACAGTAAATTTAAGCGAAAAATAAAATTATTACCTGCAGAATTACATTAATATATGATATTCTGGCCTTGACAAGGCCTAAATTTAAGGTCCCCCAACCTGCAGAATAACATTAATATCTGAAATTCTAGCCTTACTTGACAAGGCCTAAATTCAAGATGCCTCAGGAGGTGTGAGGCCACAATTTCTCCGTGGCCTTCATCAGTAACGCCCTTGTCCAAGCAATCCACCCCTCCCATGACATCCTCTTGTCCCAAGTTGTACCCCACTCTAACATTAGCCTCAGCCCTGTCTCTGCTTCCTTATGTGCTTCATCATATCTCCCATGGGAATTGTATATCTAAGTAACAACAACACGGGGCTCTCCTATGAAAGGATTAAGCTCACAGGCTTTTGCAAGAAGGGTCTCCGCCTTCTCATGGGTCTTCTCCCCAGGGGGCATACAAATAGCTTCCCAATAGAAATCTCTGGCAATCAATTGATCTGATGAAAATAGAACAGCTCTGCAATGATCAAACACGAGGGATCACAAGCTCTATTTCTTCAAAACCCCTCTTCTTCTTCTCTTCTTCATTCTTCTGATTCCTTTCTTCCCTCTGGAGCAGTTTCTCCTCCCTCACAATTACAGTATAGGGAGCTCCCATTCGAGAAATGGAATTCATCCAAAGCCCAGGCTTACCATCTTTCAAATTATAAAAAATTGCAGGGAACGATATACTAACATTGGATAGGAGGCAAGAGATGTGAGAACGAGAAGAATTCATAGAACTGGCCAAGTTTAGAGGGAGGACACATTCCTGTCATATCCCCTTTATTTGTGGCCTCTTTGGTAGCAGCCATAGCTGCCATGGCCTCAGATTTCCCCTCTTTCAAGGATTTACTTCTTCCTTCACCCTTAGAAGAATGTTGGTTTGAGTTCTCCTCTCCATCATTTTCTTTTTCACTAGCCTCAACCTTACCTTCAACTTTTTGAAAGGTCTCTCGTTTATTATCTTTTCCATCCTTGTTTGCTTCTTTTCTTTCTTTATTGCTAGGTAAGATTTCTTTAGAGAAACATCGTTGTTTTGTTCAGCCACATTCTCTGTCATTGAGTGAGCTGATTCTTTTCCACCTCCCTGCCCAGACCGAGGTTCCCCTTGCTTTCCTAAAGAACCAAAGCATGTTGTACAGGCAACAATGATCAATAATCTTCTAATGTGCGCAACTGCATGCTCTTCAGTGTAGTCCTCTACAAAGGAAAAATAAATGAAAATCATATATGGAGTATTATGCAAACTTTGAGTATAAACAATGCATATTTTTCTTTGCATATATATTTGAAGCACGTATGCAAGTAGAAATCCAGTTTAGATCACTTCAAGAAACAAGAGAACAATTTTCTAATATTATGATTTAACATTATTTCTGACCCCTTTTCAAGATAAAAACATTTATATTTTAAAGAAAGGCAAGACAAAATTTCTAGCTATGTCCCCTGACTTGTTCAGATGGGGGAGTAGAGTTATTAGTTACCTTCTACAATAGTAAGGGCACAGGGCTTCAAGGTTGCAACATCTGATGAATCCCTCAACCTGTTGCCACGAACCTGGTATAATTCAAGTTTTTACCAATTCATGCATATTTCAAGAAAACTAAGATGGCCAATGTTGCCATGGTCACACTTAAGCTTTACAAACTAATAATAGAACCAGTTTCACTGTACATGGCTATTTCTATCTTGACACGAACACCTGTGTTGTTAATGCAAGTAGGGTCATACCACATGATATCCTGAACAGAACCAGTCAATTGCAATCCACCAGCCTGTCAAACAATCCCATTATTTAATGAGCTTCTGAACTACTGATTTTCTTACCTCATGGGATAAAGAAAAGTTGGTCAGATGGCATGTCTCCACATTCACAGCTAATAATCGGCATAAATCAAGAATACAGTCTATGGAAATTCCCTGTTTCCATAAAACAAACATATACTAAAATCTATTGTCGAACCAAACATAACTATCCATAGGTTTGGATGTTGCAAGATTGGATTATATTCATCATAATTCTTAAAGCTGGATCGAACATCTATGACAAGACTTATGTTACCACATAGCATCGTAAGCACTGGATAATATTTTTTATGAGATAGCATACCTTTAAAATAACTTGAGAATCATCTGGAGTGTTCAACTGTGACGTCAAGCATAGTAGGTAGGACTGCAAGCAACAAATGATACCATATAGTCATTGGTTGCGACCCTAACAATTTCTTATTTTTAAAAGCAAACAGAGACCTCATATTTGTATTGATATAAAATTACTAAGATCAGATGAACTTGTGAATAGCCAAGAAGCTGCCCACAGCTGGTCTTTGCCTTTTCAACCAATTAATCACATCGAGATCAGAGGGAACAACCACCAAAACCTAATGACAGGGCATCGGAGAGTAACCACAACAGTATAAGAACATCTAATATTACCATATAAAAGACATTTCACAAGGACACTTTATGAAGATGAGTAAAGAGAGATTATGAATCAAAGAGTTTTGACTTGGACAATGAGCAAGAAATTTTGGTGAAAATTGAGCCTTTGGAAGCTGAAAAAAGTTTATGAATTAAAAATCTTTGACTCAGACAAGAATTAGACAATTTTGGTGAAAAGTGAGCTTTTGGAAGCCGACTTACAGATGGTAGCTATAAATCCCTTGCCAGGGGTGGACCAAGTTAAAAGAAAAGGAAAAAAACAACAATAGGATTGAGAATTTCTTTGTAAAGTGGATATTTTTGAATACCTAAAAGAGTATCTATTTGTATTTACTACATACCCTTGAAGAATGTGATTTCCATTCTTTTTTATTTAGGTTGTACTACATATTTTTTTTAAATGATATCTGTTCCTTTTTGTCAAATAGAGGATTTGCAATACTTTTCCTTGAAAAACGAAAAAGGAAACCACTCAGGTTGTAGAAAACCATCATTTTTTTATCAGTAACCGTACATTGATGTATGACATAAAAAAAAATTGACTCCTAAAGATGAATAGACAAAATTTTAGATGTTTGAAAGCAGTTGTTTTGCAAGCTTTATGTGCAATCTCTCACTTGAAAGGGATTGGCGTTAATGAGATAGATAATGAGCATGTTGAGATAGCAAACTTGTTGGTGAGACGGATATTTCAATCAGATCCCCAGTGCATTGGTCGTTCATCATTTAGGGAACATCCAGCTAATTGGGAGTACATCAATTGGAGCATTGGGGGCTGTTTGTGAATCATACATAGAGCTCCAACAAATGGCATTTGAGCTTTCATCTTGGGGCAGCCTTGGTGAATTATATATGAAGCTCCAAATATTTCCAATTATATCACCTATCCATCTAGCATCTAATGTTACTATTGTGCGAAGAAAATTATTCGTTTGTTCGTAAGTAATGTACCAAGAGATGAGACCGTGAGAAGGAGAATCAGGTGTCTTCTTTATGGGTTCCTACATGGGATAGCCATGGATATAATGAATCCTCTCCTCTCACTTCCTGGTATACATCCTTGCCTCTTGTGTCGTCTCCACTTGCATTCAATCCTCAAAATTTCCAGCAGAATGCACAAGTGATAAAATAAAGATAGCATCATCAAGAAGCAATGAGTGAAGGCAAAGGTGGATTATTTTGGCAATAGTAAAAGGGGCAATGCCTGACGTTGAAATATTTTAAGGAAATTATAGATGAATTTTAAAATAAATATCAGCAGTATTTTCAAACTATAAAATTAATGAATGAAACATCACTGGTTTTCATAAAAATGTTTTCATAAATTTTACTATGTAACAACAAATTTAAGCGAAAAATAAAATTATTACCTGCGGAATTACATTAATATCTGATATTCTGGCCTTGACGAGGCCTAAATTTAAGATCCCCCAACCTACAAAATAAAATTAATATCTGAAATTCTGGCCTTACTTGACAAGGCCTAAATTCAAGATCCCCCAAGACGTGTGAGGCCACGATTTCTCCTTGGCCTTCATCAGTAACACCCGTGTCCAAGCAATCCACCCCTCCCATGGCATCGCCTTGTCCCAAGTTGTACCCCACTCTAACATTAGCCTCAGCCCTGTCTCTGCTTCCTTATCTGCTTCATCATATCTCCCCTGGGAATTGTATATCTAAGTAAGAACAACATGGGGCTCTCCTATGAAAGGATTAAGCTCATAGGCTTTTGCAAGAAGGGTCTCCGCCTTCTCATGGGTCTTCTCCCCACGGGGCATACAAACAGCTTCCCAATAGAAATCTTTGGCAGTCACCTGATCTGGTGGAAATAGAACAGCTCTGTAGTGATCAAACACGGGGGATCACAAGATCTATTTCTTCAAAACCCCTCTTCTTCTTCTCTTCTTCATTCTTCTGATTCCTTTCGTCTCTCTGAAGCAGTTTCTCCTCCCTCACAATTACAGTATAGAGAGCTCCCTTTCGAGAAATGGAATTCATCCAAAGCCCAGGCTTACCATCCCCAGGCCAGAGAGCAGTCCATGTATTCCCCTTATACGTCGTAATTTGTTATCAAACACAACGTCCTAAAAATTGAATAGCTGATCAATAAAATCTGCCATGGTCATGAAGAGGAATATGGCAACCAATCTTCTGGGCACTTGAACATCCTCCCCACTTTTGATATGCTTCACTCTCACACCTTCAACTAGCAATACCTTCTGTATTTTTCTTCTCATTCGGGCAGGACAAACCCTTCCAGCTTCTCCCTGAATTGGATTTTGAGAATCTCATACTTCTCATGGATTCCATCAAGCCATTTGCCATTTTTGTCCTCAATTTCCAATTTTCGGAGCTCCAAGTCTTCTGCCTCAACTTCTTTCATGGATTTATCTGATTCTTTGAGGGAAGAGACTAATTCTTCATCAGTGAAATGAAAGAGGAGGTCATCATGGATAAGGGGCCGCTGACAGTCCAAGGCATCTAGTGGTGATAATCCAAGCCCTTTTTAGGCTAATAGAGACCTCCTGGAATCATCTCATGGGTCATGTAGCAGACTGGGTATGTTCTGAGGGTCAGAATATAATTTGCTACCTTATCATTGATATGAAGGGTTTCTTGAAGTCAATTTCCATAGATCCAAGGTCTGGAATATAGTATCACCGAGCCAGGGCAAGTGCAACGTCTCCACACGGAGAAGCACCTGGAAGTAGCGTACACAGAGAAACACTTGGAAGTACAAGCATCGATCTATTGGGTTGCATAGTATACCGTCTAATCATTTGGATGGGTAAGATTATTTCCCTCGTCTAACACTGAAATCAAAGGCTCACAAATGTACACGTAACCCAAGAGGAAAGTTGATTTCAAAGGGAAACGCCTTACGGCGTAATTACATTTCTACATTAAAAAGTATTTTTAGTTTTATACGGGGAGATGTGGTCATATAAGCTTAAATATTTTTTTTTATATATGAAAGTAATAATATCTAAATATACATTTAAGTGAATTTAGATTGGTTTTTTAAAGTTAAAAAAAGAAATAGAGATGATGGTTTTTTTTATTACATCACAATAATAATAATACATATGTATTTTGATTATAAGTTGGTCATTAAGAGAAATAGAGAAATGCCTATTCAGTTTATAATAAGAAATAGAATGAAGACTTATTTTTGCACATAAATTATTAATGAATTTACAAAAATGTTTGATTTTTATTAATTGACAACGAACAAATAAAGGTTTAGCTATATCTAAAGCCATATATGGGGAGATGTTGAACAAGGAGGATAAGAGTCATTCCTCTAACCACTCGCAATGAAACTAATTCATAAGCATGTCTCTACATATGTATATGACCAAAAAAAACCTAATGTAAATCCATATGAAACCCAAAACTATCAAACACCTAGAGGAATCAAATTTTTGAAGGTCTAATATTTCTACAATTTAATATGAAATAATTAATTCATGACATGAAATTACATAATTAAAAAAATATTCCTCTCGCCACTTGATTGATCAAGGTTTAAGATTGATCCCTACTAATTAAAAAAATTTAAGTCACTATTATAATTCCCCTATCAAATGCTTATGTCACAATGCTTGAGTGTCTAAGGGGTCTTGCGGGATGGTGTTCAAGGTTTCTTTTCTTTTAAGTATGCTAGCTTACTTTAGTATCATTATGATACAAAAAGGAGTATAAATAATGCTTCTTGAGGTCCACCTAGATACTAAATAGATTAACGTCTTTAATACCATCTACTAATTGAGATAATTTCCCTCCTATCTAGCCATCAACATAAAATCAAGCATAAAAAAATGACAAAGAAGATAGATGATTTTCCCTGTAAATAGAGACCAATATAAGGATGAAGAATTATCATAAATGTCTATTGTGCTTGTTTAGGAAAGCTCCTTTTTTAATGCTCCATTTAAGAAGCACAAGTGTTGGAAGTTCATAGGAATAGTAATTGGATTTTTCAATGTTAAATGCTTCCTGACAAACAATATCAAATTTATCAAAGGAACTTAGATCAAGTGGTATCGTTCACGATTTTTGCTACAAAGTAGTATGGGTTCAAATTCCCAGAGACATGTTGGCCTTGTGGCATTCATGAAATGTTGGTTCTACTAGGTGGAATAGTTGCAATCATTTCTGTGATGTTACCAATTGTTCCTAGCAGAATCTACTCATTACTATTAAAAATAAAAAACGAATACTATCAAATTTCTAGTTCATGACATGGAGTTTGTCCTATACAAAATTCTATTGGCTACTATTCTTCTTAACCACTTTCATAATACACACCTTGTTGATCCAATGTTAATTCCATAATTTATAAAATTTTGTTGTCCCTCATTTGAAAATAGCTAGAACCGTGAATCTAGTCTTTCAATCTTTCCTCTAGTTGTCCCTTGGTGTTTTGTAATATTTTCTATTTCACTTTACTCTCCATATTTTCAATCTTCCTCTCAGTATCCTTAGAGAATTGAAGCTAAAATGTCTAGGTAGCCTTAATTACACGTAGTTGAAAGGTAGTTAGGAGTTCAAGAGTCTCACTAGGATGAAATGGATTAGGAGCTAAGGGTGTGCCTTTAGATTTTTCCTCATACTATATATGGATCCAATGGCCTAGCTAATAGTTTTTATGATTGAAAATAGACTCTTACCAAGAATCAACACAAGGCCACTTGAAATGAAGATGTAATAGAAGAACATGTCCCACCAAAGGAATAATGGTGAAAGCCACCCCATTTTTCTTATACAAGAAATATCAAATAGTGAAATAGTCCATAATTCATATGGGTTATAGGAATTAAATATAGGATGATGATATAATATCTTTCCCAATTATATAATCATTCTCCCTAGTTACCTAGCCCACCACCACAAATATAAAAATGCAGTTATCCTAATTATGGAGCACCATCAACTTAGGAAAGGCCAAGAACTTATATAACTAATAAAAATGATGGTAGATAAGACCAAGAATAGAACCAAAAATGGCGAAGGGGCTCTAATACACAAAAGGAGATGGTAAAAAAAGTTTTGATATGGGAATGGAGAATGCTTTTCTTCCAACAAAATACCCATCTCACTAAGGAATCTCAAGAAAGTCATAAAAATGACCTTGAATTCATAGAGGGGATAAAACCAAAAAAAAACACATACCATAAAAACATGGAGAAAAGTACTTAGTATGAGAACTACAATTAACTACATGTTGCATATATCAAACCTTGATATCTTAATTTTAGATTAGGGTACCTCTCAATTAGTTTACTTATCCACCACCAAAATATTAAATAAAATATCCATATTCAATATGTTTCGTGATTGAATGCCATATTATTATTTCACCTTCATCAAACACACAACTATCATATCAAAGTCCCATCTCAAGCATAAAACCTTCAATATCTATGAAGTACAAACCCCTTGCATTGAAAGAATTAAGGGTGTCATTTTCGTGCCCTTTCTTAGCCACAAGGAAGATAACCTCAATGATAAACTTTCCACATTATTCGTTTGGGTGTTGAGGGCATTTGAATAACAGAGTTGTGAAAAAAATAAACATAAAAAATCTTGAATTATTTGATATTTCCACTTATTCTTATATTCTTGTAAGAAAAAATTTTATAGCAGCTTTTGGATAATCCTTATAATATTTTTATTTACTAATAGTATGTTTCACCTTTCCATATGTATTTTACTTCTTAATTCTATGGGTCATCACATGTCTAATTTTGTACTTTTTTTATGACCAATGTGGATTTTATGACCTATGCTTCTTTATTCATATAATAATTTTTTATTCTATGTGATTGGTTCTACCTTAGAAGTGGTTTGAATGATGTTTGTATGATTTTCTTATGTGAATTCATGTGGTCGACAAAAGATAATATTGACAGAATTTGATAAGCTAAAAAATTTGATCACCTTAATTAATTACCCCATGATGGCATAATTTGATAAGATAAAAAATTTGATCACCTTAATTAATGACCCCATGCCACCTTTGATGAATGATTGAGAAAATAAAGGGATCCTATTCTTTGGCCATATTTAGGGTTGCTAGCATTTGGAGGAAACAATAATGACCTCAAGAAATTTGATTCCTTGTAAATATAGGGATTTCAAATGACTAAAATGGAAATGAATCCCTTGGAATAGTGTACATAAAAATAAAAATATATGGGACAGCCCCCACCGATCAAGAGCTCAATGGGGGGTTTATATAGGACTCCTTTCAAGTTCAAATAGAGGAATAATTAATAGGTTAGGTAGTTAGTATTGTTCATTACATGTCCTTATTATTTTTCAACATAAATTGAAATGTGGAGAAGAGGCAGATTTCTTCCATCATGTTTTATGAAAATTTATGAATACAAGAGGCATAATTATTGTTCAAAAGTCTAGGGCAGAGATATTAGGTTATTTCACTTATAATGATAATTTCTTGTGAGGAATTTTTTGTTTTCTTAATTAGGTTCTTCTTGTACTTAATTATTATTATGTGTTATTTATTCATCACATAGATACCAAACCATAAAGAACAATGAGACAAAAGACAGAAGATGTAGGTGATCAACCAAGGCCAAAACCTCTCCAAGCTTGATAGGAAAACCCAACAATTTTTTTTTCTTATAGAATCTTCAATTTATGAATTCCAAGACCTGGAATCTTTACCAAGAAGCCTTCCAAGTCCAATTCAATGCTCCTTCTTTTAGTAGGTCCTCTTTCCAGTAACTTTAACCTATCCTACAACTGCACCTTTGACTAGCCCAACAACTACAGCTTCAACTTGCCCAGAAACTGCAACTTCGACTACCCCTTTTACTGCAAATTCTACTGCAACTTCTACTACAGCTTCAACTACAACTTCGATTCTCTTCTTAGGTAGATTATTTCTCTTATAGAAATTCACTTTCAGAACAACTCTTTTGGTGACCTAAATTTTCTTCTGCAACTTGAATTTATGGAAAAAATATAAGCCCTAATTACTTTGCATGTGTGGAGATAAGTAGGCCAAAAGAAAACCTAAAACTTCAACTTCTTCTTCCTTCGACCTCCTCTTCTTTGCACTTCTTTGCTTATTTATGATCAAACTTTTATGAGTGTGAATATGTTATCAAAATGATATTGAGTGTCCTATATATAGGCTTCCTTGAGCCTCCTATTAGGCCGACTTATTGCTCCATTATGCCAACTTGATGCTTCTATGGTTGACTTTGTCTTGGAGGGTCTTTCGACTCTAATTTGACTCAAGTAATTTTCTTTACAATATGTAACATGCCAAGAAAGGGTCATCCATGTATGAAAATAACTCAATAACTTTATAAAAAACCTAGAAGCACTCAATGGGTGATTTGACCTGTAAAATAAATTCTCTTGAGCATAAAACCCATCACTCAAGACTCACAATAATAAATTTTATTTTATCTTTTCATTAAATACATAAAATAATGATTACATATGTCATTATGAAGACCGAATCTAGTTACATATTTTAACACTCCCTCTTAACTGGGGAGGTATTCATAATACATACAAGGTATTTCAACATTCTAAATATGAAGCATTCTCATAGGAAGAGTCAGATTCATAACCTATTTGCATAGCATCATATCCTCTAGCATTCTAACATAGCAAGGCCTTGACTAACATATCTATCTATCCACAAGATTAGAGAACAATGTGGGGGAGACCAATGATTTATTGAAATTTCCATCATTCTCTCTCTCGGAACATACCCCACTCACGTTCTCTCAGAGTATGTTCCACCAAGCCTATTCTTGTCTTGGATTCCCAATCCTCAAACAATATCTATCCTCTATGACTACTCTTATCTTGGATGCCATACCACATTCTCAAAGAGTGTTGGATGTTGCATGCTTATCCAATCCTTTATTTTATCTTCCCAGGTGAAGATAATAATGATGTTTCTATCTCTCCTCATGGCCTTCACTAAGACTTACATTTGTTAGTCTTGGTCTAGTGCATGGTACATGAATCAAAGAACCATATTTTGTACTCCCTCTTAAAGAGGGATGTCAAACCCATTACATAAAAGGAATATACCCAAGCTCCCTCTTAATCAAGGACTCTTACAGGCTTCCTCTTGACTAGGGACTTTCTTCCCACTATTGTTTAGGTGGAGATCACGAGACAACCAATTGCTTGTCGAACTCCAAGTTCCTTTGATGTCATGAATTTATTCCTTGTCATAGAGTCTACATCTTTCGAGACTTATTTTTAGGGTATATAAAATCCATCGAATTCATCTATGAGGCAATCATGTCATCATTCCTTTCATTGGAAAGTGATCCATTAGTCCAAATCCTATCTTCCTTCATGCCATGTTGCCTTTGTCATGCCATGTTTCCTGAAGGATCATTCATCATGCTATATGTGCATCCGTTTTGGAAGACATCCATAACTCTTCCCTTGGTAGCTTTGTATAAGCCCATCCAAATATTATTCAAAAAATAAGAAACCAAAATTACCTTTGTGATGGTCTTTCATCATGACATCTTCTTGTGAGCATCAACATCCCGCATAAATATTGACACATCTCCAAAATATATATACTCCCAAGGGTCTCTTTCTTTTTTAGACATCATCAAGGTCTTCGTATCTTTCATAGAGATATCATAGTCAAATATTTTAGTCCTTCGATGTTTATTTCTTTATTCATAGTTTCATGTTTCATGATCTCTTTCTTTCTTCACACATTTACTTTCTAGAAACTTTCAATTACATCTCCTCCAAATATTATCAACCACCTCATATTTCATATGAGGACATATTATATTGATTTCATATAGGCATTGTGTGACCCATGCCTTCTTGCATCCTTCCAAAGGAAGAGATACTTCCTTTTGATCATTCTCTTCAGATAGATCCTTTATCCATGCTACTTGCAACTATATGACATGAATCTATTGTATCAATTACAATCGTACATGCCTCATTATCCTTTTATGTCATCTAGACTTCCTTACACAACTTCCTTGATTGAAATTACTTCAATTCCTTGATATGCTTCACTTCTTTCGACATCATACCATCATTCCATGAATCCCATACAGGTTGGAATTCTCAGCAAGACACATGCTTCTTCCAGTAGGTTAACCTTTGAGTGAAGATTCCAATGAAGTATCTTGATCATATTGATCCTGCAAATGCTCCTTTTTAATGATGAGATTTATGATCGATGACTTTATTTTTCCAATAAGCACTACTTATTCTTCTAATGAGGTTACCAACAACTACATCTTTCTATAGATCACATTCATAGAATTTTATTTCAGTTATCTTTCATGCTTCTTTATGACGACGTCACAAACTCTTTCTTTTAATTTTATGCCCCGATGATGCCATATCCTAACATGATGTATCCTATCATGTTTCTAATGATTCTTAACATTATAGTTATACTTTATAATAGAAAATAAAAACTTGAGAAGGACTAGGTGAGAAAAACGTATCTCAATAATAATAGAGACCTTTTGCTTCCTCCTTCTTCAATTTCTTCTTTTTAGCTTCTTCCACTTCTTTAGTGATACGGTCTTCTTCCCTTGTTCATTTTTTGCTTCCCTTGTTGAAATTATGACAGTATCTCTTGTAGTGCACATATCATCGACATCCATAGCATTAGATCTGCGAAGTTTTTATCTTGTTCTTTTTCTGAGGGCCAAACTTGCCAAATATTCCTTTGCTTCTTAACATGACAACAAATGTTTAACCCCTCTCATCTAATAATGTATCACATTTTTCCTTCAACTTATTTTCTTTGCTCTTGCATAGTGACTACAAATTATTGAATGGGATATATTTCTCCTCTTCATAGGTCTTTTATACAAGGTTTCCTTGTTCATCAGTTAGAGCACTTAAAACAATGGTAATCATTTGTTTATTTGATATTGTCTCTCCTATATCTCCAAGATGATTCCTTATTTGAGATGCATTTATGAGGCATGTAGATATCCCTTCATCCTTTGATGTTTTCAATTTCTATAGATCAGATCTTAGTGATATGATTTTTCCTATTGTGCTTTCAAAGAATAGTTCTACTAGCTTATCATATATGCATTTTGATGTCTCCAACTCTGTTATATAGGGGATGGGAATCCTTGATGAGAACTTAGATCCTTTTTCATATATTTAGATAGTGATTTCCCTTAAAATGGTTTGGATAATTTTCCATTGACATTATCAATAACTTCATTCTCCTTGAGGACTAAGTCTATCCTCATTTTCTATGCAAGGAAGTTCGACGACACAACCAAATTGTTGTTCTCCTTACATAATGAAGTCATTTTACTAGATTAATTATAAAAATAAAGATACTTACTTGTCAAGTGAAGATGAACTCTTCAACTTGATCCTTTCATTGGTGATGATTGATGAATTCTTGATGATGTATTCATGCCTCTTGGATGATATTATTCAAGGATAAGGATTTTATTTTAAGATCAAATCCTTTGCTTCAAAGAGGGGGAGATTTCCTTGATATATTTGATGATGAAAACACCTTTGATATAGCTACCCTTGGATGAATAGTCTTAAAGATGATTCAAATCCAATTACTTCCTTTCTTATTTAGAGATAGGTTCTTTGAGGTCTCCTTCTTTGAGGTGATGATTGAGTGCGGATCCCAAGGATGCTCCTTTGATTGAACAAGGGTTTTGAAGTTCTTCAAGATGATGATGTGATCCCTGTCCTTGAAATCCATTGGAGATGAGGGAATATTTTTTATGCTCTGATGTTTTCTCAAAATTTGATCCTCGAGTGTCCTTTATTGAGCTTCCCTTCCTTGACCTGTTACCTTAAATGTGATACCATGTTGAGAAATCTAGGGTAGAGATATTAGATGATTTATCTTCTAATGATAATTTCTTGTGAGGACTTTTTACTTTTCCTAATTAGGTTCATACTGTACTTGATTATTGTTATGTGTTCTTTATTCATAAAACAACTACCAAACCATAAAGAGCAACGAGACAAAGGAAACAAGATCTTGGCAATAAGCCAGAGCCAAAAATTCTCCAAGCTTGAGATGAAAACCCAACAAATTTTTGTTCTTATAGAGTCTTCAAATGACGAATTCCAAGACCTATACCCTTGAGCAAGAACACTTCCAAGAATAATTCAATGGCCCTTCCTTGAGTAGATCCTCTTCCTAACAACTTCAACATATCTTGCAACTGCACCTTCGACTTGCCCAGAAACTCGAACTTCAGCTTTCCCAGAAATTGTAACTTCAACATGCAACTTCGACCACAACTTTTACTGCAACTTATATTGCAACTTTTACCGCAAATTCTGCAAATTTTACTGCAACTTCATTTCTCTAGTTAGGTAGGTTCTTTATGTAGAGAACTTGACTTCCAGAAAAAATATTTTGGTGACCTAAATTTTCCTCTACATATCGACTTTATGAGAACAATATGTGCCCTAATTCCTTCATGTGTGGATATAAGTAGCTTGAAACAAAACCCAAAAGTTTGACTTCTTCTCCGCACTTATTTTCTTCTTTATGATCGAACTTGTGTGAGTGTGAGTATGTTATACAAATGAGGCCGAGTGCCCTATATATAGGCTTCGTTGAGCCTCCTATTAGCCTGACTTGACATGTCCTTAGATCGACTTGTTGCTCTATTAGGCCGACTTGATGCTTGCATGATTGACTTGGTTTTGGAGGGTCTTTCAACTTTAATTTGACTCAAATACTTTTCTTTACAATATGTAACATTCCCAAAAGGGTCATTCATACGCAACAATGACTCAATGACTTAATAAAAAACCAAGAAGCACTCAGTGGGTGCTTTGACCTATAAAATAAATTTTCTTGAGCATGAAACCCATGCCTCAAGACTCACAATAATAAATTTATTTTTATCTTTCGTTAAATACATAAAATCATGATTACATCTGTCATTATGAATACCGAACCTAGTTACATATTTCAACAATTATGTTGTATTTTTACCAATGTGTATCTCCAATGGTTTCATATGTATGGTTTCATATAATCTATGGCTTTATCTAGTGTATGGTTTCATATCTTCTAAGTATTGAATGAATTTAACAACAATATATGAATGATAATTTATTAATGGAGTAAAGCTATTTAAATTACTATTCGTCGAAGAGGTGGTGAACATGGACATTCATCTACCTTTTATGTATTGTTAATGGACATAAGAGTGAAATATATGAACCCAAATGTATCTTAAATATGAATTTCAAGGCCAATGAACTATTAGAGTTTAGCATTTGCATTATTTTGATTTCCATTAGTATCAAAAGTTTAAATTTGACTTGTTTGATTGTATACATAGTGCACATCACCTTATCAATATATAAAATCTAGAGGTGGATAATTAAAATGATGTTGATGTATTTGGTATATATAATATTTAAAATCTTAGGCTCAATGACTATTTTGGTGGCTACTTATCCTTATCATATTTTTGGGTAGAGACTAAAAAATTATTAAGGTTGGAAAATGAGGTCTTAAGTAATTGAATAAAGTTGTTAAACTTGAATATTGATTAGTCTAAATTGAGAGAGAATGTGGTGTTCATTGTTATTTAAACTAGAATATTTGAAAATAAAATATAAAATATAGCCATGGAAAGATAATAAATATTGTGATATAAAAGGAAAATAAAATTGAAATTGAGAAACCACAATAATAAGAAAAACTTTGGTGATATCTAGAATTGGATATAGGAGGTTCTTAATGTTTTGAGTGAAAAAATATATTACCACCTTATTTATGAAACTTGATAATTACTTCCAATGACATGGATGATTATTTAGGACATCAAGGTATTATTAATAAATTACACATTCAGTAATTCAACCATAAATATAATGAAGCAATATAGATCACAATTCCCAATAGAGACAGAAATATAATGAAGTAGTAGAGATCACAATGAAAAATTGAGATGCAATTTTTATCCTGGGAAAACCCACTTCAGGGAAAGACAAAAAAACCTTATTCTTAGAGAAATATTTAGTTGAACAAGGGATACGTCAAATTCAATTCTTATGGTCATGCTCACTAGAAAGATACTATCACAATACAACCACAAATATGTGAAGTCATACCTCCTTTATTTGTCCTTAAAATCCTTCTTGAGAAGCTTGATCAAGGTCTATAATGGATGCATAGTTTTTTTACCTCTTCTTCCATAGTCACACTTCATCTAACCCAAGCTTGTACACTAGTTAAACCCATAGGTAATTTTGAATTGATGGCAGGCTTCTTCATAAACGTATCTACTGTAGATATTTATCTTCTTTACAGAGTATATTTAACCCTACTCCATGAGAGATACACCACATACCTTTTCTAGACTCCACAAAGATATACTACAAAGTTTCATTGGATTCCTTAGAGGATATTTTTAGACAAATGTAATACTGAGGGTAGGCAAGGTGAATCACTATTATGAGAATATTATAAAAAAAATTGCAATTAAGAATTATTCAAAAGTTCACTTCAACAAATATAACAATATCATGCACATGAAAAAAAAACAACCATCACATGTAGACACTTGGATTTTAGGTGGAAACCCCACCCCACCTCTAGGGAAAAAAACCACTGAACTATTTGTTGCTTCTTCTTATTATCTATTGCTTCAAAATGTTCTCATTTGCATTACATCAACTAGCCATCACTTGCAATAGAGCACCCACCCTTTGGTTGAAATGAGAAATGTTGGCATAACCAACTTAGAGAACCCACTCCTACAATAGATAATTAACATGCACTTATCTTGAAGCCCCTACTCCAAGTACAAATAATTCTGCTACAAGAAAATATGATTGAGAACTGAAAACACTGCTACATAAACATAACTATCATCAAATAATCACACTCATGCAGTCACGATTTCTCACTCTAAATGAGAACAAAATATCCACACACACTCTCTCCAAAATGGATCTTCAGTCTCTGCACACAACTCTGAAACACTACTGAAAAATAAATTCTGAAGTGCACACTAATATGTTGAATCTCTAAATAGTTTGGTACAATAACTAGTTTTTGCACTTTCCATACATGCACACTCAGACACTCACACTGCTAGAAAGCAAACAAAATGATCAACTTTCCTTCTCATATTTGTAAATTCCTGGAGATGGTTAAGTCAATAAATTATTCAGATGATGGAGCTAACCCAAAATATTTTCACATGCTTCAAATTTGATTTGAGATTGGCATCTTGACCAAATCAAGCCATTTACTCCACTATCCTTTTGATATTTTCAACCTTTATCATCTTCTAGAGGTTGTTCAATGTTTTTCGACCTTACAACTGTTGCTCCCTTCAACTGATCAAACAACTGGTCAATCCTCATGGTTACCTTTTCTTGATTGTCACCTTGATCAACTGCTTGTAATCAATGAACAACTTGATATTACCATCCTTCTTCTTCACAAAAAATATTGGTGCACCTAAAGGCAATACTCTTGGCCTAATATATTCGTTATCAATCATTTCATTCAACGAAAAATTCAACTCTACTAACTCTGGTGTGCTTATTATGTAACGTGCCTTTGGTGTCGGTGCTAACCCTAGTGCCAACTCAATAGAAAATTATACTTCCCTACAAGGAGGAAACTCTGGAACCTCTACTAGAAACACATCGTAAAGGTGCTGCAATATAGGGTACCTCTTGAATATTTTTGCATACTTAATGTCCTTACCCTTCTCATTATAAATATGAACTAAAAACATCACACACCGCTTCATACAACTGCTCTTGGTCTGCGTAGTTGTGACCATCCTCATTGATTTGAGCTTCTTCTTTCCTTGCAAGATTCTCTTTCCCCATTATAATGCAGGAACTCAATAGCCTTTTCATAGCAATCTACTTTGGTCCTTTGTAGGTACAACCATTCCATACCCAAAGCACATTGTATGATCCCAATGGAAGTACATTCATATGTGTTGTTGTAGGCATACCATTCAACTCAAATGCACAATCTCTTACCTAGTGAATAACTCTCTTCTTAGTACTTGTAGCCAACTGCACCAATCAAGAGTCTGCATACACCTTTTTTCTCAAGACACACCTATCCACCATGTTACGATTAACATAACTATAATTAGATCTAGGGTCAATCAAAATAGAAACAACTTGACCACAAGTCTTACATTCCATCTCAATAATGAATACTTGGTGATGTGCCTACTTGTTAGCCACAACTGCATAAATTTGAGGGATATTATGGTGCATGTCCCCAACCATCCATGCCTTATGATAACTACAGAGAGGAGGCCTACCACCCTGGTACAATAGAAAATCCTTCTTTCTGTGATCTTTACGACAAATCCAAAACTATAGTGTTCCTCTACCATCACCTTATTCTACTACTCTCCAGGATGTGACCCATGTCCCTTCTCAACTACATTAAACTTATTATAAGGAACCACATTTTCTTTCTCACCTGCATCCTAATTTCATCCATACTTTGGTGTCCATTTCCCTTTGAATTTCTCATTTCCTTTCAAGTCATGTTTAGGCTCAGCTTTGTGCTTTGAATGCTCATCACAATGCTTCAGCTTCTGAATGGCCTCATCTAATGATATAGGCTCATAAAACTCAATTTTGTCTCTATATGTTGTTGGAGATCCACTGATGAATCTATGAATATTATCCCTCTCATCCCTGAGATAAGACACATATATCAACAACTCCATGAACTTGATAGTATACTCATAATCTATCATAGAACCCATTTGTAGCTCATAAAACTCCTTAGATATATCATTGTAGTACCTCTCCGATAGATATTTATTCATAAATAGTATCTCAAACTCACTCCAATCCAACTCTTCTTCCCAAATACCCTTGAAATTCTTCACATATTCCCACCAGATATCTACTTTACCTTTGAGACTGAAGGTGGATATCTTGGCTTTCACCTTCTCTAAATAGTTGTGCAATCTGAAGAATTTCTTCATCCCAAGCAACCATTCCTCTCCATATTATGACTTCTTCATCTCTCCATTGAATGTAGGAGGCTTGAATTTCTTAAACTCCTTAGGAAAGCACCCACTCCTCCTATAAGGATGATGACGATGATGGCTATGATAATGTCTCCTGAATGAGGAACTTGAATGATGCCCATACATGTCAGGCTTCCTGTCATGTGTATCCAGTGATATTCCAACTCTGAGTGTGTTCCCTCTATCTAATCTGTATCTATACTGAGACCTTCTACTATAATCTCCATTAGTTTTCTCTTCCTCCTCTTGACTAGTCCTTAACTATCCATGTCTCTACAACTATGACAAGCTCTGAAGAATCACCGCATTGACTTCTACCTACTTTTGTTGAGCCTTTCCACGTCTTTCCTAAGCCCAAGCCAACTTGTCATTTTTTGATTTGTGACTCTTGGTCTCTGCCCTCAAAATTCTTAATGTATTTGCTATACCAAGAGAATAACCTCCTCCTTGTTGCCAAACTGATCTGTAGGGAAAGTCATGGGAGTTATAGTCTACCATTTTTCTCATCATCTTTGATTGTCTTCTTCCTCTAAGTATACTATATCAGATAAACAAAATAGATACAAAAGCCAAATCCATACCTCATTGACATTCTAGGGAGGCTTATCTCATTTGCAAAAAAAATCCACATTGGCCTTTAGATGTATAGTCATATGAATACGAATACAATAACATCATGCATGACCATACAAATTGTATACCATGGTCATGCATGACAACCATAACCTTGACAATATTAGTTTTTTCCCATAGAGAGTGCAACCCAATTTGATACAACCTTGTAACATCAACTCCTTTCATATCTACCCATTTAACGAGCTTTCCTGGGCTAAACAATAGATGATAGGTTACTTTGATAAGACTTCCCTCTAGTAGAAACCCAACCCCTCCAGGTGTCTAGCCCCTGAGTCACCTTTATTTTTCACTGACCTAGAGACATAGTCTCTCCCTTGGCAAGGCCTCCAAGTGACCGAAACTCTCCAATCACTCCCACATGCTTGCTTTCTAGTGACTGAGGTCTTTTCGAGTTAGATCTATGCCAGTGACCCTAAATTTTGAGCCACTTTTTTAGGTCTAGGACTCAGGCCTCTGCCCAGAACTGCGTGAAACTTCCAGAAATGAGAAATAACATAGAGACAAAGGTTCTAAACGAAAGCTTGAATGAGGAATTGACTTGACCTCTCCCAACTAGGACTCACATTCTACCAAATACATGGTAAACATGAAACCTATAGGTCATGAATGCATATATGAGCAAAGCTATTTGAAACTTATCTAAATATTAACAAGAAGTATCAATGCCTTCTTACAAAAACTATCATAACACCATTTAGGTCATGCATTCATTAACCAAATATTCACAAGTAAAAACATGATAAGAGCCTTAACTTGAGTCTGCCATAAAACCATGCTTATAACCAGGATATAACGAGATAGATAACAATGATAGAACAACCATGAAAGACACATAATAACAAGTATAATTAATAATCAAATACAAGAGAAACTTAGTTCTTATTAACCATATGTAAAGTCAAACCAAGTCAGGGACTTCCTCGTACCACTGGACCATAGATTGAATTGAACCAAATATTTCTTTCAACCAGTCACCCCCATGCCATATTCCAAGCGTGAATATGGGATATGATGGGATAAACTAATCCATAAAAAATGAAGGGAATCCATAGGTTTAACCATATCCACCATCACCATACCATGATCTCACATAAACTGATCATGAGATCACAAAACAAA
This sequence comes from Pinus tabuliformis, assembly GCA_031772625.1. NCBI lineage: Eukaryota > Viridiplantae > Streptophyta > Pinopsida > Pinales > Pinaceae > Pinus > Pinus tabuliformis. Next base: position 683,129,223 of record CM062809.1, read on the forward strand.
ACTGAGATAAGACGCCTCATAATTCCTTCACCATCCCTTGAGGAATTTTATTGTCTCCACCCACCTATTGAGGGCTTCCTAGAGAAATCTATCTCCACCCCCAACTTGCTATATACATGAGAACACATCTCTCGGATCCAAAAACTTATGGAAATCTAAATATCAAACCAAAAATGAATCCTATCACACCATTTCTATCTCGAAATAGCAAGGCAAAGTTGACACTGTTGAAGAATTGGTAACTAGGTTCAGTCTTCATGAATATGATATGTACTTTTGATTCTTGTATTTTGTAAAATAAATAAAAACGATTATTATTATTTTTGAGCTTGGGTTTCTTGCCCAAGAAATTTGCTTTATAGGTCAAGCACTAATTGAAAGTTCTTCTAAGATTGTTCTAGGTCAAGAAGTCAAACAGGGACATTTTCATAATATGAAGACCCATCGAGCATCTTGTAAATTGTAAAAAGATTTATATTTTGTATTTTATTGAGCCTTCCAAGACCAAGTCGACCTACAAGTTGGAATTCGTACCCATGGAAGACTTGTATATATAAGATAGTTCGACCTCATTTGGACACATTCATTCATATCTCTTTCATGTGAAGGAAGAAGCAAAAACTGGCAAGCAAAGACGACAAAAGAAAGAGAAGAAGTGTTTTGGATTCCTCTATCTCTCTTTCTCTCCACACGTGCGAAGAAGAGGGTTGAAATTTTGTATCTTTTTCACTAGGGCTTCAGTGTGGAGGTTCAATCTAATGAAAAAGAGTTGAAGGAAGGGCCTACAAATTCCCATTCTAGATCCAGAAGACAAATTAGGTCAAGTGAGGCATCTTGAGGAAAATAAGATGCAGTTCTAGTCCAGACGTGTGTGGTCGAAGTCGCAGATCTTCAGCTAGGGCTGAAACTATGTGGCTAGAGGTAAAAGTAGTGTTTCTAGAAGAGATTATATTGGGTTTGAAAAGAAGTGAAGAAAGTACAATCTTGACAAGCTGGTCTTGTTCTTGGAAGGGATTTAGTGTTGATTAAGGGTCTTGGTATCCATCAATAAAGAATTTATAAGAAGAGATTGAAGGGTTTTCCTCTCAAGAGGAGAGGTTTTTCCCTGGCTTGGATCTTACATCTTGTGTACTTTTATCTTGTTTATCTTCTTTTTTTTGTAGTTGTTTGATGATTGAATAACACACAATAATAATAATAAGAAGAATATAATCCTAATAAGTAAAAAGACATCATAAGAAGTTATCATGGTTAGAAGAATCATTAATGTCATGTTGCCTTATATTCTTCAACATGGTATCAGAGCTATGGTTCGCAAAAGGCATGAAGAAGGTCAACTCTATTAAGAATAATCTTGACAAGAAATGTTCATCATTATCAAGTCTCGTCAAGCAAATTTTCAAAGAAGTATGGAATAGTCTCTTCTCTTCCAAAGATCTCAAATCTTCAAAGAATGACGGATTGTTCTCGGCCCTAACCAAAACATTCAAGATGAAAATACATGGGTGATAGATAGTGGAGCTACATGAAACATGACTGGATATCACAAGAAACTCAAAACCCTATCCAAAGGGAAGTCCTCATACTCTCTGGAGCTTGGTAACAACAAGATCTATCTGGTAAAAGGCATTGGATCTACATCAACAGAGCTAGAAGGAGGAGGTAACATTCATCGCAACAACATCCTATATGTTTTAGGTTTGTGAAAAAATCTTATTTTTGTTTCATCAGTATAAGAAAAATGAGATATATTTGATTTTATAGACGATAAAGTAGTGGTTTGGGCTAAATATTCCAGCATTAAAAAAGAAAGAACCATTGGACTTCGAGAAGGAAGACTCTATAAAATCTCATCTCCTATAAATCAAGCGCTTGTCCACATTGAGATAATTCGATGTGAAATTTGTCATAGAATATTGGGTCATATTCACTACAAGACCTTGAAAACTCTAAGCTCCATTGTAAATGGAATACCAAATCTCAAAGAATACCATGAAGGAGTTTGCAAAGGCTGTGCTCTGATAAAGAACGCAAAGAAAACATTTGAAAATAGTACATTTGGAGCTCAAGAGATTATAGATATCATCCACTCTGATGTATGTGGCCCCACATCTAAATCACTTGGAGGTAATCTATATTATGCTACTTTCGTTGATGTTCATTCAAGGAAAACTTGGGTTTATTTACTTAAATCCAAGAACAAAGTATTCATAAAATTTCAATAATTCAAGGCAGAGATAGTAAATCTTACAAAAAGAAAGATAATTATTCTAAGGTCAAACAATGGCAGCGAGTATACTTATAAATAACTCATTTCTTTCTGTAAGGAGATTGGGATTAAGGAGAACAGGGAAAATTTTAAGAACCCCCCCTAAATTTATAAATATAATAAATGGACGAATCTCCATGGTATATAGGAAAAATGGAAGACGATTTTATCAATAATATAATATATATATATAATTTTTTGGTGAATCTCTCACTAGGCATGGCGAATATTTTACTCAATTATAAAATCTTGTAATATCTTTGCGAGTATTTCACTAAATAATAAAACTTTGTAAAGTCCTAGTGAATCTTAGCATAGGCTACATGTTGGTTTAATTCCCCCATTTACATAGGCTACATTCTAGGTGAATACCATGGGTCAATACCATGTGCCATTTTGGTGAATACCATGGGTCAATACCATGTGCCATTTTTATTTTTATTAATTCTAATATTAGGGTTAATAATGGTTTTTTGCATGGTATTAATAACAATCTAGTCCATGGTATTTGTCCCATAGTATTTTGGCCATAGGTTTCACCTAAATATAACCCATTTTTTGAGTGTTCATAAATATAAGGTGACTTATGGAGTAAATAAATAAAAAAATGTTTTATTTGTTTACCATACCTCTCGTTTATTTATATTTTTATTAATTTACCATACCTCTTTTACAAATATGGTATTTGGCCCATAGGATTCACTTAAATAAAAACTCTTTCTTGAGCCTTCATAAATAGAACGAGGGTTATGGACTAAATATAAAAAGAGGTTTTATTTATTTACGATACGTCTAGTTTATTTATATTTTTATTTATTTACCATACCTTTTGAGTAAGTATAAAAAGATGTTTTATTTATTTACCATACCTCAACTTTACTTACATTTTTATTTGTTTACCCCCTTACATGTATATAAGGTGACTTATGGAGTAAATATAAAAAATGTTTTATTTATTTACCATACCTCTCATTTATTTATATTTTTATTAATTTACCATACCTCTTTTATAAATATGGTATTTGGCCCATAGGATTCACTTAAATAAAACCTATTCTTGAAAATGGGCGAATGAAAGGTTGTAAGTCCTAATTTCAAGGGCTAAATTTACCTTTTTTACCCTCTCCCTTAAAATAAGGTGGGCTATTTGAGGTGATTTGTAAAAATGTACTATGATACAAAATATTTGCCCACTAAAAATTTAAAACCCCTTAATTTCGCCAAAGGGCGAACATTCGCCCCTAAAATTATCCTTGAAGGAGAAGCTTATAGTTCCATACAATCCCAAGCAAAATGGAGTAGTTGAACGAAAAAATAGAGCTATAGAAAAAGGTGTCAAAGCTATGCTCCATGACCAAGATCTACTGAAATTCCTATGGGGAGAAGCAACAAAGACTGTAGTATACATTCAAAATACAAGTCCTCATAGGTCACTTGGTAATATAACTCTATAAGAATTCCTCACTAGGAAGAAACCAAATATTGGTCATCTCCGGATATTAGGGTGTCTTGTATACATTCACATTCCCAAGGAAAAAATAAATAAGCTATATCCTACAAGCAAGAAATGAATATTTTCTGGATATAGGAACTCTTCAAAGGCTTACAGGATCTACATAAAATAAGGACATCAAATAGAAGTAAGCAGATATGTAATTTTTTATGAGATCATTTCCTTCAAGAAATATAAAGACCTCCCATCCGATTCCGATGAGGAGAATCTTCTTATGTTTGAGGAATAAGTTAATAACAAAGAAGAATTCCCTCATCATGAAGAAGAAGGTCTCAGTGAACCAATATCTCTCCATGAAAGAAGAAACATACCTAACTAGTTAACTTCTACACTTCAAGAAGCATAAGGTCACACCCCAAGAGGAAGATTCAGGCAAAGAAAGAAACCGAAAATATAGCCAGGATATGCAACATACATGTCAAATCTCATTGAAGATGAAACTTCCACTTTCGAAGAAGCAACCAAACAATAAGAATGGAAGAATGAAATGAACAAGGAATACCAATATATTATGAAGAATGGAGTATGTAAATTTCTCCCAATGTCAAGAAACAAATCAATGGTAACCTCTAAGTGCTTGTATAAGATCAAGCATGATGGAGATGGAATCATAGACAAATTCAAGGTTGTATTCATGGCTCAAGGCTTCTATCCGGAAGAAGGCATTGGATATGAAGAGACCTTTTCCCCCACAACAAGGTATACCATGATGTGATCTCTAATATCTCTGGCAACAACAATGGGATGGAAGGTACATCAAATGGATCTCAAAACAACATTCTTGAATGGTAACATAGATGAATAAGTCTACATAGAGAAACCATTTGGATTCAGAGTAAAGGATAGGGAGACTCATGTTCACATATTGAAGAAGTCACTTTATGGCCTCAAGCAAGCTCCTAGGGCATGGTATGCTAGAATGGATGCATACTTGCAAAGGTTGAGTTTTAGGAAAAGCACAACAGATCCCAATATCTACATCAAAGTAGAGAAAGATGAAATTTTTATCACTCTTCTATATGTAGATGTTCTTATATTAACTGGTAATGAAGAAATAATTCAAGATTTTAAGAAAATGTTGGCAACCAAATTTGATAGGAAGGATCTAGGACTTCTGTATTATAATCTGGGACTAGAAGTCTGGCAGGAACTAAAAGAGATATTCTTGAGACAAGGAAAGTATGTGATCAAGATATTGAAAAGGTTTGACATGATGGAATGCAAACCAATGACAAATCCAATGATCACAAACTTGAAAATGTTAAGTAATTTTGAATCCAGTCTAGTCGATCCTACTAAGTATGGACAACTGATTGACTCTTTGATGTATCTCGTGAATACTCCTCTAGACATATGTTTTGCAGTAAATGTTCTTAGTCAATTTCAAATGGAGCCAAGACATTATCATTGGATAGATTTCAAGCATTTACTGCACTATCTATAGGGAACTGTCCATTACTGCGTGAAGTATGAAAAAGGAAAATATGTTCATCTTGAAGGATTTTCTAATTCTGATTAGGGAGGCAATGAGAAGGATCGAAGATGCACTACAAGAGGATGTTTTAGCTTGGGATCCTCCATGGTCTCTTGGATGAGGAGAAATCAAGAAACAGTGGTTTTGATTACTGTTGAGGTCGAGTACATTCCACCCTATGTAGTGAGCAGGGAAGCAGACTAGTTAAGGAAGATGATATATCATATGTTTGTAGGACCATTGGATCCTACCATAATACATTGTGATAATACCAGCTATATTAGACTTTTTGAGGACCCAATATTTCATCGAAAGGTGGAGCACATAAAAAACAAGTACCATGAAATTCGAACGTTGGTACAAGATACTATACTAAAGTTGGAGTATATCCCCATCGACGATCAAACTGCTTATATTTTAACAAAATATCTTCCCAATAAGAAGCTTGTGTATTTTAGAAACAAGATTGAATGGGTTGACCTATCTTCCCTAGTTGAGAGGGAGAGATAGACATGTCGTTCTTGCCTTCATTTTGGATGAAATAATGGAGGATTGAGTAATCATCTAGCATTCAATACACTTTGAGGATATGGTAGGACATCGAAGATAAGAGTAGGAAAGAGGAATGATATTCTTTGAGGGTTGGGGACCCAAGATAAGAATAGTGCTAGAAGGTCATACTCAGTGAACACCCGAGTGGGTATGTACCTTGAGAGACAATGATGAAGGTGTCTATAATCATTGGTCTCACCAACATTTTTCTCTGATCTATTGAGAGATAGTGTTTTCAGTCAAGGCCCTGTGATGTCACAATGTTGCTTATAATAATGTTGTATATGGATTACCTTTCTTGAAAGAAATAATATCCCTCTGAAAGAGCGGTGAATCAAAACGGCGAAGCAAAGGAACGACGTCAAAGGAGTGGATCAGTGATAGGAGGATTCTCTCAATGGAAGAGCGTAAGAGAGTGTAAGCAAGGAAGAGTGTAAGTCAGGCTAGGTAAGGGTCGGGGTGGCGTACGGGGAGGGATAGGGAAAGGAAAGGGTAGAAAGGAGAAGGGATAAAGGAGAAGGAAATAAAGGAGGAAAGAGATAAGGAGAGGAAATAGGGGAAGGAAATAAGGAGGAGAAATAAGAAGGTGAGAAATTACCTGACGTTTTGCAAGGGTAAAGCTGACAGAGGCTCTTCGAGCATCGATGAATACGGCTCTAGCCATGGCTAGCTCTCAAAGAATTTCATTCTCTTAGAGCAAGATGGAAAGAGAATGGGGAAGGAAGGGAGCTCTTGGTCCCTCTTCCTTCCGCCTTAAACCCCCTTCCTTTCATTAATGGTATGGTACGGCAGTGGTAGCTCTTCGAGCCATTGCTAGCTCGAAGAGAATTTCATTCTCTTCGAGCTCGTTCTCTTTTTTGGAAGAAAAAAAAATAGAGAACCAAACCTTGCTCTCAGGTCATTTCATGCTCTTCGAGCCATGGCTAGCTCCCAGAGAGTTTCATTCTCTTTGAGTTGGTTTTCTTTTTTTGAAGCAAAAAAAAGAGAACCAAACCTTGCTCTCAGAGCATTTCATGCTCTTCGAGCTGGATGAATACCCTCCAGGGGCAAGGATCCATTCTATGGTTCAAAGAGACAAAGAAAAGGATCCATTCTCCCTCTCCCTTATGGTCACTTTAAATGGTGTAAGCCTCTCCCTCTCCTTTATGGTCGACCAGCATAACGACACCTCTCTTGAGAATCCATTCTCTGGCTCGAAGAGTCCATTATCTGGCTCAAAGAGACAGAGTCGTATTCATAAATGCTCGAAGAGCTCCTTATGCCTACTTGAGTGACTAACCCTTTGATGAAAAATGGATACATTAGTTTCACCCCAGCCCTGGGTAGACTATTCATCATCTTCCGGGCACCTTTCCTGTGGTGAAATCCAACCATGCAGCCGCTATATATAGCCATTCTCCAAATAACCTGATACTTTCCTTTCAAATTATTTCACATATTTCAAACCAGTTCATATATCATGGTGTGAAGCTGCTTGTCCCTCGGGGGGCATGGAATTCTTAATTCGTTCAACTTGAAGCACTCGACTCCCTTTTATTGAAGTCCAAAATATGTTGGAAAGTGGGGAACTCCCTGTTAAACTCGATAAGTGGCCCAGATATCTGCTCGCGACTTTCTACGGCGTATAGTATCGTGGTGGCCATTTTGCCCATGAGCATAACATTGAACAAGGGGGGGTCCTTCCACTCCACCACACGGAGTCAGGAATCAAACTCTTCTGATCGCAAGGTTATCGGTACCTCGGGTAGAGCTCGCACCAAGATGACCAGTGTATTCATCTCATTTCGGAATGTGTGTTCCCCTTGTGCCCCCCATTCATACAACCCAATCTTCCCATCCAAGAACCAAATCAAGTTGGTCCAATGTAAGTCGGGCTAGGTAAGGGTCAGGGTGGGGTATGGGGAGGGATAGGGAAAGGAAAGGGTAGAAAGGAGAAGGGAGAAAGGAGAAGGAAATAAAGGAGGAAAGAGATAAGGAGAGGAAATAGGGGAAGGAAATAAGGGTAAAGCTGACAAAGGCTCTTCGAGCATTGATGAATACGGCTCTAGCCATGGCTAGCTCTCAGAGAATTTCATTCTCTTCGAGTAGGATGGAAAGAGAACGGGGAAGGAAGGGAGCTCTTGGTCCCTCTTCCTTCCCCCTTCAACCCCCTTCCTTTCATTAATGGTATGGTACGGCAGTGGCAGCTCTTTGAGCCATTGCTAGCTCGAAGAGCATGTTATTCTCTTCGAGCTAGTTCTCTTCTTTCGAAGCCAAAAAAAGGAGAACCAAACTTTGCTCTCAGAGCATTTCATGCTCTTTGAGCCATGGATAGCTCTAAGAGAATTTCATTCTCTTCGAGCTGGTTCTCTTTTTTGGAAGAAAAAGAAAAGAGAACCAAACCTTGCTCTGAGAGCATTTCATGCTCGAAGATATCTCTTCAGTATTAAGAATAACCATGTACCATTTATGAATACCTCCCTAGTTAAGGTGGATGTTGAAGAAAGTGTAACTAGGTTTAGTCTTCATAAATATGAAATGTACTTTTGATTCTCATATTTTGTAATTATTATTATTATTGAGTTTGGCTTTCTTTCCCAAGATTTTTTTTATAGGTCAACCACTAATCGAAAGTGCTTCTAGGATTGTCCTAGGTCAAGAAGTCAAATAGGGACATTTTAATAATATGAAGAGCCTGTTGAGCATCTTGTAAATTGTAAAAAGAATTATTTTTGTATTTTACTGAGCTTTCCAAGACCGAGTTGCCTACCAGCCTGTTAAGTTGGGCTAGAAGATGGAATTCACATGCTTGGAAGACCTATATATGGAAGAGAGTTCGACCTCATTTGGACACATTCATTCCTCTCTCTTTCTCATGTGAAGAAAGAAGCGGAAAAGGGCAAGAGAAGAAGGAAAAAGAAGGAGAAGAAGTGTTTTGGGTTCCTCTCTCTCTCTCTTTATCTCCACACATACAAAGAAGAGGGATGGAATTCTGTAACATTTTCTCTAAGGTTTCTGCTGTTGGGCTAGGGTTTCATTGTCGAGGTTTGATATGGTGAAAAAGAGCTAAAGGAAGGGCCTACAAAGTTAGCTTCTAGATCCAGAAGATAATTTAGGTAAATCGAGGCAGCTGGAGGCAAATAATAGGTAGTTCTAGTCCACATGTGCGAGGTAGCTACTATTGTTGGAAATCTAAAGTTGCAGATCTGCAGTTAGGGAAAAAACATTGTGGATAGAGGTTGAAGTAGTGTTTCAGAAACAGATTTTGATGGGTTTGGAAAGTAGTGAAGCAAGTACATTATTGAGAAGTTGATCTTGGTTTTGGAAGGGGTTCAATGTTGATGAAGGGTCTTAGTATTCATCAATAAAGAATCTATAAGAAGAGATTCAAGGGTTTTCCTCTCAAGAGGAGAGGTTTTGTCTTGACTTGGAGTCTACATCTTGTGTAATTGTATCTTGTTGATATTCTTATTTTTCTAGCTACTTGATGATTGAAGAACACACAGTAATAATAATAAGAAGAAGATAATCCTAATAAGTAAAAAGACATCACAAGCAGTTATCATAGTTAGAAGAATCATTAATGTCATCTTTCCTTAGATTCTCCGAGACATACCATTGTCAAAACCTGAAAAAATCCATGCCACCAATAACAGATGAACCAAATATACACATTCATATACCATGCATACCAAAACTAGCTATGAAATCATACATGCAACCTATTACCTACAAGTATTCTTGTTGAAGTTGCGCAATCCAGCCTTTCATTGCTTGATCCTTTCTTTCCTTTTCTTTCCTTGTCATTTCTTTGTTTTCTTTCTCTCCTTCTCCTCTTGGCATTCTTCTCCTCTTTGACACTAATTTTGAAAATCAACTGACAAAAGGATACAAAATTTTGCTCTGAATCTGTTTTATTATTCATGCTTCTAATTTCTTCATTTTTTCTTAATTTCCTTCAATTTCCTCCTCACATGCAACCTGTGACCTTTCACATCCCTTTTCTCCTAGTTTCGTTTATTTTCATAAGTAAAGTCCCAAAATTGTTTTTTTTCCTTTTCAAGGCTTTTTCCAATGCCTTTGCCAATTTCCCTTCAGAAATAAACACAAGTGATACCCACTAGGATGCTTTCCCAACATTGATCTTAGAATAAGTGTCTCATGACCTATGTATTAGTTTTACTTTATTAACTTTATTACATGAACTTTTAACTTGGGGTTGTCAGGATCACTCCTCCTATAATAATGATAATGATGATGGCCATGATACATGTCTAAACTGAAGCTAAAAGAGAACATGTAACCACTACCTCTCTTATCAGGTGTATCCATCCATCGGCCACCTCTACTCGTGTAATTGTTGTATGACCTGTGTCCTTAATGAGACTTGTTACCATATGCCCCATTAGTACCATCCTCTTTTCCATAATTGATTTGTGGTTGTCATTGTCTCTGCAAATATGACAAACTCTGGAGAATCACTGAATTGACCTCTAGTTTCTTTTTGTGTGCTCTCGGAAGCCTTTCATATGAATGAATGGTTCTGTCACTTATATCCACCTTGCAATTTATGATCTCTACCTTTAAACTTCTCAAGGTATCTTCTATGTCTAAAGAGTATGCATCTCTTGGATGCTCATCTAATATATAAGGAGAGTCACATAATTATAATCCACCATTCAGCTAGTCATCTCTGATCATCTTCTTCCTGCAAACATACTATGTCAGATAACCAAATATAAACATAATCAACATACCTTAGTGAAGTTCATAGGACTCTATCTTGTGAGCACACATCAATCTAGATTAGCATGGTGTAGATATTCATATCAACATGTCAAAATCATGCATGATAAAACTAACTAGATAAAATGGCCTCATGTAGGACAACCATAACCATAACAATGCATGCATAATGACATACATCTAGACCATCCAATTCAAGTATTTGAGCCATGCTTCAATACTACTTTTTGGTATTAGACATGACGCAAATAGATCGGAAACATTCTCTGATCCAACTTTCTAATGCCCCTCCCCACATTTACCCACTTTCTAAGCCCTCTAGATACATTTGAAGCATAGTGCCACTATGACATGACCTAACATCCTAGGTATAGTTAAGGAAATGGGGCTTACGACTGAGACTTATTGACGACAACAAAAATTCCTACATGGACTATAGATCTTTGAAGAGCTAATGAAACACCCCAAATGGTCAATCCACGAGCTGTAACTTTGTTTTACTGACATAGACTCCCAACCACACCCTTGAAATTGTCTTCATGTAGCTGACAACCTCCAACCAAACTCGTAGGCATTTTTCCATGTAGTTGTGACCTAAATTTCTCGATTCAGTGCTTGTAACTATGAGATATGAGCCACAATTCCAAGCCAACCTCAAGACCCATTCCTAGAACTGTTTGATACTTCTCGGAATGATAAATGACATAAGGAAAATTTTAAACATACCAAACTTGAACAAGAACTTGACCTAATCAGGTCTCACCATGACTCTCATTTCGTCAAACATATAATGAACATGTGAGTTACAAGTCATGAATGCATATCTGATCATAGGAGTCTGAAACGTATTTGAGAATCACCAAGAAGATCTAATTCACTCTCTGAATAGCTAAAATAACACTTGTTATCCCATGCATTCATTAACCATCATGTACTTATCAAATCCTGAAAAAAATCCATAGCTAGAGATCATTACATATTTATTCCTATAACCGACATATAACCAAATTATTAACCATGACATAATAACGATCAAATCATCATAATATCAAGTATAACTTGTCATAGAATACAATAGGAAATTATATTTTATTAACATATGCAAAAGTGAACCAGGTTAGGGACTTCCACGTACCGCACACCCATAGATTGGACTGAACCAAATATTTCTTTAAGCCAACCACCCCCATGCCATATGCCAAGCATGAATTTGAGATCTCAAGGCATAAAAAACTAGTGCTTCCCGGATATTAAACCACCTCCACACTTAGGCTACCATGATCTCGCCAATTCTGTGAAGAGAACATGAAACCAAAACAAGATGGATGCCTTAGAGTTTCTTCACCGTTACATTGAGTAATTTAACTATCTCCACCCACCTGTCGAGGGCATCCTTGAGATTAAACCACCTCCACTTCCAACCCTTGGGAATTTTAATAACACCACCTCAACCGGTTCCAAAACCTTCTGAAATCCAAAGATCAACTAGAAACAAATCCCATCACACCATGTTTATCTAAGAAATGGAAAGCAAAGGTTGAAACCACTGTCAAACCTAAAAAGCCCCATGCTAATGACAACAAATGAACCAAATAAACCAATGCATTTACCATGCATTCACACATCAGCTAGGAAATCCCACATGCAACCTATTACCTGCAAAATCTTCATAATGAAGTTGTTGATTCAATCTTCTCCTTGCTTTCCTTGCTTGTCCTTTCTTTTCCATTACCTTCATTTCCTTTCTTTCTTTCTTCTCTTAGTGCTCTTTTCTCTCTTTCTCTCTAAAACTAATTCGAAATAAAAACTGGCAAAAGGCTACAAATTTATCCTCTAACGCCTTTTTATTATTGATGTCTATAATTTCTTCATCTTCTTTCAATTTTCTTCTCATGCGAATTTGTGACCCTTCATATCTCTTTTCTCCTATGTTCATTTATATTCGTAAATAAAATGCCAAATAATGTCTCTTTTCCTTTCCCAATTCCTTTGCTAATTTCCTTAGCCATAAATAAACTAAAAGTGACACCCAATAGGATGTCTTACCCAACATTCAACTTGGAATATGTGTCCCATGACCTTGGTATTATTTTTGTGTTATTATCCTTTATTACATGAACTTTTAACTAGGGGTTGTTACACAAAGAAAATCATCCTTCTGCCATTATTATTGAAGAAAGCGTTGGTTCAAGGTTGGGAGAAGTGTGAAAGAATTTAACCAATTCCTTGGAGGACTTTGATAAGCATATGAATTAATTAAATAATGAATAATGGAAATGTGAATATTATGATTGTCCGATATAAAGTAGAGTAGATGATTACTATAGAATTCAATGATTTGAAATTATATAATGCTAAATGAAAATTTTATTGTTGTCTATTAATGGACATAAGTGTTAATGAATCATAAAATGGAGTTGTTTTTTATTTAGTTGTGTTGTTGCAAGTAAAGAAGATGTGCATAGGATCTATGACAAAGGTCCTTTTGGATAGTCGAAGTGGAAAGAGGGTACCTAGAATGTTTTGTTGAATTTTCCTAAGTAAAATTTCTATAATAAAATAAATACAATGTAGAATAATTGACCATATATATTCCCCTAAACTAGCATAGGGCCAGGTGGTAAGACTAGACATTCATAAATAGACATACACTAACTGTGAGGCTCACTAGTATTAGAAGATGTGTGTTAAAAGTTGTAGACTAAAAAGAGTTACAAGTATACATAAATAAACCTATATTTAATATTAAGGTTCATGGTTGGGGTTTATGTTCATGTTAGATGTGCATATTGGTAGAAATAAAGGCATTCATAAATAGACATACACTAACTATGGGGCTCACCGGTATTAGAAGATGTTTGCTAAAAGTTGTAGACTAAAAAGAGTTACAAGTATACATAAATAAATTTATATTTAATATTGAGGTTGAGGGTTGGGGTTTATGTTCATGTTAGATGTGCATATTGGTAGAAAGAAAATAAGTTGTGCACAAGCCAAGCACATACAATCCTGAACAAAAGAGGGTTAGAGTTTAGAAAATCAAAGGAAATCCCCCATTATAGGGGTCCACTATATATATATATATATATATATATATATATATATATATATATATATATATAATATTAATTGTATACCTAAAAAGAAATGACTAAATGTATTTAAGAATTCTTAAAAAGTGCAACAGAGTCTAAGTTCCATAGATTAAGAATATAGGAAAACATATATACATTTATTAAGAAAAGAACAATATTTTGAAAGAAAATTATATTAGAAATTATTGTATGCATTAAAGGAAGCATAAACAGTTAATTTAGCATTATCATAATGAAAGATTCTAAAAGGAAGAAATGAAAAACTGCAAGCTTGAGCCATATCTTTTTATACAGAAGATGTGTGTTTCTATTGAGTGACCCAACCTAATAATAAATAAAACATAACCCTCAAACAAGAATTCACATACCAATATATAATATGTATATACTCTACAGGTGTATGAGAAAATGTATTCACGACTAAAGGAACCAACATAGTATAAACATTCTTTAGTATAGTATAAATAAACCCTCGAAGAGAAGGAAAATCCTCACACTAAATATCAAATTCAATACTCAACAATCACATAATACAATGCTTCTGAATAAAACAATTGAACGAGGAGAAGTATGTCTACGACCATTCTAGGCCGAGATTGCAAAAACCCTATCTTGTAAATTTAAACGAGCAAAAAGCAAGCCAGATGGCCATATCGCCATGAAGAACCTGGCAATGTTTAATAGGGTAAACTGAACACCTGGCAATGTTTAATAGGGTAAACTGAACACCTGGCAATGTTTAATAGGGTAAAATGAGCACCTTTAATTCTAGAGCAAAACGAGACTCCAAGAAAGTATCAAACAAAATTTTTTGTTGCATCTATTATTCACTGAAATTCATGGCGTCATGAAAGCATAGCTATAGAAAGGATAAGTAGGGTTAAAGCTTGCCCAAACCCTCAGTGGAATTCATTAAAAGGGGAAAAAATATATGCTAAGGGTTAAAAAAATTGTTTTGCCTGTAGATGTTCAGATGAAGTCGCCATATTTCAAAGACAGTATTGAACTCTTAAATATATCCCTCACGAAGGAAGTGAAAATAAAAATAGAAAACGAGTGTAAGAGACTAACACTAGAATTTAGGGTTCTAATGCTAGAATTTATATATCTCAGTGGAATTCATTAGAAGGGGAAAAATATATAATAAGGGTTAAAAAAATAGATGTTCAGATGTGTTGACACCTAATCTTCTGCAGTTGGGTGAACCTGGAATGTGAACAGTCATCAGAAGATGAACTGAGCAGTCACATTTTTGTATATAACAATAGCTATCTAATGTAATAAATCGAATCAGTTTTTTCTGAGTTTTCTGCCAAACTGGAGTTACTCCTGGCCTGACATGGTATCAGAGCCAGCTCCTTTTTTAGCTCTTGTGCCTTGTAACTCCCTTGTCTGACTGAGTGCCTGAGCTCTGCCATATTCCCTTCCAGCGTTGCTCTGTCCATAATACGATGCTCTGTCATATGCCTTTCATTTCTAAATGTTGTATGCCTGTGTGTCATATGCGTTTTTTTTTTTCTGAACGTTGGCCCTGTCACAAGCGTTGTTTAATGTATTCATTGTATAACATTGAGTCTACCATCGCTCATTCTATTGAATGCTCTGTCATAGTCTTTTTGAATGCTGCTTGATATCAAAGCCTGATATATCTTTTTCAACGCTGCCTGATATATCTTTTTGAACGCTGTAATTTGAAACGCCATGCTTGTGCTTGCACAGAACACATCAATCCAGTGTAAAGGAATTTTCGTAGCATTTCTCAACAAGTTTATTTAAGATGCTGAGAAGATGACGCTGTTAAAGGCA
Organism: Pinus tabuliformis; assembly: GCA_031772625.1. Taxonomy (NCBI): domain Eukaryota; kingdom Viridiplantae; phylum Streptophyta; class Pinopsida; order Pinales; family Pinaceae; genus Pinus; species Pinus tabuliformis. The sequence continues at coordinate 683,144,657 of CM062809.1, forward strand.
TCACTCAATCGATTATGTGAAGACTTTGGTATCTGAAAATGCTGGTGGCAAACTTGCTTGCGGGGTTGTCGGTCTTCAAGGATGAACAGTGGAAGGCATACCTTTGAACAAAAAGGAAAATTTTTGTAGCAGCAGTCAATCACGCCTGCGTACTTCATTATATGGCAATGTCATATGTCATATGTAATATAATGGGAGTATATTACATTTAAAGTGTTAATGTCATATGTAATATAATGGGCATATATTACAACATTGAAGTGATATGTAATATGTAAATATATTACATTTAAAACATTGAGGTGATATGTAATATGTAAATATATTACAAACATTGAAGTGATATGTAATACATAATATTTGAATGAAATGCTGGATGCTTTTATCAAACATTGAGGGATTTGAAGAAAATAAGTTTGGAGAAAATATATTGCATAAAGTTGTAGCGTGAGGAAGAGATTTGAAATCTTTTGAGAATGCCCTTTTGAGTACAACTTCACTTTATATCAACAGAAAGTTTTTTTTATCAGCAGAAGTATTTTTTACAGAATGCATTTAATCATCTCTATGGTAGGAATAGTTCTCACTGGCAAGGAGAACTATCCTGAATGGTCTTGGATGATAAAACACACCCTCATCTTCAATGAGTTGTGTAAAGGAGTGTGTGTCGGAGAAGGAGACAATGACCCAGTGCAACCTACATCAGACAAAGAGCTCGTCATTTGGGAAAACAAGAACAACAAAGCCTATGCATTAATCGCAACATCTGTAAATGAAGAAGTAAGTCGCCATATTTCATCATATTCAACTGCCTTTGAAGCTTTACAAAAGATGAAAGAACTCTATGACTCACATTCTGCACTTGAAGTTGTTCAGCTCATGATTAAACTCTTCACTCTTGAACTGAAAAATAATGATCCTCTTGCTCTTACATCTGAAGTAAAGTCTATAATGCATTATATTAAATCCACTAAGGTTGAGTTGGATATCCCTCTTATTGCTTTTCTCAAGGCACTCTATCCTACCTACTCCAATTATCTTGAGTCTTTACAAGCAAATGGAAATCTTAAAGATATAACCTTTGACTCTCTTGTGAAAAAGTTTGCTGGAAGAGAGAAAGCCTTTGGAAAGAAGACAGTCCCTGAATCTTCTGAAGAGACTGTTTGCCTTGCTCACAAAGAAAAGCATCCTGCTCAAGATTCTACAAGAGGAAGAGGTGGACGAAGAGGAAGAGGAAGATACTTCACAGGCAGGGGGGCAGACATTGTCAAGGAGAAAAATCAGATCTGCATTGCATTCGCTGCAAACGAAATGGATCACATGATGCTTCTACATGCAAGCTACCATGGGACAAAATTGAGCAGAAAAGAAATCAGCAGAAAGGTAAAACTGATGATATAGACAAAGGTAAAGCACCTGAATCCACTCACTATATTGAGGCACAATGTAACATTGGAGTAAATGAAGATTTGTTTAATGCTTCACTTGCTTCTTCGAAAAATGATTGGTTGCTTGATTCAGGAGCAACCTATCATATGACTCATAGGAAAGAATTTTTTGAAGATTTCACTGACAATGTTGATGGAGCAGTATACTTTGCAGATCAGTCAAAAATCAAGCCATCAGGGCTTGGCACAATCAGGCTTAAACTGCCTGGTCTTCCAGACTTTCTTCTGGATCATGTTCTATATCTCCCACAGCTCAAGAGAAACTTGTTGTCCTTGGTTCACATCTGCCAGCAAGGTCACTCCATTCATATGTTTGATGGCAAGCTTGAGGTAAGAAAAGCATCTGACCACTCACTTGTCATGAGGGGAATAGAAGAAGAAAGACTTCTCAAACTGCAAGGAACCTCTGCTCATGCACAACATTTCTCATATATTTCTCATCATGAAGAAGGTACACTTCCATCAAGTTTATTATGGCATGCTAGATTTGGACATTTAAACTATGACAGTCTCCGCTTATTGAAAAAAAATGGTGTTGCTGGTTTGCCTACAATTCCTAGAAAACATAAGCAATGTGATGCTTGCATTCTAGGAAAGCATAGCAAAAAGTCTTTTCATGATTCACATTCAAGAGCACATAGGAAGCTTGAACTCATTCATTCAGATTTATGTGGTCCAATGCCTGTTCCTTCTGCAAATGGAAATAAATATATCATGACATTTATTGATGATTACACCAGAATGTGTTGGGTTTATTTATTGAAGAACAAATCTGATGCTTTTCAAACATTAAAGAATTTTCATAAGTGGAATGAAAATGATGCACAATCTCATATTGGGTCTATTCGCACTGATAATGGAAAAGAATATACATCAAATGAATTTGAAAACTATCTTCGCCAACATGGGATCAAACATCAAACAATTGTGCCTTATAATCCCCAACAGAATGGTATAGCTGAAAGAATGAATAGAACAATCTTGAATATGGTATGCTCCATGCTTTTCTTCAAAAATGTAAAGATAATGTTTTGGGCTGATGTTGTTCTATGTGCTGCATATATAAAGAATAGATGTCCATCTAATGCTATAAGAAACAAGACTCCTTATGAATTGTGGTATGGACATGTTCCTTCGGTAAAACATCTCAGGATCTTTGGTTCCACCTGTTATGCTTTGATACCAAAGGTACATAGAAACAAACTTGGTGCTAGAAGTCGTAAGTGTATCTTCCTGGGGTATTCAAACACCTCTAAAGCATACCGTCTCTATGATGAAGTAAATAAAAAGTTTGTTGTATCTAGAGATGTCATTTTTCTTGAATCATCCAAATCTGATAGTGTTGTTGAGTGGCAACTTGATCGCTTGGATAGATTCACAAAAACGAAATCATTTCAAGAGTTTGATAATCAGATTCCACATCTTGAAGGGGGGATTCCTATACTTGATCAACATGTGGAATCTTCTTCTGAAGAACAATCTCCCCTACATGAAACTCCAACAATGGGTGATCCTTTAAGTGATGTAATTGATAGAATTGGGAGACTCAATCTTGATTCAGTCCCAACTCAATCAACAGAGCAGCCTGGACCATCTCAGAAAGGTCCCCCAAAGTGGCTGACAAAGACACTTGAAAGTGCTCATCCTGATGAAATTGGAAAAACAGGAACCAGAAACTCAAACCGACAAAATGGAGGTGATGTAGATGACTCTAATTCACCTATTGATATGGATGTTACTTATGATTGTGAATTGAACTTGTCTACATATTTTGAACCAACTTCCTTCAAAGAAGCTACTTCTCATGATGAATGGAAAGAAGCGATGCAAAAGGAGTATGATGCCCTCATAAAGAACGACACTTGGAAGTTGGTTGATCCTCCATTTGGAACCAAACCAATTGGCTGCAAGTGGGTCTACAAGAACAAATACAAAGCTGATGGCTCACTTGACAAGCACAAAGCTAGGCTTGTGGCAAAAGGTTTTGCACAGAAGGAAGGGGTCGATTATGAGGAAACTTTTGCCCCCACAGCAAAATGGGCCACCATCCGGACACTCTTTTCACTAGCTGCTTAGAATGGTTGGAAAGTCCATCAAATGGATGTAAAAATTGCATTCTTGAATGGAGATCTAAAAGATAATGTTTTTATGTCCCAGCTTGAAGGATTTGTTGTGAAAGGACATGAACAAAAAGTATGCAAACTTGTGAAGTCCTTGTATGGCCTCAAACAAGCACCGCGAGCCTGGTATGAAAAACTAATTGAGCATCTTCTGAAACTCAACTTCAATCATTTTGATCTTGATGATGCAACTTTATTTGTCAAGAAATTTGGAAAAATAGTTGTATATCTTTTGGTATATGTAGATGATCTTTTAATGACAGGGAACAATGAAAGCTACATTGCATCCATAAAGAAGGAATTGGGGAAAAGTTTTGAAATGACTAATTTGGGCTATGTTCATTACTATCTTGGCATTGAAGTAACCCAACATCCAAAATCCATATTTCTTTCTCAAAAGAAATACATTGGAGATTTGTTAAACAGATTTGGCATGACAGAGTGCAATCCTCTTTCTACTCCAATGGAACAAAACTTAAAGCTCACATCTATTGAAGGGAAGGAATTTGAGGATGCAACAAAGTATAGACAACTTGTAGGAAGTCTCATCTACCTCACTATTACCATACCAGACATTTCATTTGTTGTTGGAATCCTCTCCAGGTCTATGCAAAAGCCTTGTGAGGGACATTGGTCTACTGCAAAAAGAGTTCTAAGGTACTTGAAGGGAACTCAAGACCTTGGAATCAAGTATACACAGGTGGACGACTTCATCTTGATTGGATACTCTGATTCAGACTTCGATGGAGACAAAGAAACTGGGGTATATACTTCAGGATATGCTATGAGTCTTGGATCAGGAGCTGTCTCTTGGAGATCACGCAAACAATCAGTTCCAGCAGATTCCACAATAGAAGCAGAATACGTGGCAGCAGCTGAAGCAACAAAAGAAATTGTGTGGCTCAGGAAAATTCTTGAAGATTTGCAGGTAAAACAAGTACAATCAACTCCACTCATGATTGACAACACCTCTGCAATAAAGTTGGCCAAGAATCCAAAGTTCCATGATCGTACAAAGAACATCAATACTAAATATCATCTGATCCGACATCATGTTGAGGCCAAAACAATCCATCTCCGTTATTGTTCCACAAATGAGCAAATTACAGACATCTTCACCAAAGCGCTTGGAAGAGAAAAGCTTGAAAGATTCAGAATGATGCTTGGACTCACCAACATTCCTTCAGATTAAGGGGGGGAATGTTGACACCTAATCTTCTGCAGTTGGGTGAACCTGGAATGTGAACAATCATTAGAAGATGAACTGAGCAGTCACATATTTGTATATAACAGTAACTATCTAATGTAATAAATCGAATCAGTTTTTCTGAGTTTTCTGCCAAACTGGAGTTACTCCTGGCCTGACAAGATGAAGTCGCCATATTGCAAAGACATTATTGAACTCTTAACTATATCCCTCACGAAGGAAGTGAAAATAAAAATGGAAAACCAGTGTAAGAGACTAATGCTAGAATTTAGGGTTCTAGAACTTGTACCGCAATGAAAAACTCATTAGTTAAATCTTTCGAAAGGCCAGAAGCACTACCAAATCTCCTTGTGAAAGTCTGGTGCTATGGCTAAGAAACCCTCCACGCAGAGTTGTAACACTTACATAAATTATAGAGTGCAGTTAACATACATAAGTTTGCACCGTTAAGAAAAAATTAATATAGACGTCACTAAAGGGGAATACATACAAGCATCACTAAACGGGAATACACAAATTCTGTAAGAACTTACCAAAGGTCAATTCTGTATAATTTCCTAAACACACGCGCAACCATATTGAAATTTTGATATTTTTATTTGAGTAGAGTTAACAAGATTATGGTGCTTACTACTTTGAAAATAAGACAAAACACCTTGTTAGAGTAGGGTTTGAAATGAAGTCACAGAACCTCCTTCACTACAAGAGAATAAACATTATAAATCCATGACAATGGGTCTTGGTAGGGTAGCTACGCTAAGCATCTCTGAATTAATCTCCACCGTCTTATCAATCAAGATTTGTTCTACACCATTGAATCTCATATCTAGCTAGGGTTCCATGAGGGTGGTATGTACCCAAGCAAAAGCATAAGTCCACTTGAATGGTATTCTATGTGGTAGCCATCGTGAATGGTGGTGTAATTTTAATTTTTACAAAATGTGTATACAGTTTACAACCACCAACAAATACACACACATACACATATATGTTCACAAATTAGGTTTGGATTGCTTCATTTGCATAAAATTCTTTAAGAAGAGAAGAGATTTTTTGGGTTTTGCCGTAGCTTGGAGCCTAATTTCTGTGTCCATTGTATTTATTTCTTTTCTCTTGATAATTGTTCAATGAAGAAGATCTAATAAGGAAAACATAAGAAGATAAATAAAGTTCAGAAGGAATTATTAATATTAAGGAAAATATGAATTAATAGCTACCATATTGCTAAGGTCAACAAGAGAAGGCATCTAAGAAGATCATATTTTGGACACAAAGAAGTGTTTACCAAGGTAGATCACTTGCAAAAGGATCGAGACTACATCAAACTCTCATTAAATAATATTACAAGAATATTGTTGATATCCCTTGAAAGGAGATCTATTTAAAGGCTCAAGAGAAGACATCCTTGAAGGAAACATCAATGAATATTGAAGTTGTTGTTGAAGGTATCGTAGAAGACATATTTCTAGGACATAATTAAAGTCTCTTTGAATATATTTAAAGCCTCGAGATAGTTGGAGACATCATTAGAGAAGGGTAGACTCTTGGTTGACAATTAAGTATCATATTGTTATTATATATATGAATCTATAGGTCATATGAGTTCTTTCTGCAAGGAGAGAAATAAGCTTATTGGATCAAAAAAATTCCCGGCATGGAAGAAAATGATTGATATAGCACTTACATTACATGATTTAATGAAATATGTCCTCAGTGAAATTGTTGAACCTAGAAAATAAAAGGGTAAAGAACGACAAAAATACAATAATTGAGAAGTGAAGGCACAAATGATCATTGTTGAATCCATTAAGTATCATCTTGTTCCATTTGTTACTAATTTCAATAATTCTAAGTCTATGTATGACAACCTAGTAAATTTGTCCTCTATAAGCACATTAGCTCAAAATATTTCCTTGAGAAACCAACTATACATAATAAGGAAATCGAAGGATGAAGACATGACCTCCTATCTGATGAATATTTCAAAAATAACTGATTAGTTTCATGGGCTTGGGGGGACAATTTCTGACTCTGAAATGACCCTATGTGTATTAAATGCTTTGCCACTAGAATGGAGTATTTTTTCAACTAGCATCTACTCTATGAAATATACTACTCTTAATGAGTTGTGGGCTGTATGCATCTTGGAAGAGACTAGGATCAAGGGAAAGGATGACACTAAATAAAATTAACAATCTCAAGCCTTCATTGTAAGAACCAAGAAGTTGAAGAAGGGAAAGTTTGAAAAGTCCAAGAAGAAGTCAAATATGTGAAAGTTTGAATGCTTTAGTTGTAGTGAATATGGACACTTTAAAAGGGATTGTACAAACAAGTATAACAACATAAGGAAGGAAAGAAGAGAATCTCACACAACTTGAGAGAAGGGAAAACCTAAGAAGAATTCATAGAGAGAAAATATCAAATATATTTACTATTGAAGAAGGCATCCTCTTTGTCCAGTTCTTTATGAAGTTTGTCTTTCCTTTGTTTAGAATAACATGCATTATTGTTTACTCTTGAAGAGTTTTGTTTTTCTAAAATCATGGAATCATAGATAGCAGCATGTGATAGTAGAAGATTTAGTGTTTACTTGATTGAGTTTCTTTCTAGGAATAATATAATCCTTAAAATTCAGAATATTGGAATATTTTGCATATTATTCATCTCTGCATTATTTAACATTATGTGAGAAGTAGTCATGTTTCTAAGATGGATCATCAAGATCCTATAAGTGCCATCAATTTGAAAGGTTAGTGGAAAAAAATTATGACAAGCTTATTATATATTCCATATTGTATGGAAACAATACCCTTAAGTGATGAGGAATATGATTGGTCAAGTTGAAGGTTCATTTAACGTAAAATAAATAGATGATTGGATGAACGCATAAATATGCATACTTGAAGTACCTCTTCTCCTAAATAAGACTCATATGTACAAAATATTGTAATATGCTTGGTATGACTATATGATGCTTAAAAGAAGAATTTGACTTACTCGAAAATGAATAAAGAATTAAGACTTTCTCACTAGGTTATATACAATAGTGATCAACATCGAGTATAGTCTCAGGAAGAAAATTGTAACTTGGTAATCAAGTTCGATCCGTGGGAACCTTGATGCATGAAGGAAGATTCTTGTGGGATGGATGATGAGGAATCTTTTATGATAAATCCATCATGATGAGGTAAGTCTAATATTAATAATTTCTTGTTAGTTATCTGGTTAACATCTTGTTTGGATACCTAGAATGATATTATAGGAATATATGAAGAATATTGAGGCGAGCTCAACATATGATATTGGGCAATTATGATGTCAAGATGTTTTCATCTTGGGATTAAAAGGTGGCAGTGAAAGAACATAACTTGAAGTTCAAGCTCAAGTAAATATTGCTTTCATGAGGAAGCTATGATTAACTTAAAGATCGGCAAGGCTCAATATATTTCCTTCATGAATGACAAGATGAAAGTGATGTGAAAAATTGACCCTGTCTCAATATTGAAGGAAGAAGATGGCTCCATGATATCTAAGAAGGAAGAAAGTTTGATATAATGAGAATAGAGGTCAAGAGGGAGCCATGTAGCTATCTCCTTAAAGAACGGGTGGCTTATACTCCTATGGAAACAAGCTAGAGAGCATGTGGTTGACTTCTCAAATTGAAAAAGAAGTCAACAATCTCATCTAGAGTTGAGAGGGAGTGAAGGAGTCTCCTCAAACATGAGCAAGGATCTACTACTTGATTCAAAGGGAATGGGGATATCCTCTCTGGTTGAGAGGTAGTGATGATGGACATCGCATGTGCATTATGTTATTCATGCGTCATGCACTTAAAGAGGATTAACAACTATAATTTTAAGTGGAGGCCATGGAAAAATAATGGTTGAGGACTGGATAAGCATATGTGGTTTCCTTGAGGATAGAAAAATCCACGAAATTAAAGGTACTAACACTCTTTGAGGATAAGACATGTATCCAAGATAGGGGTTGTCAAAGAGGACTGGTATTTTTTGAGGATTAAGTTTGAAAATTCAAGATAAGAATATTCCTAGAAGGACATACCTAGTGAACATATGGATGGAGTATGTGCCTTAGAGGTAGTTAAATATCTCACATAAATCCTCCCAGTGTAATGCTCTTGAATGAAGTTGAGCTTGTCTAGTTATGCCTAAAAAACAGTGTTGGTCATAATGTTTATGCTTGTAGCTAGCTTATCAACATGACTCTTCTTATGAGAAATATTTAGTTTGAGAATGATGTTTTACTAGTTTTACAATTATGAATACCTCCCTTAAGAGGGAGTGTTGGAAATATACAATTCAATACATATATATTATGTAACAAAAAAAGGAAGAAAGACAATTTATTATTTTAAAGCATGGATTTCACGATTCTTATTTACGGTATTCCAGCTAAAAGCATGTTCTTCATGCTTCTAGGGTTTGTTAGGTTATAGGATTTATTTTGAGGAGTCAAGAGAGTCAACATCATGATTATAAAACCATCTCGACCAAAATATACCTTCTCAAAGAATTTATTTAGATCCTAGAAAGCCTTGGAAACTCCAAAGTACAAGTTGGCCCTGACATCTATAAGTTGTCTTACAGGAGGCAATCCGACCCCTTGGAAAGGCTATAAATAAAAATAGATTTGACCTCATTTGGCACTCACTCACACAGAGGTTTGATCTCTCGAGAAAAGTTTGATATGAAGTTGAGACGACTAAGAAGGCTAGAGAAAAGATCAAGGAAGGAAGAAAAATTCTTAGATAATTTTTTGGGGCTCTACCTCTCTCACACGTTTGAAGAATTAGGGTTTTGTAGCTTCAAGGAAGTCCAGAATTGCAGGTCTGAATTGTAGGAGATCATATTGTAGAAACAATTTTTTGGAATGCCACATATTCTGATGTGATCTTGTTGACCTTGGGAGACATTATCTTGCTCAAAGGACGGTCTCTTGAAGAACTATCTTGGACCAAAATTAAGGTTTCTGTAGCAACTACAAGATCAAAATTGTAGGATGAAGATGTAGGAAAAAGTTGCAGTGTCAAAAGTTGGGGGTCGAAGTTGAAGGTGGAAGCTAGCTGATGTAAGTTAAGCCTTGTGTGATATGATATAACTCGAAGGACTTCTTGGAGGGATGAATCGGTACTTAAAGAAGTACTTGGTCTAGGATTTGGGTATCGGTTGTATCATTTGAAGAAGATTCTATAAGAAAAGGAGACTTTATGGGTTTTCTCCTTTGGACGAGTTTTTCCCTGGCTTGGAGCCGAATTTATGTATCCATTTTCTTTATTAAATTTCTCTTGATAATTATTTGATGAAGATCTAATAAAGAAAAGACAGGTAGATAAATAAATTTCATAAGAAATGATTAAGGTTGAGGAAAACCTGAATTAATGGCTACCATGTTGCATTTTCCAACAAAAACAAAGCTAGGGTTTTCTTAAAAATTACTGTTTACTTATACGCACAATGGTGGTCACCTCACTTCGATTACTCGAGTAAGGAATTTTGTTCCAGGGAAGATCCTTGTCATAGATTTCACATAAGAAAGAACAATCAAAGAAAATTATTTACTAAGAAAAATATAACCAACAGAGTTACTATCGATGAAAATTATAAAAAGGCTAGACAAGTACTAAAATACTTTCAATAAACAACCATTTCATGTCGTTCAAGAAAGTTAAACCTAACCTAAAGAAGTCACTCTTTGTTTACCTGCAACGAGTGCCATCATAGACTAGAACATTCAATATCGATGCATTCGACCTTTAAATAGAGAAGATAACCTTGTAACCATGGAATCATAGAAAAAGCTAAGTTACAGAGGTCTGTTGCAAGTTTCAAGTGTGAAAATTGGACTCGAATGACAGAGAGGCTACATGTAGTTACTCCAAGCTAACCCTAGGATATTTGGACTACCATTGTTAACAGACATTACAACGTACGTGGGCATTGCCTACACATTCAATCACTTGACAGTTACATGGTCCCATTGTCGATGTGTTACCCCATCAAAGCAGGCGTCCACATTACTTACACTAACTAGAAGCTTTAGAGCAGTCAAAACATATTTAATAACAAACATTATAGACAAAGGCATCATACAACATAGCATAATGATATTATATATGTGTGAATCCTTCAAAATGTTGATGGGCCTTATGATAGGTCAATAAAACCTATGATGAGTCTCAGTGGTAATATGATGTACCATAAAACAAGTTAATAATATTATTACAATCAATTGAAAAAAAATGGAAAATCTTCTAACTATAAGACAATGATTGTGTAGAGTGAGTCTCTTTATTAACATTCATCCTCCATGAGGCCAATAGGACCCTTATTTTAAATATAAAAGAAAAAAGAGATGGACATATGATTTTGGCATTGTAGAGAGAATATATGATATCTTGATCTAGTCAATATTGTTGGTGATAATTTCATGGTAAAGAAATTAGAGCCTGGTGGTTTTGGAAAAATATAAATAAAGATTGGAAATCGAGATAAAAATAAAAATATTATCATTCCTTTATTTCCTTTCAACAAAATATTTTATTTCCTCATAAGACTTCATGTATGCATATTTACTACTAAGGTTAAAAAAAATACATCTCTTGCTCTTCATAAATAAAATGAGAATAATATATAACATATATTTCCCTCTTCAGCGCCATTAATACCCTGAAATAGACGGAAATCTTCTTCACCATCATCCATGCCTTTAAAATGCTCACTTGGAAGGAAATCATCATTATCTTCATTGGTGCCTTGAAGGTCCTCGCTTGGAGGGGAATCATCATTGACCTGACTAGTGCCATGAAAATCCTCACTTTGTATGAATACTTCATCATCCTCATTGGTGCCTTGAAAATCTTCGCTTGGAGTAAATTCTCCATCGTCCTCATTTGTGCTTTTAAAATCTTTGCTCAAAGGATCTTCATCATCTTCATCAGTGTTTATAAAATCCTCACTTGGAGGAAATTCTTTATCATCCCCATCAGTTCTTTTGAAATCCTTACTTGGAAGAAATTCTTCATCGTCGTGATCAAGGCCATTAAAATCTTCATTAAAAGGCAATTCTTCATTGCCCTTGTCGGTATCTTTAATATCCTTACTCGAAGAAAAATCTTCACTTGAAATAAATTCTTTATCATCCCCATCATTATCCTTTCTTGGAGGAAATTCTTCATCATGGTGATCAAGGCCATTAAAATCCCCATTTGAAGACAATTCTTCATTGCCCTCGTCGGTATCATTAATATCCTTACTCGAAGAAAAATCTTCGCTTGAAAGAAATTCTTTATCATCCCCATCGTTATCCTTTCTAGGAGGAAATTCTTCATCATGGTGATCAAGGCCATTAAAATCCTCATTCGAAGACAATTCTTCATTGCCCTGGTCAGTATCTTTAATATCCTTGCTTGAAGAAAAATCTCGACCATTATATTCAGAATCTTTTAAATTGTCATTAAAATTCCCAATTGGAGTCAAATTTTGAGTAATTTTCATATGATTAATGTTATCATTAGATAAATAACCTTCATAATATTCCCGCCCTTCATTAGGAGTGCCTTCAGACTCCTTAGTACATGGAAAATTAGAGTTTGATGCTGCACAAATAAAAAATAAAAAAACTCACTATTAAATAGATACATAGCTTTTGCTAAAAACATAGAATTATACAAAATACTCATACTTGAAATGACAAAGACATAATTTGTCAAAATAATTTTTTCCTTAACAAAATTTAAAACACTTTCAGGTTAAAACCAAAATAAACCAGAGAATGTGGCAATATCTTAGTTATGTGGGCTAAATTCGACAGCACAACAAGGGGAGAAGTTCCAAGTCTCGAGGAGAGGACAAGTAAAGTCGATTAACCCTAAATTCTAAAACGCAAAATTACATAACATTCCAATGGAAGAAATGGCACAGCAGAATAAAATAAAAGCGTGTGAGTTGACAACATCGTCACTCTGATACTAACAATTACTTTCCAGGGGGCCCATCGAGAAATTTACCATCGTCCACAATTTCCGTGGGGAACAACCGACTCTTCTTAATGTGGAACCTGAAGTCGTCCCCTTCATAAATTCTAAGACCCGTTGCCCTTATTTTATCCATTCTCTCCATCAGAGGCAACCCTTCGGAGGTAGCGATGTTACGAAGTTCAGACTCATACCCTGAAACGATCTTCCTAATGGCAGCAGCATATGCTTGGTCCTTTGAATAATATACTCCCTCTATTGAATTCGTGGGCGGCTCATAGCTGTCAGATTCATCGAAGGCATAGGCTTCGCTCTTCATTAACACATACACGGTGGTCAGTGCAAGTGGTGGAGTAGCAGGAAGAGGTGGCGGAGCGGCTGCTTTCCTTTTCTTTGCTGCAGTACAACACTCGTTTAGTTTACTGGAATTAACCCATTTAGCGGCAGGGGATCACTGTAGAGCCTTTGAGGAGGAAGAGAACCATGTGTCTGATTTTTTTGGCTCCATTCCAAGTTAATCTGCAAGTAGAACGCTAAACGGAACACGAGGATCGAAGAAATTGAAAGGTAAACCTTAAACAGGAAGAGAAGAGCGAGGCAAATTCACTGTTCGTAGTACAACCTTCCATTACACTAGGTATATATAGAAGAACTGAGAAAATTTCACGGACATGATTAAGCTCTTCGTTGGAAATAGTCTGCATGCAATGTATATGTGAGTTAGTTCTACTTTAGTTTATAACAAGTTAACCAGAATTGAGTCCAGTTTATTATAATTTCATAAAGTTAACTTGAGTCGAGTCAAGTCTAGTTAGATTCAGTCATAAATTCCATAATTAAAATGATTATTATTTGAGTCAAGTCTAATTAGAGTAAGTCATAATTTGATAATTAAAATGATTATAATGTGTGAAAGCAAGTTAACTCGAGTCAAGTCTAGTTAAAGTCTCTCATAATTCTATAATTGAGATAATTATAGTGTGTGAAAGCCAAGAATGGTTACTATGTATGTATGTGAGAAAAATTTATAAATAAAATATTTATTTTGCATGTGAATTAGTGTCTTTTTTCTTCTCCTTTCCAACTGAAGTAAAGCTACCTAGATAATTATGTATAAAAAAAATTATAAAGAATTTTTCATGGTAGCAAGGTAGAATTGATAAATGTTAATTGTCTGCCATTAAGTAATATATATATAACCAAATAACTCAAGCAAATATCATAAGTAATGATACGTTCAAACTGGGAAAAGTTTTACCTGGTTAAAGAAATAATCACTATGCCAATTTCTAAGACAATTACGTACTTTTTCTACGAAAAGTAACAGCATTTGGAAATAGATAGAAGAACATAAATCGTCCATATTATTATTTTCAATTGTTACAAAATTGCGCATGAACTTCGTTATTTTGACTGCATACGTCATAATTTTCTAACTGCTTGAGAGAGTTTGTCTATTAAATCAATTTCGTAGCAAGTTTAAATTCTAATAAATATTTTGTGATGACCTATAATTATTTACATCAATTTCAAAATCTGATTGTAATCTTTACAGATTATTAATATCATAATTTATGTTAAATAGATTTCGTAGCAAGTTTAAATTCTAATAACTATTTTGTGATGACCTTAAATTGTTTACATCAATTTCAAAATCTGGTTGTAACCTTTACAGATTATTAATATCATACTTTATATATAATATTATAAAAGTATTTATGAAGCGCAGATTAATTGTTTTATGTGGATTTTCAAATTTTACTAGAGGTTAAAAATGTGAGTCACTTTTAACACATATAAACGGTTGCATAAAACATATATTCCATATTTTTTAATTAAAAAAATCGATTTTATTCATATTTTAAATTTTGATTTGATTAATATCCCAACCTATCAACAACCTATCTCCATTGCATGACGAAATTATGTTCCATGCTCCACGTTGAAGCTCTACTACATGTCCATCCGCGAAAGACCATGCATGCATGAGCTTGGATGGGAAGACAAATGGCCAGTGTCGTGTTTCATCCATTACGGCTTTCATCTCTTATTTAACTGACCCTTTCTCAGCCGTGCGCGGGTTTTGGCTCTTTGGCCATCCTTCTTCCCTGCGTCCGGTGCGGGGAGGTTCATGCGGTTTTCGGTGCTCTCGCTCGTGGTGGAGGCTCTCTGATAAGGTTAGTACATTGTTTCTAAATCTGTAAGTTTCCATTTCCTGAACATGTATCAAGGCTTTTTATGGTTTTTACATCCATGAATGTTCATATATAGAATCAAATGTTTTTTCTCTAGTCAATTAAGTTTGGAGTTTCAAAAACAAGAATGTTTCTTTAGTCTGTGTTATCCCTCGGGACCACTCTCAGGATGTTTAAGGAAATCTTACAAAAACTCAGGAAGTTTATAGTTGTTTATAAACCATGCACAGACATAAGGTTCAGAATAGGCGAATGGTGGTGCGTTGTCGAGGTATACTACTGTTGTTTTGCCTGTAATGATTCCCCTTCCTATTACCTTATCCTTAGAAGTCTCGGCTTCAAAATCTCTCAAGTTCTCCTGGTTTGGAACAGTATCCTCTCGCATTATCGAAAAAAAAATAAAAAAAAATTGATTGTCGGATTTTTCCTTTTTTCTAAACGAAATTTCAAAATCTCATAGGGATTGGGGATGTCTGTCATTTAGTGACCTGTCACGTACCTGAGTTTTCTACAAATTTCTAGGATCATCCCTCATTTGGTCAAATTGACGTTGTGCTGTCATCATCAATAGTAATGTTTCTGAACCTTTTCGAATTTTTTCCCGCGTTCGTAAATGCCTTGATTTCTAGAGGTGTCCTTCCAGGGTCCTCAACGATCTCTCAATTGTTCTATATGCTTATCTGTGTGTTAGAACACTTCCATCACCACATTTTTCCCTCTCCCGGCATTTATATAATCCAGTTTTCTCTCTCAGACGAAAGTCAAAGGCTTTTATTCTCCTGTACTAAACTGGATCTGGAAAATTAATAAGTATCCCGTTATAATCCAAGGAAAGATATTTTGGAGGCGCATGGACGTTGGGTCCGATGCATTTGCCATGAAGGCTCTGATCCGGGCCACCATGGAGGCTGAGAGGGCTTGGGAAAACGCCACGCTATCAGGGGGTGGCAATCAACCCTGGATGACGTGGTTGTAAAACCGTCTCTTCACAGTGCTGACAGGGAGAAGGAACGACGTTCATCCCGAAGAAGAGATAACGCAGAACAGAAGGAAAAGGTTTTACACAAGCACTTGAACCGCTATAACAAATCCCGAAACCCTGTCAAAACCACCGCTCCGCCTTCTGCAATCAAGCTCAATAGTGTTCATCTGACTGAAAGGATCGAAAGCTTACAGAATCTCGCCTTGGTAGGTAGATGGCATTTCCCAGAAATGAACGATGCTGAGATGAGGAAATGGTTAGCAGTCCATTGGAAACCAGTGATCGGATACACTCCTATTATATCTAACCTTATGAAGGAGTGGTATTGCTTTCACTTCTTAAATGCTGCTGATGTCGATGCTATCCTCAAAGGTCTGTGGGTATTTAGAAAGAGCTTTCTTGCTCCCTATAAGTGGTACATTGGGTATGACCCACTGAAAAACACTCCCTCTAATAACCTCATATGGTTAAAACTCCCAAATCTTCCTTTGGAGCTGTGATCCAAGGAAACCCTCGAAGAGATAGGCAACTCAATTGGAAGATTTGTCTATGTAGATCCATGGTGTTTGGGAGAAAAAGACAAGAGAATAGCTTGGATTCTCATAGAAAAGACCTATGGGGGGGATATCTAGATCACATCGAGATAGCTTGGAGAGATCTGATAATCAAGCAAAGACTAGATTTTTGGGGCATACCGTTCATATGTGCAGCATGCCATAAAACCGGCCACCTAATAAAAAATTGTCCTTAGCATCTGATTCCTAAAAGCAAGTTATTTCATCGAAAGGAGAGGAGACATTTCTCTTCGGCCAGCTTATCTTCCACAAAGTTGCTGGATGAACAGCATTCTAAGATATCAACATCTCCGCGGGTATTGTCTCAGGACCTCTCTTAGAATCCTGGAACCAGACCTGGCAGAACGGCTAAGATTGATGGCCCTATAATCAACAGTTGTATAGATTTTCATTGCTCTCCCATTCCGGAACCGAGAGATGAAAAATTCGTCCCCTCCCCTGTTCCTCTGCAGCAAAAGGACTTTTCCTTGGGACCTCTTCCCATCCCTATATCGTCTCCTTCACCAACTCCTGATAAAACTTTTTTATCACGAATGAAAGGAAAAGATCCATGTGTGTCTGTCACTCCTATTAATTCCCCTGCTTCAACTCCAATTAATTTATATGACAGCGATCTAGATTTTCTTCTTAGCAGAAAGTCTCTTGAACTAGAGCCATTAACTATCCACAAACCTAGGAATCCTGCATCTCCTTTCATTAGCCCGGACTCTGCAAGGAATATAACTGTAAGAAAAAAGAACAGAGGAGGTAGCAAGCATTTTAGGGGGAGAACTATTGTTATAGACAGTGGAGTTAGGAACCTATCTCTGGTCGATGTTCCTATTTATGACATGCCGAATTCTCAGCCTCTTAGAGCAAGCACGGCTAGAGAATCTTCCAAATGACAATTATTATTTCTATGAATATCAGAGGTCTCGGCGCTGACCCTAAATTCCTAGCGCTGAAGGATTTTTTCTACTCTACCTGGCCGAGAATAATTCTAATCCAAGAAACTATGCACAGTTGCTAGGCCACCATCTCTTACTTTAGGAAAATGTTCCCATCATGGTATATGGTGGCTTCAGAGGAAAGAGGTCTGTCAGGGGGTTTAGCAACATTATGGGATCCTCATCGGATCAGGGCCAAAGCATACAACTTTTTCGTTGGGATCATCATCTCGGCCTCCATCAGGGGCAAAGACTTCCCTATTAACATTTTAAACATTTATGCGCCTTATAAAAATAGAGCTCCTTTCTGGGAAAATTTCTTTGCCTTAGAAATGTTTGATATCGAACATCTGATAATAGCATGTGACTTAAATGTAACATTAAGCTCTGAGGAATGTTGGGGAAGTTGCAAGAAAAAGGACTCGCTTGAGGATAGCATAAAGCTTGAGCTTCTGAATAAGAACCTTGTGGATATCACTCCCTCGGAAATGAAGTCGACATGGGATAACGATAGAACTGAAAAGGCATATATAGCCAAAAGGATTGATCGGTTTATTGTGCATGTCAGCATTATAGATAAAATGGGCATGCCATATTCATCAGTGGGAATGTAATTATATCCGCTCACATACCAATTCTTTTATCCTGGTGGGAAAAAGGCTTCAGAAAGGGGTATCCATTTAAATTCAATAGAACATATCTAGAGGACCCAGCCTTTAATGATCTCATCACTAATGCGTGGAAATATTTATCAGCTAAAGCTATGTCTCCCCCTTTTTTGACATTTAGAGATAAGATGGTCGATGTGAGAAAGTTGGTGAAGGAATGGAAAATTGAGAAAAGGAAAAAAGATAGGCAGGAACTTCAGGTAGTACAACAGGAGCTGGACAACATTTTAAAATTGTCAGATGCAAATTCATGCCCCTTTATTATGAAATGTAGCATAAGAGAGCTCGAAAGGAAAAAATATAAATTTCTAAAGCAGGAGGAATCTTTTTGGAGGCTTAAAAGCAGGGCATTATGGCTCAAAGAAGGGGATAGGAACACGAAGCTTTTCCATAAATATGCAAATTCCAGACGTGAGAAAAACACCATATGGAAGATAAGGGATGGAAATGGAGGCTTCCTTGTATCTCAGCATGATATCACAAAGGAAGCCGTAAGTCATTTCAAGAGCCAATATAGAAGAAGGAAAGATGGTGGTTTTCAGGACATTCTATGGGGTATTGAATTGTTTCCTCAAATATTTGATGATGAAAAAAATGAAGCCCTGTTTCAACCAGTCACAGAGAATGAACTTCTCAGAATTTTGAAGGCCTTTAAGAAGGATAAGTGCCTGGGACCAGACGGCTGGACAATCGAATTTTTCACCCACTTTTTCGACCTCATTAAGCAAGATTTACTGAGGATGGTTGAAGCGTCTAGAATGACTGGTAGCATTCACCACATCACAACATCCACTCTGATTGCTCTAATTCCGAAAAAGGGGGATGCAGAATCCTTTCATGATTTTAGACCGATATCATTATGCAACATTTCCTTTAAAATCATCACTAAAATTATTGCTGAAAGAATTAAAGCAACTCTGGCTTCTTTCCTAACTAAGGACCAACATGCTTTTCTGAAGGGTCGGAATATTTTGGATGTTGTAGCTAATACTCAGGAGTGCCTGTTTTCTATGATTTCAAAAAACATAGATGCGGCCATCTTGAAAATTGACTTGCAGAAGGCCTATGATTATTTGGACTGGGGGTTTGTTAGATGTCTATTGGCTAAGATCGGTTTGAGGCCCAATTCCATCCGGTGGATCATGGCATGCATAGAAAATGTCAACTATGCAGTCATCATCAATGGTATTCCCTCCCATTTTTTTCAAGCGGAAAGATGTCTGCGTCAGGGATGCCCCCTTTCGCCTCTTTTATTTATATTGGAAATGAACTCTCTAAGCATCCACTTTAATAAAGCGGTCACTGAGAACAAATCCAGGCCTATTAAGATATGCATGCACAACTTCATTTCGCATAACCTCTTTGTTGATGATGTGCTCTTATTTGCAATTCTTTGTAGAATATCATGGATGTGTTTAAAAGATATTCTTGAAATATTCCAAAGAGCCTCTGGGCTTATTATTAACAAGGCGAAATCCACCCTCTTTCATAATGATGTCAACATGGAGTTGGTGAATTGGATATCTGAGCTTTTTGGTATAGAGACAAGGTCGCTCAAGGAGGGCCTTAAATATTTAGGCTTTCATCTCAAAGCTAAGGGTTACTCCAAGAAAGATTGGCAATGGCTAACAGAGAGATATTATAAAAAGATATCCACATGGGAACACAAGAGTCTGTCCTTGGCAAGTAGAGTCATTCTCTCTCAGGCCATTTTACTAGAGATGGCTGTCTATTGGGCTCATTTATTCTACCTCCCGGCAAGCATCATTCACATGTTGAACAAGGTTACAACTGATTTTATTTCGGGTGGAAAATATGAACAACGGAAGATCCATCTTACCAAAATGGAAAGAATATCATTACCTAAACACCTTGGGGGTTGGGGTATAATGTATTTGAGGGTCTGCGGCAAAGCTCTTTTATGTAAATCTCTCTGGAGAGGTATCTTCAGGGAAAGGCCATGGAGTGTCACTGTAAAATTAAAATATATGAAAGGAAAAAAACTGGAATTTTGGTACAGAACTGAAGCAATTGGAACCAAACATGGATCAACCATCTGGCTCAGTTTTCAGAAGGTCGAGAAATACTTCATAAAGAATCTGAAGTGGAGGATTCACACTGGTAACATTATTTTAATTGGTTTTGATCGCATTGACTGCAGTCGTGGAAACATTTCCATTCCTGAGAATCTCTTATATTTACTTCACAGAAATGGTAACTTTACATGGGATAAATTCATATCTTCATGGTGTGGCCCTTCCCATTTATGGAAGCATGCCATTGACCTTGGTTTTCCGGAGGAACTAATCTTATCGTGGAAAGTTGTCAAAGATGCTCTCGGAGGCTGCGAATTCAACGTAGTGGGACAACAGATCACCTAATTTGGATTGTGTCAAATGCACAATTGCCAGCCTGAGTAAAAGATATATATTCTAATATTATTTCTTCAAAGGTTCTGCATACAAGCTCTAAGTTTTCTATGGTCCTCTGGAAATTAGGATGTCCCCTTAAGATGATCTATTTCACGTGGTTGGTATTCAATAATAAGAATCTGACATGGGACAATTTGAGGAAAAGCTGGCACAGCCCAAGCTGGCACGGCCCAAGAAGGTGTTCGATGTGTGAATCAGATGAGGATTCAAATTACCACATGTTCTTCCACTGCAAATCCTCTCAGCAAATCTGGTACGATCTAGCCATCCTTTTTGGTTTTCCCCATGTTGCTTTTGTTTCTATCAATGCATCTTTCGAATGGTGGAGCGAGAAAAGGGAGCCATTACGTATTCTCATCATTATTGTGTTATGGTGCGCATGGAAGTGGACGAATTATAAAATCTTTAGAGACTCAACAGAACCCTTTAGTTCCATTTTGCAACACGTTAATGCAATCTATGATTCACTCCCAAAAAAGCACCCCAAAAAAGAAGGGGCTTACTATATGAATCTGGATTTTGGTTTAGGGAAGTAATGGAGGAAGAGAAGTCATGTTTTGTTTCAAAAATTTGTATATGTTTTCTCCTGAACTTGATGTATATGTTTCTGCAATATGGTGGTCCTGTACACAGTCCTTTTTGTCATCGTTTGTTCATGTTGATGTATTTGTATTTTTGTATATGGTTCCTTTTCAGACCTTTGACATTTGCTTTTCCTTGAGATGTCTTGGATCGTGGCTGTCATATGCCACGCTTGTGTATCTTTATGATGTTTTCTATATTGTCTCAATATAATCTATGATGCATTTTTCTCTGAAAAATATTAAAATGTTAAATTTGATTCAAATATATGCCCCAGGTAATAATGTTCCCTTGACCCTTTTTCAAGGTTACCCTCATAAATTCATTTATTAACACAAATGGCACATTACTTAAAAGATGATGTGCATATTGTATTTCCACTGTTAATTTTTAAATTGAGTGGTTGCTTAAGATATAACTGACACATTATCTGAAAAAGGCATGCGTAGGAAATTTATAGTTTTTAGTTCACCTACTGTTCACTGATGTTGAATTATCACTCATTTTTAACCAATTGTGTTGATGTTTTTACTTGAAATTTAGTTAGAAATAATGCTTTTCTATAAATTAGTTTAGATTATTTTAATTTCGGATCTATTAAAGGCGAGAAGTATCAAATCGCTGGAGATGTAAATCTTACTAGGAGTGAAATGAGATTTGATCGCTCTTAGTACTTGATAGATCGAGAATTAATATGCATCTAAACCAATTTTTTATTGTACTTCAACTAAGTCAAAAAGTTTACAAGACATTACAACATCTCTACATACTCTAGGAATTTTTAATTCATCTCATATGTAAATTTTTACAAACATTTACACCACTACAACATCTCCCCACAGTTTTTTGCTTTTACATTTAATTTAATTAATGTTGAAAAATAAAATATTCATAAAAAATTTTTTATTTTGAATTGAGTTATGGTTTTTTGACAAGTGGTATTGATAAGCCATGGTATTGGCTCATGCTATTGTAACAAAACTATTTACAACTGAAATATATCCATGGTAAATTGAGGGTGAATATCATGATTAAAAACTGGTTATATTTTATGTTTAATATATTAATTAAGTTTTAATTAAAATATAATATTTATAATTTTTTTAATTTTTAAATGAGTTCTGGTTTTTAGGTATGTAATTATGACTACTTTTTTCCCCTTGGAAAAATACTAATTTTCATTAGTAAATGAAAATTACATATTGTAGATGAGAAACACATATGTTGTATGTGAGGGTGAGTGCTTATCAAGTGAGAAAATAATCAAAATAGCACAGTGCACTCCACGCACGGACCAATGCTTACAAAAAAAAATCTACATAGACTCTCATTTATATACATCTGATAATTTTTAAAGAAAATAACATAATATTAACATAAGAATAAATCACGCTCATATTGAGCTAAGAAAATAACATAATATTAACATAAGAAAAATCAAGCTCCTGTTGAGCTAGTTTGATCCGTATATGGTCAGTGGTAGAACTGATAATGTGCACCATCTCTCTGCTCCTCAATCAACAATGTGCCAAGAAGTCGGATTGCAACTTCCGTCCATATATGGTCAGTGGTAGAACTGATAGTGTGCACCATCCCTCTACTCATGGATCAGTGGTGTGCCAAGAGGCCAGATCACAACTTCCTTGGATAACTTATCGACATATGTGTTGCGTTCCCTGTAGATATGATGACATGCAAAAGAATCAAACTACGTGATGAGCCTGTGAGTATCGTCCAGTATAGGTATCAATGTATAAGCAGAGTAGTTTGAAGATTTGTTTATCCAGTTGCATACAATTTTTGAGTCCCCAAAAATTTGGAGATTCCTGCAGTGTTTTTCCAAAGTAAATTATATGAGATATTTAGCAGTAATGAGTTCTGCAAAATTGTTTATGCCCCGCTCGAGGCCCATTTGGATTTGAAAGTGGTGGGATTCAGAAAGGCATAGGATGGCTCCACCCCCACACCCATCTTCCTATGTTGAACCATCGAAATAAGCCCACGGTTGAGTGTGATTGATGATTTTAGGGACAATGTGTTCAGGAGGAGGATTTTCCTCATCATCGAAATGGTGTGATAGTCTGCCAGAAGGAAGGTGTGATGGAGGGCCAAAGAGGAGTAGTGTGCTGAAAAATGTATCTATTACAGGCTATCTAGATTGCCCAATAGATGAGAAGAGGTAAGTTTCTAGCCTTGGTCGGGGTAGTAGAATTCCACCAAGTGGATTGAGCTTCCATTATAGTCACGCCCTGCCAATCGCACTAGGTGGGGATGTTCGATAAAATAGCATTCCAGAGGTCCTTAATGGCTGAGAAAGTGAGGAAAAGATTGTCTGAATATTTGGTACTATTCTTGCATAAGCACCACCAAAAAGTTCCATGTACTGATCGTTTGATTAGATTTTCACCATTGGCAGCCTTATTTTTTAGAATTGTCCACATGAATAAATGGGTCTTGGGAGGTGCTTTTAGTTTCCACAAGTTTTTCCACCAGTGATTGATAGCTTGTGGTCTATGAATATTAGCAAGGCATAGATATCCCTCCTTGGGGGAGCATATCCCCTTTTTTTCATGCGCCCAGATTATCTCATCCTCCCCTTCAACAATTCTGATATGAGATTCTGTTAATGCTACTGTATGATCCTCCTAATGTTGATGCCAGTGCTGAGGGATCTTCAGGCTACG